>CM069450.1:63092631-63429704 GCA_035610835.1 Ophiura sarsii
ATAATATGCCTTTAACGACTAGTATTTGGCCTAACTTTTTTGACCCCCCTCTTGAGTAGGTAAAACTTTTTAGTCCCCCCTTTTTGAGACTTCAAACTTTTTAGACCCCCCCCGTTTTGGCCAACCCCCAACCCCCCCCCCCATCCCCCCCCCCCCCCCGCCCCCCCCACCCACCAAAGTATTTCTGAACACTCCCTAAGAAGGATACAAATGGTTCGAAACCCAGAATGAAAGGTTCTTCCTGAGTCAATGGTTCCTTATATACCGGCAAAATACGAAGGGTTCCATGAAAAGCTGTGAGAGTTCTTTCGTTTTTTGATTAATTTAATTTATCATCCTTTTATTTATTTATTTATCTATATAATATTGGCTATATATCTTGCCTCACGTCCCGTACGGAATAAACCGTGTATAACTACAACGTATTTTAATTGGTTTGAGCATGCGCACTTGAGTTACGGGACGTCTAGTGCCTAATATTTACCGATAACATTCTCAACTGCAGTTTTAACCAACAGGCATTGCTAATTTTAAAAGGGAATTTCCCTTCCATCGCTGCATCACGTGGTATAAACAGGCAGAGCCTCGCAGTTTGTCAACAAATCAAGAAAATGGCGACGTACATGGAGTTGTTTTCGTGCGTATTAAACATCCTTCAAACGTATTGGATTGGAGTGGTTTGCATATTGAAACAACTGCTATGGGGTCATAAGAAGTTAAAAGGTGCGTTGTGATATTTGAATACGTGCCACCATAATTATGGTGTATGTTTTATGCAAAGATTTCATGTCACGTTCACACGATCCAAGCTGTTGAATTCGACAGTCTCAGGTATGGAGTTGTTTGCACATGTACAGCAAAAGCTTAATTTATGATATTGGATACCGTGTCTTATTTGTTTGTCTGTAACAGATGTATATATGCTTCAAAACTATAGTTTGATCAGTTCCAAATTGGCGAGAAATATTTGTATTCGTATTCGTATTCAAGCGTACGTACTCGTGTAAATTATGGCCACACGCACAAGGTTTAGGCCGCACACATGCGTTACGCATATGATGCATTTGTCTTCAGCGAACCCCCATCCTTCCGTATAAATTCGCTGCTGTAAGAAGTCTTAGACTGGAGCTCACCTGAAAACCATAGACAAGCTAGTCATCTCTCCGTCCTCCACAAAGCAAGACAACACAAGACATCAATCGCCCATGTTGGCTTAAAGGTATATTATGTGATCTTTTCCAGGGAGCGCCCTCTATTCATGATTTTTTTTTTAGAAAGTAGATTTTCTTGCAGATTTACATTTTCTGATCATAAATCGTACATACATTCCAAGTTACAGAGCGATACGATTCCTAATTACCTCAAAATCATGGTTTTAGAGTGAATTTAGACTACTAAAGTAAAATAAGTTGTCGGTAATCCGACAGTTTATTTTCACTCTAAAACCATGATTTTGAAGTAATTAAGAATCGTATCGCCCTGTAACTTGGAATGTATGTACGATTTATGATCAGAAATGTAAATCTGCAAGAAAATCTGCTTTCAATTTTTTTTTAGATGTTGAGGGCGTTCCCTAGAAAGATCACATAATATACCTTTAAAGGGGCATTGAGAGATACGAATGAGAGTGCGCCCTCAATTATCCTGGAAATCAGTTTTTTTTTGCATCAAAGTAATACTTAGGCATACTGACTACCCTGTGAAACAGTTTACCAACATTCGCCGTTCATCATATAAAATTTCATGATTTTCTTTGTTTCGATATGATCATATCGAAACTAAGGTGCTGAATTTGGAAGTTATGCTAAGTTTTACTCACGGACTTTCGCGGCAAATCTCAACCAGGAAGTGCGGTTATTTGCTTAGTTTGGCATGAAGGCGATGTCGGAATTGTAGGCCTATGATATTTTGGATTTGGGCTATGTTGATGATTATCCTTTACGTTTGATAATGGTAGTTCCTCGTTCCAGGGACGAGGCGCCGGGCATGCCTAATGTAGCAGTTTGTCGTATTTAGTAATAATATATGATAAAATAACGCCCTTTGCTCAAAGAATTATTTAATTTCGACTATATTTTTGAAAAAATAATTTACGATAACAGTGATCAAACAAAATTACAAGGATGCCAAACCCCCCCCCCCCACGTTATTTGCTCATTTAATATATCGATAGTCGATACATCTCTCAATGCCCCTTTAAGGGGGACTCAAGGATTTTTTTTCTTGAATTTTTGAATTTTGTGGGTGCTGTATTATTTTATTAACTATTAATCAAATCCATATAAAACTATAAAGTATATAGGCCTACATTTCATTTCTGGAAAGGAAATGGGTCAGAGAATCCAATTTGGCATCAATTTTGATTTTTTTTTTGAGAAAATCACAAAATTCTCTTTTTTGACCCAATTTTTTTAAAACAAAAGCTAATAAAAATAATTTTGCCCAAAATCGCTTGCATATGATGTAAAGAAACTTTACTTGGGGACGATTTTGTTTGTTTGTAACCTTATCTAATATTTTTTGAAATTTTGACCAAAAAGTGACAACCTTTTTTTTTCTCACTTTTTTGGCACTTTTAAGTCAAAATTTCAAAAGATGTTAGATTGAATTACAATCTTCCCTAAGTTAGTGTCTTTACATCATAGTCTAACGATGTGGGTATTTTTTATTCAAAATTATTTTTGTTAGCTTTGTTCAAAGAATTTGGGCCAACATTTTTGTTGTAATTTTCTCACATTTTTGGTCAAAATTGATGCCAAATTTGGATTTTTTGATCTATTTCCTTTCTAAAAATGTATACTTTTATATACATATGAGTCGTAGTTCAATAATTACAGCACTCACAAAATTCAAAAAGTAACTTCCGTGTTGTAATGGTGGCATATAATTCCAATTGTCAGTGGTATGCACCTACTGTCCAGGCTACATACATACATAAATAACAAGTGTTACAATATTTAAATATACAAATTATGACATTATTCAATTATGACAGAGTTGAAATATAAGATTTGAATTGGCCTAGTGACATACTTTCTAAATTAGTACGGATAGATGGTGATAAACTGTTCCATAGTTGGCCAGATCTGGAAAGAAAAGTGCCGCATACCAGAATTTGAGTTGACTTTAGGAATGATTAAAGTATTACTTTAGTAATTAGTGATTTCTGATAGTATGATTGTGATAGTTATGTACAAATTCAAAATTAGATGATAAATATGTTGGACTTACGATCTATCTCATATTCTCAACACTTTCACATAAGGCCACTTAAAATTAATTATTAGATTCTCGTAGCACTGGCTGTCGAAGAGTGAAGAGGGAGGGCGGTTTTTATTAATATTTTGTTACGAAATTGACATGTAAATATGGCTGTTTTCATGCGCAATATATATTGCCAGCATCTTTCAGCAGCACCCGGAAAAATGGTGAGGCCCTTTTTTATGTTTAAGTTTATAAAGGGTTAGACTCTAGAGTTCTATTTAAACACTTGAAAGTGAATGTAGTTGATTAATACATAATTAGGCCTATCAACCATTACAATTTCAGTGTTTTCTCAATAACATTTGAAAATTGAAAAATAAAAACAAATAGTTGACCTTATCCCAGAAAGTGAGGAAGGAGGGCTACAGGAATCGATTTTTTTTTGAGTGGCCTAATCCACCCTTAATTAATTTAAAGAATAACACACACATGGTGAGTCTGAAAGAATGCCATTTTTGATGGTGGCACAATAAAATGTTCAAATTTTGTTGAAATCTTTTTAAATTCAAAAAAGAAATTCAAAAAACAAAAAAAATCAAGGGGGAAAATGATATTTAAATAATACGGGTCAGTCAGGCCTGTAGAATAGTTTTCCTCTAAGTCTAAGTGATAATGTAATCATTCAGGAAAAATCTCTCTTTTTAAACTTTACATTCATGAGTCTTCACCAAATTCAGTGAATTGTTATAAAGTCAATGGTGCATTCTCTCTATAGAAGGAAACTGACTTTGATTGGAATTTGGTTGCCTCATTCAAAGCGGCAAGTGAAAGTGTTGAATTTATGGAGATTGTTGTATTCTTCAGTTGTCTGTAGAAATACTGAGTTTCTGACATGAATAGTGGGGAAAATATTTCTGTGTAATGTCTATACATGGTCACATTATATGGTTTAGTTTGACTTCCTATCCATAATTGACAGATTGATATGCCTCACACATTTTGAATAGGAACCACAATATCCTTTCACAGCACATCTTCTCGCATATACTTCTTACCTGCTCTATTCATTGATTTGTACCCGAACCTTCAATTGATTTGACATTTACATGCAGTGATGCAAAAAAACATCAGAAATAAATTTAATCAGTGCCAGTTTCACACCCTCAATAAGTACTTTCTTCTTATTTGCTGGCATGGAGTGACGTAAACAAATCAGGAAAAGAAAAAATCAAAATTCAATCAGTGACAGTTTCACACACTTGGAACAAAAGCAAATGTGTTGATTGACATGAATATTGGTAGTTGCAGCCACCCTAGAGTCACGCCTTCTCCTGCATGTGGTGACGTGATTCTTTGTTGTGTAGCCATGGCAATGTAATATAATTCATTGTGTAGAACAATTTGGTGTAGCGCCCCCTTTTTTTGCTACATTTTTGTTGATTTTTATTTTTCCTTAAACAAATTTGTCTTCTATAAATGGTTGGTTGGATCCTCCCCCGCCCCCACCTCTCAAATTTCTGACTAGGCAGGGCAATTCTCAAAAGTTGCAGCCTGTCCTTGTTGGTTCACTTTAAAAAAGTTAGTGCCCCTACCCTGTCTGGGTAGGAGTAGTTTATTATCATTTTGAGGGTACTACACTCACTTAAAACTCTCAATTCCAAACCTGAGGCATTTTTAATTCCAGGCACTGGCATGATGTGTGCTTATTTATCGCTCTGGTTGCTTGCTTCTTTTTAATAATAGATTTACAACAACAGAATGGTCGAGTTGCCATAGTAACAGGAGGAGATGGTGATATTGGTATGGAAACGGTTCGAACTCTGTGTCAATATGGCATGCATGTCATAATTGGTAAGTTGTTCATTCTGCTACACACAGTGTCCTTGGAATACTTTCCTCCATTTATGCAGGAGTCAATGTGAATCTTGAACCTTCCCTCCTCAAGGATAGTCAAACATTGGATGCCTAATCTTTGCCTAGGTGGTGAATCTTGACCTAATTTATAGTTTAGACAGGTGAATCTAGGACGAATCTTCACCTATATTTCAACTTCTCCCATATATTACTATAGAATGAACATGTAGTGCACTGAGGTGAATCTTCACCCAATAAATTGCGGGTATAAGATCAAAAACAGGAAGGTGAATACGGGTGAAGGCTTGGGGAAGGATAGGTTCAAGATTCAAATTGATGCCTGCATTAGTGGAATGTATCTAGATTGTAACTACCCCTTTGCCCAAATCATTTGAAATAATATTTTATGCCAGCAACATGATAAGGAATGGAACAAACTGTGGTACAGATTGTGGGTCACATGCATCCTGCGTGTCTCTTTTTTCTGCAAACGGTGAAGCATCCTTGAATTAAAACAAATCTTGGCCATTATAGGTTAAATGACATTATTTTCATGTACCTAAAATAAACCAAAAGTAAAGATTGACAATACACTTGCCAATTGACAGTTTCCTGTGTTCTGATCAACATCTTCTGAATGATGACATGTGTTATAACCCATGTGGTCTTTTTTTAGAATCAAGATCAATATTTACATGTTGGCAAGATGTGCGTGCGTGGAAGGATGAAGGGAACTTGACATGAATGGTTTTACAGTCACGTCATGTGCTGTATCAACCAGCAAATCTAGAAACAATATACTTTAGAACAGGGGTGGGCAACCTACGACCCGCGGGCGGGCCGCATCCCGCCAGTGTTTTTTTGCGGCCCGCGAGATGTCTCAAGAAAGAAGAAAAAGGAAGATTTAAAAAAAAAGAAATTACATCATCACAAAAAACGAGCTAGCTCATTGAATGCTGTCAGGTAGGTCTATTTTCCCCATTAATTGCCAACTGTACTGTATTGAGATTATGTTTTTGTGAAGATAGATTATTAAGCACACCTATTGCTTGAAAGTCTTCGGGATCAAAGGTTTGAAATCAACAGCAGGTCATTGCTAGAAAATTTGGTTACGTGCGGTCAATTTTTCACTCCTTATATCTGGCCCATTCATTCGAAAAGGTCGCCCACCATTACTTTAGAACCAATCAGGTTGACCTAGTCCTGTATGACTGTGAAAGCAGGAAGGGGCTAAGGGAACGAGTGGTATTGAGAGTAGAGGGTCAAAAGTTATACATAATTTTGTTACTTTTTTCTCTTTGACATAAGCACATTAAAAGTACATTAATAAAAGAGGCTATACATATTATTTAGATGGTCCATTCACAATAAATAAAAGACAACATTTTGAATACAATTTTCGTAAGTGGTATCTTTTTTGTATGAAATCATGCGCAGCCATGCGCTTATTTACGATTTTAAGAACTGATGTCTTTCCTAAAGCTGTGTAGGATATTAAACAGTGGAGGGATAATATAAAGGTAGATGACCTGATCACATTTTCATAGCACAGATTTTTCTCAAACATATAGAGATTTTCATATCATATGAAAGATCATATTTTTCTGATTAACATACTGAAATTTGACGGTCCAAATCAGTATGATTACGAAGAAATCAGTGAAATAACATCGAATTACCGCGAAAAGTGGTAACCACCAATATAGTTTGTGTGCAACTCAATGGGCACATTTCACGGCATCTTGTGCGTCTAAAATAAGAACCGTTAGAGTTATGCAACTCAAACTTTGGAATACGACTTTTTTGAGGATGACCTTTCATGTCGAATAGAAAACGTCAAGTTGAAAATCGGAACATCTACCTTTAAGTCCACCTTAGCCATCAGTATAAATAAAGGGTATTTGAATGTAAACCTGTCATTTATTCTACCTTCAGTCATGCAGCATATGTAGCCTATTAGTCTTATAAAGCAGACATTGCGGATTAGTCATAATCCTTGCTACTGGCATTCACACACACTTTAACCTCCTTTTTCATGGATTAAATATTTTATTTATCGTGTTTCCCTCCGAACTGACCTAGATTGATGAAAAATAGGTGCTGTTGAATCAGTTGCGACAATAAATACTAAATTGCCCATGTATTGTTAAAGGAATGACAATGAATCGATGGCTGTACATAGTTTTTGCATTGGTTTGTATACAAAATTGTTTTTGAACTCTTTCGTTGCACTATGTTTTACCAATGTCAGTAGTTGCCCTCTCACGACTGTTTGACTGTCCGCTTTATAATTAAAATTATGGGATAAAAAAAAGATTATATAGTGGCCCCTTTATGGTTTGACCTGATTTAGGTAGTGCTAATGAATACAAGTATACGGTAAAAAATGCAAGAAAATTGTTTGAGCCCCTTTTAAATTATTGGCATTTTCTACTTGATACACATTTTAC
This sequence comes from Ophiura sarsii, assembly GCA_035610835.1. Lineage (NCBI taxonomy): Eukaryota > Metazoa > Echinodermata > Ophiuroidea > Amphilepidida > Ophiuridae > Ophiura > Ophiura sarsii. The sequence goes on from CM069450.1 coordinate 63,100,140, forward strand.
ATGTAACTCTATGGGAAATGTGGCCAATGAGGGGGCTATTATAGTAAATAATATTTAAAGCTCTATTTCTCAGAACTGGCACCAACAAATGTTCTGAAATTTCTTCAAAAGAAGGCCAGTATGTATATTCAGGTACTTGAATCAGTTAAAACCAGAACCGGGCCAGCAAGTTACGGTGTTCTCAGAATAAAACGAACAAATTATGTGAGATCAAACGGCCGTGCTTTATGGTCAAGCCAATCAATGGATGGCAATATCCAACCCACTATTTGTTCTTATCCAAATGTTATCACTCCAAATGTTATCCAATGTAATACAACTATTTAAATTAGCCAATCATGACAATTACATTTTATTACCATCCAGTGGATTGGTTTTAAATTTGCGGATTCTACTAAAAATGATGTAACAATATAGTATATAGTCAAATCCAAAAATTGTTGTAGGATTTTTATTGATTTTGTATAGTGCAGACACCTGAAATTGTTATGATGCTTTTACCGCAACATGTCAGTTTCTTTTTCTGACTCACCCTGTTTTTCATTCGTTATTGCCATAAATCCACACTGCAGTATGTTTCTTTTTCTGACTCGCCCTGTTTACTATTCGTTATTGCCATAAATCCCCACTGCAGTATTTCTTTTTCTGACTCACCCTGTTTACTATTCGTTATTGCCATAAATCCACACTGCAGTATTTCTTTTTCTGACTCACCCTGTTTACCATTTGTTATTGCCATAAATCCACACTGCAGTATTTCTTTTTGTAACTCACCCTGTTTACCATTCGTTATTGCCATAAATCCACACTGCAGTATGTTTCTTTTTCTGACTCGCCCTGTTTACTATTCGTTATTGCCATAAATCCACACTGCAGTATGTTTCTTTTTCTGACTCACCCTGTTTACCATTCGTTATTGCCATAAATCCACATTGCAGTATTTCTTTTTCTGACTCACCCTGTTTACCATTCGTTATTGCCATAAATCCACACTGCAGTATGTTTCTTTTTCTGACTCGCCCTGTTTACTATTCGTTATTGCCATAAATCCACACTGCAGTATTTCTTTTTCTGACTTGCCCTGTTTACCTGCCATTCGTTATTGCCATAAATCCACACTGCAGTATGTTTCTTTTTCTGACTCACCCTGTTTACTATTCGTTATTGCCATAAATCCACACTGCAGTATGTTTCTTTTTCTGACTCACCCTGTTTACCATTCGTTATTGCCATAAATCCACATTGCAGTATTTCTTTTTCTGACTCACCCTGTTTACCATTCGTTATTGCCATAAATCCACACTGCAGTATGTTTCTTTTTCTGACTCGCCCTGTTTACTATTCGTTATTGCCATAAATCCACACTGCAGTATGTTTCTTTTTCTGACTCACCCTGTTTACTATTCTTTATTGCCATAAATCCACACTGCAGTATGTTTCTTTTTCTGACTCGCCCTGTTTACTATTCTTTATTGCCATAAATCCACACTGCAGTATGTTTCTTTTTCTGACTCGCCCTGTTTACTATTCGTTATTGCCATAAATCCACACTGCAGTATGTTTCTTTTTCTGACTCGCCCTGTTTACCATTCGTTATTGCCATAAATCCACACTGCAGTATGTTTCTTTTTCTGACTCGCCCTGTTTACTATTCGTTATTGCCATAAATCCACACTGCAGTATTTCTTTTTCTGACTCCCCTGTTTACCATTCACTATTGCCATAAATCCACACTGCAGTATGTTTCTTTTTCTGACTTGCCCTGTTTACCTGCCATTCGTTATTGCCATAAATCCACACTGCAGTATGTTTCTTTTTCTGACTCGCCCTGTTTACTATTCGTTATTGCCATAAATCCACACTGCAGTATGTTTCTTTTTCTGACTCACCCTGTTTACTATTCTTTATTGCCATAAATCCACACTGCAGTATGTTTCTTTTTCTGACTCACCCTGTTTACTATTCTTTATTGCCATAAATCCACACTGCAGTATGTTTCTTTTTCTGACTCGCCCTGTTTACTATTCGTTATTGCCATAAATCCACACTGCAGTATGTTTCTTTTTCTGACTCGCCCTGTTTACCATTCGTTATTGCCATAAATCCACACTGCAGTATGTTTCTTTTTCTGACTCGCCCTGTTTACTATTCGTTATTGCCATAAATCCACACTGCAGTATTTCTTTTTCTGACTCCCCTGTTTACCATTCACTATTGCCATAAATCCACACTGCAGTATGTTTCTTTTTCTGACTCGCCCTGTTTACCATTCGTTATTGCCATAAATCCACACTGCAGTATTTCTTTTTGTAACTCACCCTGTTTACCATTTGTTATTGCCATAAATCCACACTGCAGTATTTCTTTTTGTAACTCACCCTGTTTACCATTTGTTATTGCCATAAATCCACACTGCAGTATTTCTTTTTGTAACTCACCCTGTTTACCATTCGTTATTGCCATAAATCCACACTGCAGTATTTCTTTTTGTAACTCACCCTGTTTACTATTCGTTATTGCCATGAATCCACACTGCAGTATGTTTCTTTTTCTGACTCACCCTGTTTACTATTTGTTATTGCCATAAATCCACACTGCAGTATTTCTTTTTCTGACTCGCCCTGTTTACCATTCGCTATTGCCATAAATCCACACTGCAGTATGTTTCTTTTTCTGACTCACCCTGTTTACCATTCGCTATTGCCATAAATCCACACTGCAGTATTTCTTTTTCTGTCTCACCCTGTTTACTATTCGTTATTGCCATAAATCCACACTGCAGTATGTTTCTTTTTCTGTCTCAACCTGTTTACTATTCGTTATTGCCATAAATCCACACTGCAGCATTTCTTTTTCTGACTCGCCCTGTTTACCATTCGCTATTGCCATAAATCCACACTGCAGTATGTTTCTTTTTCTGACTCGCCCTGTTTACCATTTGCTATTGCCATAAATCCACACTGCAGTATTTCTTTTTGTAACTCACCCTGTTTACCATTCGTTATTGCCATAAATCCACACTGCAGTATTTCTTTTTCTGACTCGCCCTGTTTACCATTCGCTATTGCCATAAATCCACACTGCAGTATGTTTCTTTTTCTGTCTCACCCTGTTTACTATTCGTTATTGCCATAAATCCACACTGCAGCATTTCTTTTTCTGACTCGCCCTGTTTACCATTCGCTATTGCCATAAATCCACACTGCAGTATGTTTCTTTTTCTGACTCGCCCTATTTACCATTCGCTATTGCCATAAATCCACACTGCAGTATTTCTTTTTGTAACTCACCCTGTTTACCATTCGTTATTGCCATAAATCCACACTGCAGTATTTCTTTTTCTGACTCGCCCTGTTTACCATTCGCTATTGCCATAAATCCACACTGCAGTATGTTTCTTTTTCTGTCTCACCCTGTTTACTATTCGTTATTGCCATAAATCCACACTGCAGTATTTCTTTTTCTGACTCACCCCCGGGACTCACCCTGTTTACCATTCATTATTGCCACAAATCCTCACTGCAGTATGTTTCTTTTTCTATAATCCTTTTACACCCTTCTCATTTCTCATTACCCTGAATAACAGAGGCAATATAGGTCATGTTACTAAGCATTGAAACGAAAGTTGTTAAACTAACTTTTAAAAAGTTGTATGCACTGCTGCTATCAGGGTAAGATAGCAAAACCCTATGCTGCTATCAGGGGAAAATAGCACATTATGTCTCTATCAGGAATAACTAGTTAGCAACTCCAAGTCAGGAGGTAGTCACCAGTCATCCAACACCAAGGGACCATTAGTTTGAACTACTTCCGCAAAATGAACCAGGTTGTATTTGTTTTATTACACCTCATACATATTTTATTGTCAAAACTAATGGAAAAAAGATGTATGGTGCTCCGCTTAGTATAGACAAACCTTTCTCAAATTTCAAAGTCTATCTCAAGGATTACTGAATCAATACTAGGCATGTTTGTACATGTTTCTTGGTGATTCCAAATATGGTGATGAAATTCAATAATTTCGACTTTTTTGAAACATTTTTGAAATTTTGGAGCTGTCGCAGGGTCAGAATTTCGAGGCGAATCCGAGAATCCATTCTTGCAAAGATTCCCGCTGGTAAAGTTGCGAGAATCAGAATCCATGTTGATTCTCGTAGAGATATTCTGTCTACACCTAATTTGAATGGAGGAGAATGCATAGATTCTTGCAAAATCCTCTGCAGCAATCTAAATGGTTTCTCACAACCTTTGAAGAAATTCTGACCCTGTGTCGTCTGCAAACGACTGCCGCGTGGAAAGTATTAAGCAAGCTACATGCTATCCTTGAATTTTGCAGCAAAGAATTGTTCAAATTATTACCATGTGTCATTTTAATAAAAGTTCCCTATTGACATTGATTTGCACACATGCAGGCGCGGCGGAGCGTATTTGAAAATGGGAGGGCACGAAAATTACGATCATGCAAGCGGAACGAGCGAAGCGAGTGGAGCGCCTTGCGGCGTCGGAAATTTTGGGTTTTGATATGCGCTCAGGGGCCATTTCATGGCGTATTTTGGTATAATTAACACATTCATGACATTGTAAAGGCCCACGAAGTTGTACTTTATATAGCAATAATTAAAAAAAAATTAAATCCGCAACAAGATGAAAATGCGACTCTCATACTTTTGGACGGAAAAAACTACTATAGACTGAGACGAATTCGTCTCAGCTATCAATGGCAGCACCACCAGCATAAAAAATGGGGCCAAAGGGTGTGCGTGAAAAACATTTTGGCAAGGAAAAACGCTTCTTTAAAAATGCGCGCAAAGCGCGCGAATTTTTTTGGGTTTTAATGCAAAATTGCCTGCAGTTTAAGAGAATTTCATGTATTTTTGACACTAAAAGTCAATCTTTTCAATTATTTTGGGGTCAAAAATGTTGTGGAGCTCGATTAAAGGAGTTCAGCCACAAATTTCTAGGGGGGCACAGTGCACATGGTGTCCCACCATTTTCACGGATGGGGGGGGCACGTGCCCCCCTGGCCCCCCCGGTTCCGCCGCCCTTGCACACATGGGAATATTGCGCGATGTACTCAAAGATTTAACATAATATTGCAAATTGTTTGCTCAGTGTGCAATGCTTCAGATGTCACGTCTCGTGATAACTGAAAAAGTGAACTAGAATGATGAGACCAAACCATCTAGTTTTGCTAATGCAGAAGTATGCCCTCATGTGGTTATCTGTTTGTTGTCCTTTTGGTCTTCTGTGAATGTGTTCCATATTTTGTATTAAAGGTAGATGACCCGATCACATTTTCGTAACACAGAATTATTTCAAACATACGGAGAGTTTCATATCATATGAAAGCTCGTATTTTTCTCATCATCATACTGAAATTTGACGGCCTAAATCGGTATAATTACGGAGAAATCGATGAAATAACGTCGAATTACCGCGAATGGTGGTAACCACCGATATAGTTTGTGTACTATTCAATGGGTACAGTTCACAGCATCTCGTGCGTCTAAAATAAGAACCATTAGAGCTATGCAACTCAAACTTTGGAACACAACTTTTTTAAGGATGACCTTTCATGTAGAATAGAAAACTTTAAGTTGAAAATCGGAATATGATCGGGTCATCTACCTTTAACTAATTTAATTAGGGTTATTAGTTAGCCATAACTTAAAATTAAGAATTGCAATAATGTATTACAAAATGTGTGGTTGTTGTTTTGTTTGTTCAATGCTCATATCAATGCAGAAAAGGTTTTTTTATTATTATTCAAAAAATCTAGAAAAGGTTGTTTTTGTTTTTTAGTATAAGGATTTGCTTATTTAGGGAGATTTTGTAATTTGCTATAACGGTACTAACTTTTCTCATGTGGCATATTTCACATGCCAGACTGAAATTAATTTGGTTATTATATTGAACAACATGCAGTAGGGGATTAAATATGCATTTTTGAAAATCCACACCTGCTTTTACCTGACATTTTGAGATAATTAATCTCAAATTAATTTAAACTTTTACTGCCTGTGGTAAGAAATGATGGTAAAAAAGTTGCCTGTGCTTCGTGTATTGCGAATTAGTGGTGCAAGATATATACCTAGCTATCACCACGGCTGCCATTTGTGGCATTATTGCTGAAAAAACACATATTGGAAACAAATAACTGTTCAATATATAGACAAGGTACGTGGGAAACCCTGAAATGTAGTAATTTATAGGAAGAGGGTTGAGTAATGACACTAGATAGACATTTGGATGAAGCCATTATGTGGCGAGTGGTGCTGATAATTTCAATGTGATCTACATCAAAATTAATAAATCATGACTTTTTTACATAATAGACAGCGAATTAAAGGCATATTATGTGATCTTTTTCAGGGGGCGCCCTCTATTCATGATTTTTTTTTTGAAAGTAGATTTTCTTGCAGATTTACATTTCTGATCATAAATCATAAATATGATCCGAGTTACAGAGCGATACCATTCCTAATTACTTCCAAATCATGGTTTAAGGAGTGAAAATAAACTGTCAGGTCTGTGCGACAACTTATTTTTCACTCTAAATTCACTCTAAATCCATGATTTGGAAGTAATTAGGAATCCTATCACTCTGTACTCAGATTATAGTTATGATTTATGATCAGAAATGTAAATCTGCAAGAAAATCATGAATAGAGGGCGCCCCCTGGAAAGGATCACATTATATGCCTTTAAGGTAAACGGTTTCAGCTGGTAATTAGTATGCCTAAGTATTACATAGGTGCAAAAAACCCGGGGGGGGGGGGGGGGGCCAGTCAAACATAATAGTGTACACATGCGTGACCAAAAAAACGCGTAAAAAGGGGTGTTTTTCAGTGTTGGACGCGTCACGCGCGTGACGCGTTAAGGGTATCAAACACGCTGATATTCAAGAAAAAGGGTGGCTTAAAATACCGGTCGAACGTATTTAGGGTTACTTGTTTTGTTCCCCGTTCCCAGAAGAATGTTATTCCCGTTTTTGCGATTTCTTTTGAGCGTCTCATTTCCAATTTGAGAACGCATGTGTGTCACTCGTTCCTACAGCGTCATAATCGCCATAGCAAACCGAGATAGCAAAGACCGTCCCCCAGACCGTCGTTTTGTAGCGAAATAAATAGACAAAACTTGTTTAGGGTCATATTCTGGCAAGAACTTGTTTAGGGGTCAAAATTTGCAAGGAAAGCGCGCTAAAAACTTGTTTAGGGGGTAATTTTGCTTGCAGGGTAAAACTTGTTTAGGGGGTGTCTGGAAAAAATTTGGTCACACATGTGTACACCATTATGTTTGACTGCCCCCCCCCCCCCCCCCCCCCCCCCGGGCAAAAAACCTAATTTCCAGGCAAATTGAGGGCACCCTCCCATACATATCTCTCAGTGCCACTTTAAGGTTTGTTTCATGGCTTAGTATTGGGAATCTTAAATTATTGCGTGCAGCAGCCTTTGTATATTTTTCTCCGTGTTCTTGCGGGGAAAAAAAGATGAGAAAACAGGCTTTTGGGGATTATATCACCCAATGCAATTATGTAAATTACAACTAAATCTATCATGGTTGTGTAACGAATCCCTGGTCTAATTTAGTGGATTTGAAATTCAATACGTATTCAGTTCATTCTTGTAAGTAACAGAGTAAAGAAGTTTGATTTCAATTGAAACGTAATCCTTTCGTGGAAAGAGTATTATACTAATGATTTAGACAGGAGCCAAATTGGGGCCAACTACCCTGTATGTAATAAGATTGTCTGCACTAAACTGCAAACTCACTATACAGTCATCAAAAAAGAAACTATACAGGTAATAAATGGACCTTTAACTCTACCTAAAAATCCTTTAATCCTACCTAAAAATATTAAATCATAAAGTTGTTGAGAACTTTATCTTCTTTAATATGAGCTATTGCACGCTAGGATCGGTTGAATATTGAAGAAGTGACAATCCAAAATGTAAGGTAATGTCACAATTTCATTTTCACATTTTACAACGGCGTAGAAATAATTCGTAGGTCAATTAGTAGAACGACCTGAACTAGTTAAACGACTGAACTAATTTTTGGCAAAGATCGCGTATAATTAGTTCAAATTGGATCAAATTAGTAGAATCACATGAAACGGTGTAGTAGAATCATTTCTACTAAGTCTCTTATTGCACAGGGTTAGTTCAGTATCTTCTACGACTCTACAAGGTTCGTTCATAACTAGTTTAATTGACTGAACTAACTAATCTACTAATTAATTATTAGTAGGACACCGAAAAAACAAGTTTTTGTTTTCAGTGCAGACCAGGACAGCCATTATTTATAACCCTACCTAAGAGAACAGCTGGAAAAGTCATATTTGCTTTTCATGAAATCTAAGAGATCTTCGTTATACCGCACTAAATGGAGGTATTTCAAGTCTCTTGAAGAGATCATTTTCTATCATTGTCTACCTGATTGACTATTCTAAAGGTTGCATAAGGAAAACTCATAAAGTGACTATCATGTTAAGATTTAACATTCGAGACATCACTGTGACTTGACTTGTAACACGACAATTTGACTGAATAGCAGTATTCCAGTATGCTTAGGCGTAGCAATATATTCAAGTTGATATTATACTATTTGCTAGCCCACAAAGATTAACATTGCCTACAATCTGATTTATATACGATAATACAGTATTATATTCAGAAATAATTCATTGTTTTCTATTTTCAGTATTTAAATAGGGCCGTCATATCAAATCATACAATACGGTGAGAAAACGCAAACAACATGAATTTATCTTTAGGGTAATTCTCCGTGTCCGTTGTCCAAAATCTCTCTCTGGATTTGATTGCATCATAACAAAAGTGAAATAGGTATCAATTATCATTTAATTACTATAAATGTGTAGCTATGATTCAGAGCTATAAACATGACAAATGTCATGAGACTGACATTCATATTAGCGATGTTATGAGTGAGGAGGTAGAACTTATTGTATGACCCTTATATATTCTGTTATCTAGCAAATTGATCCTGTTGAGTTTGAAATCATAGTCAATTTGGTAAGATGGTCAAATATTTGCTGTGCCTTCTTGTGCTGAAATTATAGATTTTACTTGAAACTTTCTCATTTTGCAGATAAATAGCAGGATTAAAACAAAATCATCATAAGGCAACTAAAAAAACAAACACCTGTTTTACGGGCGGATGGACCTGTCAAGTAGGATCGGTCGGTCGGGTGGGTTTTCTTAATTTATTTTTTGACCTTAAATGTCACCAAAATCAGGAATTTAAAAAAAAATTGTGAACAAAAATTGTTGACAGATTTTCGGCCAAAAACAGCTGATTTTACATGATTTGAGAAGAAACCCCCCCCCCCCCCCTAAAAACACACACTGAAAAACGCAAAATGTGGGTCGGTTGGGCCTGTAAACAGAGGTGTGGGGGGGGGGGGGGGGCAGTTCCTTGCCTGATTATCTTTTTTCTGAGTGAATGCGCTTCATTATATAACTTTAATGATTGTTTATATATCAGTATTTGAAGTTGATAATACACATTGTAACTTAGTACTATTTTGTGATACACTTGTGTTTTCAAGCAGAATGAAATGAATGTGATGTTGTACAATGAATCACACTGACTTATATTCAATGAAATGAAAGCCTTTTAGCAGTAAAATTGTATTTTGAGGATGTCGAGGCAGTCATTCATGTACATTATGACGTTTATATTATGTATGCTGAAATGATCCATTATGAAATGTTGAACTATTGTTTATGATCATTGTGGCTTGTATCTATTAGACCTTGTAACATGCAGTATGTTATGGTGCGCAAGTAAAATCAATAAGTAAAAGGGTCCATATATAGATGTCACACATATTTTTTTCTTCTTGGCATGTGGTGGAAATGACTAAAATGGTGTCCAAAGGCAACATCCAAGTATTTGACAATAATTTATTGTGTATGGTGGTCAGAGTATGTGTTTGTTACTTTGTTAAAGAAATCATTTTATTGTATAGTTATTTACACCTTTTATATCGTTGGTGTAGTGCTGTTGAATCCATTTGTATCCATCCTTGGTGCCCCTTGCTAGTACAGTTGGAACTGATTGTCTCCTTTTTTAGCTATATATTAAAGTGGACAAGATTCCTGATAGAGACAATTCACGGCTGTTTGACTGTCCGCTTTATAATTAAAATTATGGGATAAAAAAAGATTACATAGTGGCCCCTTTATGGTTTGACCTGATTTAGGTATACGGTGAAAATTTCAAGAAAATTGTTTGAGCCCTTTTTAAATTATCGGCATTTTCTACTTGACACACATTTTACATGTAACTCTATGGGAAGTGTGCCCGATGAGGGCGCTATTATAGTAAATAATAATATTCAAAGCTCTATTTTTTAGAACTGGCACTTACAAATGTTCTGACATTTCTACAAAAGATGGCCAGTACATTCAGGTACTTGAATCAGTTAAAACCAGAACCGGGCCAGCAAGTTACGGTGTTCTCAGAATAAAACGAACAAAGTATGTGGGATCAAACAGCCATGAATTATAACTTAGGGAAAGAACCACTTAAAGATTTAAAATAGAACATATTATTTTACAGTTGCAAGGCAATCAAGCAGCTGTTATTAAATTTGCATGCAAAGCAAAGCTAAATAATATATTTGTATCTGACACAAAGGTTGCCAGCTTTGAAATCTCATTGTGGGAATTATATTATTTAGACTTTCATGGCAGCTAAATGAATAAACAGGGAGTTGGGGTTTGATATGAATAATTATAACAACATGGAAATATCATTAAAATGGTCACAAAATGTTCCAAATGATTCAAGGTAACTATTTCAGTACATTTCAGGTACATTTAGCACAATATTAATTTCCTTAATGGAATTCGGCCATATTTGACCCTTGACCCCGTATTTAAGAATAATTTGGTCAGATATCAGCTGTTTTTCAATTTTATTGCAGACAAATATTGTAAACAAGGATTTTCAACCAGGTTGGGTGTGTTTCGATCCAATTGTTGCCTTAATTTGACCCATCTTAACCATGTTGACGTGTTTTGTAAGTAAGCCTATTGGAAACACTTTAATTCTATGCTATAGAGAAAAAAAGGTGATTTTTACACAAACCGCAAATCCCAGACAACCTGGATGGGATCAAATTTGGCATCCTGCATAGTTGCACGGTGCACAACTTGGGAGTATTGGGTAAAATAATGTCATGTTCATGTATGCACCTGATTAGGGGAAATGGGGTGGGGGTGATACTGAGCAGCATAAAATTAACTTACAATGAAGCTTTGAGTACAATTTGGCCTACTTTGAAACAATCTGTGAAGTAAGCTTATAAATAAGTTTACTTTGATTCCATGCATGGATGATGGATGGAGTAGGCCTCGAACTTATGTTGTGTTACTAAGTTAAGCTTAAGTTGTTAAACTATTTCAAAATGTGAGGGTCACATCCATGAAGGTAAATTAAGTGTATAATGCCTGCATTCTGGAGGAAAAACCATTTAACATGTAAGTTAAATGGTGAACAAAGTCTGAGGGTACGTCTGCTATGTTATCTTGTAGATGGATTAATCAAATTTGAACATTGGTGGGGAAAGTCACCAATGTTATCATTTTGGAATATAATTTGATACTTTTGGTACAACAACACATTGCATGCATCACCCTTTCAGTAAAAAAAAAACCTAGACATTCAATTCAACAAGAATTTCTTTGAAAAGGATGACTGCTGTCCTGACAAGTATTTATTTTAAAAAGGATGGTAGCTGGCCTCGCAAAATGTAATATTGCTATGTTAATTTTGCTATCTTCAGTAGATAGCAGGTATCAATGCATGACAATTTCCACTCATAAATAATTATAACAACATGGAAGTATCATTAAAATGGTCACAAAATGTTCCAAATGATTCAAGGTAACTATTCGAGTACATTTCAAGTACAATATCAATTTCATTAAGGGTACACTACACTAAATGGGGTATCCCCTACCCTTAAGCACAGTGTTTAAATCTAGAATCGGAAGGTATGTATCACAAAATCCTCAATTAAAAAGACTTGACAGTAATACAGTTGCGTAAATGCCTATGATTTTTGATTAATTATGATTAATGGGACATCACCTACATGCACCCTGACTATAAATTGTGAATAACATGTAGATAAATCATTGAGAGATCTTTCAAATTTGTTCTTTTTACTGGAAACATTGGCGATTACGGCGACATTTTCAAGCTCGTCAGAGAGGTAGTCAACTCCATGGGCGTATTTTGGAAAATCGAGCAGGCTCACCTACCTATTTTTTTCACTTTTTGGTGAGAAAATATGATCATCTTTAACTCTACAAGGTCTAATTTCACAATTTAGTAGTCTAAAACAGAGTTTTATATCAGTGTTTTTGTACATATTCCTATGGAGCTCTATTTAGTAGTGTGACCCCTGTTGAACATAAACAAACAATTGGTCATTCAGTCTCAAAACAGAACTTTAAATAGGTATTTGAATTCAAATGCATATAAAAGTATACATTTCTGGAAAGGAAGTGGATCAGAGAATCCAAATTTGGTGTCAATTTTGACCAAAAATGTTGATTTTTTGAGAAAATCACAAAATTCACATTTTTGACCCAATCTTTTTGACCAAAGCTCACAAAAATAATTTTGAGTAAAAAGTGCCCAAATTGCTCATCTTTCAACTTATCTAATATTTTTTGAAATTTTGACCAAAAGGTGAAAAAAAGTGAACAAAATGGAAACTTTTTTTGTGACCTTTTTGAGTCAAAATTTCAAACAAATTAGATGAGGTTAAAAAATGAGAAATTTGTCCCTAAGTTAGTGTCTTTACATCATCATCAAGCGATATGGGCATTTTTTACTCAAATTACTTTTATAAGCTTTGTTCAAAAACTGTGGGTCAAACAATTTTTATTTTTTTATTTTCTCAAAGATCAAAGTTTTTGTTAAAAATTGATGCCAAATTTGGATTCTCTGATCCATTTCCTTTCCAAAAATATACATTAAAGTCACAATTCAATAATTATAGCCTTCACAAAATTCATAAAGTGACTTCTTTGAGTCCCCCCTAAAGGTAACTTGTTTGAATAAGTTCATCAAAATCATTCATCAAGATTTAAGGGCATTTTTGGAATTGTAATTTTGTGGAGCACCAATTAAAGTGGGAGATCATTCTGTCTGCCATCAATAGGTTGGTAGACATTTATCCCTTATGTTATATGGGGAAACGGACTTCTCAGGTCGGTCGGTCGGTCAGACTTTTTTCTTTCTTATTATCCCTTGAAAATGACTGTAAAAATAATTCAATCTGGAAACACGTTGTTGTTTTTCGCAAGTAAAAAAGAAGACTGGGGCTCCATAGTCATTTGCACGTGCACAATTTTGTCACCAATTTCTAAAAAAGGGCCATACAACAAGGTGGTTTGTTTTTTCGTTGCCTAACCTAACAATTTTGAAATATTTCTTGAATTTGCAGGTGTAAGAGATGCCAAGGTAGCGCAGAGTGTAGAAGCTGGTATAAAAGCTGCTTGTCCATTTGCCAAATTAGAATGTCTACCCCTCAACTTGGCTTCATTTGCTTCTATCCAGCAGTTTGTGGAGAGTTTTAAACAGAAGGATTTACCCCTGCATGTTTTGATAAATAATGGTAAGGATTCTATAACCAACCAGGACAATCCATCTTACATACTGTTTGTAGTTGCATTGCAACACATTGTATCATTCAATTGATATCCTGGATGTCTATAATTAAACTTGCCATTTAATAGATATATTAATCAAATATTGTAATAGGGAATTAGCTAGCGCTTTTTGGAAAAAGTGCTTTTTATGGCAAAAGGTGTTTTTTTACACAAAAAGATGCCACATGTGTCATAAATATTAAAAAATGCACAGCTATGTTGCGCTTTTCAATGTTTACACATTTCTTATTTAATTGTCAAAACCATCATTTTTCATTAAAACTCAACGATTAAGGTCTAGAATAAACACAAATGTCCACAGTTATGCAGTTTGTTGATTTTTGGTAAATAGACATTATTTTTTAAATTTAGACAACTTTTGAAAAAATGTGCTGTAGGATGAAAAAGTGTTTTTTTGGCAAACAGTGCTTTTTAATGTGTGCACTTTTGCGCTATAGCGCATTTCCCCTATCCCAATTGTAAAGTATTACTTTCAAATATAATTTGTTGCGTTGCTTCATGCAGGCAAGTGACGGAGATGCAACTACCAAATCATAACGACTAACTAGAAAGGATATTGATTAAAATTGAAAATATTGGAGCAAGCAAAGCCACATGTCATTATTTAGTGTGATGTGTTATTAATTCAAGCCTAAGGCCAACCTTTTAGGGATATTAACAATGTCTACCAGAGACCTGGAGGTATTTCCGGTGACCTCATTGAGATGTCACCGATATGAATGCTGGGGACTGTCGGTAGAGATCAGAACATGCCGAATATTAAGTTGTTATTCCATCACAGCAGATAGTCAACCTATAGTGAGAAAATGAAAACTAACATTAGGGTGGGATGAAATTTGAAAATAAAATTATAAAATCAAAATATACATAATATATAACATTGAGATTTATGTTTTGAGTGACCCAACAGCTTTAACTACTATGAAATAATAATCATAGGCTGATTATGTCAAAAACCTGAAAATCCAGTTCCTCCCATGTCAATAAATAGGTGAGCTACAGTTCTTCTATAATAGGTGACGGGGGAAAAAAACAAATCCATGTTCTACGTGAAAACGAACCTCAAGTTGGGATGGTCATTGTTTCTTTTCTTTTCCAAGTGGCAGTAAAACAAACAAAAAATCGGTAAAGTTGTATCCGTTTTTGACAAGCCCCCCCCCCCCACCCCCCAAAAACAAAGTATAAGACATGGATCGATGGAACTGTGTTATACTGATGTCATTCGGATCTAATGATTAGATCGTATGATGTCCTGGAGACATCATTGGTTTTGCGAGTAAAGCAATCCCATGTGTCTAATTGCAAGCTTTACACATATAGCTGGCTTGTCAGATTTTCATCCTCTTTACTAGTAGTAGTAGTTTGGTTGTTATTTAAGGATGTTCCTGCACATGTTTTATTTTATTCTGCTGAGACACAGCTAATAGAGTCCATTTTGTTGTCTGGTTTTGATGTACATCGGCATTTCTTCCATGTTTCATGTTGAATTGATAAAAAGAAATCAAATAGAAAATGGTTTGCAATGATACTATCAAATGCAATTTAATGAAAATAGAAAATGATGAAAAACCAATGTTAAATAGCAAATTTCTTATTCCAATTACTCGTCCTAGCCCACTGCAATGTTTTCTGTAAACCATCTTATTCTCATTTCCTCGAGTGCTTGCAGGATTCATCTTTATTATATTTACATCCTGGATTTTTTGCTCATCCTTATATGGTACTTCTTTTCTCCCCATTTGAAATTCCTGCACAGCTGGTATTATGCATGCCCCCTTTTCCAGCACTGCAAACGGCATAGAATCACATCTCGGTATTAACTACCTAGGACACTATGTATTGACAAGACTACTGCTAGACGACTTAAACAGGTCAGGGACAAAAGAGCGATGTTCAAGAATAGTCAATGTGTCTTCCGCGATACAAGCCGTCGGCAAGATGGGAGCAGGGACTGACTTCAATTTAAGGTAAGGCGACAAAAAAACATGTTTTATGGGCTGGTCAGTTGATAATGGGGGTTTTCTCCTTCTTTTCCTTTTTTGGTAGTTGAACCTTTCTTCAAAATTTGGGTAATGGTCAACAACAACAAAATCAAATTTTAAAACATTTCAAAAGTTTAAAAACAAATTTGAAGAATTGTCAAAAACTGTTTAAAATTGATTTTTTACTGAAATTCTTCAACAACAAAACAACAAAAAACTTTCGAATTAAAAAAGAAATCTAATGGTTGAACTCTTAAAACAGGTTTTTTCCTTGGCTAAGAGAGAACTGTTCATAATTTCACTCAGGAATTTGTCTATGAAATCAGAGCTGAACTCTCTTATTTAAAGTACACATGTATTAAGATTTTAAATTTAGTTACCAATTACAGTCCACATGCAAGGGCAAGGATGGTGCTTTCAAATATTATAATTATGCAAGGATACTCAACTGAC
Source organism: Ophiura sarsii (assembly GCA_035610835.1). Lineage (NCBI taxonomy): Eukaryota > Metazoa > Echinodermata > Ophiuroidea > Amphilepidida > Ophiuridae > Ophiura > Ophiura sarsii. The sequence continues at coordinate 63,116,290 of CM069450.1, forward strand.
ATCAATTTAAGGTAAGAGGTCTGTGGTAATTTCACTCAGGAATTTTTCTGGTGAAATTAAATCTGAACTCCCTTATGATAAGACACAAATTAGATTTTGAATTAAGTTACCAATTATCACCCACATCCAGGTGTGTGTTGTAAAACATAATACAGCAAGGTAGCATGGAAGGAAGCAGTGTTTTGAAATATTCAAGGAATGGAGATGATTGTTACATATTTATTTTAATTTTTTTGGGAAAAGTTATCTAGTATTAACTGGAAAACATTCCCATTTAACCTTGATTGAAGAGCAATTAATGCTAACATTGGCTAAGCTCTCTGCAATGTATTGGAGTAATGTCGAGTCTGATGCTAATGGATATTGCCCATAAGTCTAATTCAAATGATATTTCCATAGTGAAGATCTAGTATCAACAGACAAATAGTGAAGCAAATTGAAGGGATAACAAATATAATGTTTCTAAAGAAATAGCTTATTAGCTACATGGATGAAAATTGATATTAGATGAAAAGACTTTAATGCCAAAGAATATCGTTTGAGCCTTATTTATAGCCTATATTGTGGTATCTGATATCACCAGCAATGGACTGAGCTTGCATGATGTCAAACGACATGGCTGAAGCCGAATATAGATATCTTCACAGTGAATGAATGCCATATTTGATATCAATAGAAAAAAATCTAAATAAAAATGGATAGAGAGACTTTGATGTCAAAAGATATTGCTCAAGCCTACAATCTGGGTGTGCTCAGCATTCGCGTTCCAAGGACTTTTTTCCAAGATTGTATACGCAGATTGCAAAATATTTCATCTAAATTTGGTTTCTCTATCATATCTCGAAAATGAAATGTCACATGTATCTCAAATTGCACAGTATTTTGCAGTGGACCATAGGCTTGGCAACCCTAGTATTTTTCTTTTATAAAGACATTCATTTAATATGGGATAGTTCAGTGAAAACAATTCCCTATACTAACTAATGCATTTCGAAGATGTATAAATGCCCATTATTGCAATGCATAATGTGGGTTATCTTATGAGATTTATTCATATATTGTCACGGAATCTATATATGAGGTTGAACGTAACACAAATAATTGTAAAACAGCTTAGGTCTACTTGTAAATAACTATCTTCAATAGATAGCAGTAACTTCTGTTTGACAGATTCGACAGCTATCTTTCGTATTGCATTAACGGGTTGTAATATAGTAATAGATGCTCATTATTCATATGCCCATCTGTCATTATGTATTTTTTGATTTGCGGTCATTGTTTTGCATCACTTGTGTTGCCAAGGGAATATGAATCCCCCGGCCCAATAATCACCAAGAAAAAATGCAAGAAAAACACATTTTTTCAAAACACTTTTTTTTCTCTCGAATGTTCATAGGCTTATACGTACACTTTTTGGATGTTTTATTAAAAAGAATTGTTGAAAACTACATGTTGTCAAAGGGCATTTTTTCCTACAATTTTCGGAGTTTATTTTGAACATTTTGAATTTTTTTGGTATTTTTCCCGACATATTATTTACAAACCCTTATGTTATGGATTTTTTCAAATATTACTTTGTTCTTACACAATTTTTGAAAAACTGTCGGCATTTATTTTTGGGAAATATTTGAAAATGTTTGGAAAAACAATAGTTGGACATGGTTGGATGATGAGTAAATGTTTCTTCTTACTCACAAGTGGTACACTAGGGACATTATATACAGCGCCTCCAAGTGACCGCATTGAACTGTTGAACCAATCATCCATGACTAAATTTTCCAAATACCAGAAGGCCAATAATAAAATATTGTTTGGTTGTCCTCGACCTCCCTATCTTATTTTCCGTCAGTTCTAAAACCTCGCAACCCTATTCATAGTCAAATTCCCCGCTCATGCTTAACCGATGAACATATACCTGTATTGTATCAGTGCAGTAGTGGCGCCGGATTTGACTGCATATAGATCAGTGTGCAATGAAGGCATTCATGTGTAGCGTGTGATATGCTAAGATGACGTGAGTTCAAACACCGATAATTAGCCGTTGATGGGCAGAGTGTCGATTGGGAAATGTGTTGAAACTCTTTGTTGTTGTATTAGTTTGTTTCTTTATTGACATCATTGTTCATGGGCCTATGGTGAGCATGTGAACTCACTAAAAATGTTTTAGATATGACCAAATATAAGGACTGACCGGGGACAACTTAATTATTTATATTTTGGGACTTACGGGAGCATTGATATTAAACGATTTATAGAATCAATTTCAATAAGTAAGCTATCAAAATATTCCTTGATGTATAAATAAGTATTATGGACGAAATCATTCTCTTTAATGCACAAATTACAGAGAAATCTTGAAATGAAAGTTGCAAACATTTTTAATTTTTGTTGAATTTTTGAATTTTTTGCAACACGTTAATTTTCACTCATCTGTATCGATCTGCTATGTTGCAGGGGAATGGCATTTGGCTCTCATCTCATCCATAATAGTGGTTTGACTAATATTCATTACATCCATACCATTACACAACAAATTTGATTTGTCAATTTTCTAATATATTGACTCCCAATAGTTCGCTTTAGACAATTGACATCAGGGCAAGCGACCATTGATGTTTAGCCGTGGTTGGATTCCTATTGTTCAGCTGGTCGCTAGTGGGCGCTGCATTTGATGTCCGTTATATGCTTGCGGTAGCACTTGTGTACTCCACAAATTATAAATGATAGTCAGTAAAAGAAATAGCACATCCAGGATTTGAACCTGGGATCTCTGGATGGTTAGACCAGTGCTCTATCAACTGAACTAATGAGTCAGATGAGGAAGAACAGCGATAATATTAATTTTCGTGAACAGACATGGGAATCTACCAAACAATTATGTGTGGCATCATTTCAAGAAAATGAATAAGCAGATCATAATTATGTGTGGCAAGTTCGTCTGATTATGAGTGACATGGCAATCTGGTCCGATTATGAGTGACATGGCAAATTGGTCCGATTATGAGTGACATGGCAATTCGGTCTGATTATGTGTGACATTACAATTTGGTCACACATAATCAGACCATTTTGCCATGTCACACAGAATTGCCATGTCACTCATACTCGGACCAGATTGCCATGTCACACATAATCAGACCATTTTGCCATGTCGCCCATAATCAGACCAAATTGCCATGTCACTCATAATCGGACCAAATTGCCACGTCACTCATAATCAGACGAACTTGCCACACATAATTATGATCTGCTTATTCATTTTCTTGAAATGATGCCACACATAATTGTTTGGTAGATTCCCATGTCTGTTCACGAAAATCCACCAAGAAAATGTCTGCTAATTTATGGACAAAACCAGCCATAGCCAGTGAGATTTAGTGCCTCTTTTTTTTTCTGTATACAAATTGGTAAATGGCACAATTTCGAAAAAATTGGTAAATGGCACAATTTCTTATCATTGCATTGTCTCAAGGCCAACAAATTTGGTATCAAAATGTGCCTAACAATTGGGTGCATCTTGCTAGGTGATAATTATTTAAATCCATCAAATATGTTTGGAAATATTCTAGTATATGCTAGGGGGAACTTACATATTTTGTTGTGTGTATTTCTTGACATATTGACAGGACACATGTCCGACTTTGTCTATCCAATACAGTATTGCCACGCTTTATATTTAGCATTCAAGTAGCCAAATTAGGCTAATAATTGAAACTAAAATCTACCAGCAATTGGCACATCAAGGGTCCATTGACAAAAGGCCCACATGCTGGGAACTTGCTTGACCAAGAAGCACTAAAATATTGCCACATAAGGTTATTTAAAGTCCACATTGGACTCATTTTTAAAACTAAAATCTGCTCTAGCAATACTTTTTCTCAACATTTGAACTTTTTATTTTACAAAATAAGTATGATTTTTATAACAAAACAAATGATAAACTTAACATTTTGGGCTTGCTGCTCCACCCAACTTATTATCGAAAGTTGAAGCTATTATAGACAGCTATGGAGTGAATGGAATATGAAATTATCGTGAACATGAAATCTTTTCTAATACCATAACTTGAGATATATCCCACCAATTTTGCTCATTCAAAAAACATACTGTGCTATTTTTATATAATGTATTAATTTTTCACTTTAAATCTTGAATATCAACAAAAACTGCATTGATTAAATTTCACAATGCCCCTCACTAGTGTGACGGCCTTGCTACAAAAAAAACCTAGTCAAAACCTGAGGTCCGAACAGCCAGAGCAGGTACCCAAAGCACCGTAGGCACTAACAGCTGGTGCAACAACTCAAAGAATTGGGGGGAGAAGACAAAATAATTGAGATTTATAACCACGGATACAGCATGGAAGCCGTGGTTAAAGAAGTTTGTAAACATACAGGGAATGGAACCGTAATGTACAGTAAATTAAAACTCTTTACCAATATAATGGATATTGCTTATGTTTATTTCAAATATTTTCATTATGAATTCAACATATTGTATCCACTTACAAATTTGTAGTCTATATGTGTTCTTATAACATTTTCACAAAATATTCTATAAATAAAAAAATGATAGGGCAGATTTGCCTTTAAACAACCAATTCAAGTTCCAGTGAGTACAGTGACAAATATCAAGGTGCCTATACATGTAAAAAATTCAAAAGAGGTAATCAGTGAGATATTAGCTGTGGCTAAAAATAACCTGTACAAAATTAAGTGCGAAGTAATTACCATATCCTACGTAACAAAACCAGTGAATAATGCATTGTTGATCAGCCAGGGTCAACTGTCCTATTACATCTACGACACCTTATGTGTAAAATAATTATAAAATGTAATGAGCTTGATTCAATGGAAAATGTTTCTAATAACAATACCTTAAAGCGGCAAGGACAATATTTCAATTTAAACTAACTGTGAATGTCTCACTATTAGAAACTGCACATTGGAGAGATTTCTTGTGTTTGCAATTATGAAGGGGTAAAATGGTTAATGGCTTTCACCTTTTTTCTGTTTTACCACCAAACTTTGAGTGGGGTGATTCCTGCGAATCTACATGGTCTTTCATTGGTTACTCAAGCAATGGACTACTATGTCCTTTACCACTTATTAAGTATCATTTTGGATCAAAGAACAGTTTTCGGACAAGATTTCTGGAATGTTTCACTGACATTACAAGAGTTTATGATTGAACTTGAGAATCAAAATCACATTTTCTGAACTTGTATTTGATACACTTGCAATGAATTAACATAATCTGTAATATAATACTTACTTCTTGACTCTTGATAGCTTGAAGGTTGTAACTTTTAAAGTATCACAATCTTAAAATCAGTTTCAGTTTCAGTTTTATTTGTGTCCATCTCCATATGCAAGTTTAAAGCTTAGTTAGCCCCTTCCAGAAGGATTACTGCTTAACACTTGGTGACAGACAAAACAGAATTAACATTGTGAAATTCCAATTTTGGGAAATTCCCTAAGTCCAGAGCGGGGTTTCCCTTTTAAAGTATTCATGGTCAAAGATGTATTAGTCATGAGGGTCACCTTTACACACAGGTCCTCCCATCATATGTCTTCCTCATCACACATAAACTTAAGCATTAAGGGATAATCCCTAATTTGGATAAGATCAATAAGTAAATCTGACTTTGCTCATATGGGTATTTTCTGACCAGCAGCTGTCTTTTCTTCTCACACTTGGTACTGGATATCACCATGGAGAGATATATTTACATAGAGTGATCAAACAAAAGATATTAGGTATTGTATACCCTGTAATTGTTGTTGAATGATTACTCCTTCAAACCCAAAGCTTCCCTTTCTTTAACGTCCATGCTGAACAAACTTATGAAGTTTAACTTGCTATCGCACCAAGCTGGTCCATTAGCTGGCGTATACAACAAACTGACCTTTGAGAGTGTAGAACATTGGTGATTGTTCGAGTTGATAAAAAAGAGTTGGACAATCTAAAACATGCCTCAAGCTATAGCAACATTCAATATCTGTGGCTTTCAGGTATCAATGACAACCAAGTCATGTACATTAATGTGGTAAACACTGTTCTGGATTCATGACAGCCTGCCCTCGTCTAGACACCACTTCTTCTATCTGTGACATTTTTGATCAATTGAAAAAAAAGGTTTACTGTCACTTTCATTCATATTGCTAAAACCTTTCCATAAAAACAAACCCATGGAAATGTGATATTAGATGGATGCCATGCAAGCATTCATACCTGTTTCTTTCTTTGTAATGTTTTGTTTTTGAAACCAAGTGAAGAGTGTATGCTTTGCATTTGTGTTTTATGTCAGCAGCAAGTCAAGACATGTACAGTGGTCCAGATTAATGCAGGCATCAATTAGAATCTTGAACCTTCCCTCCTCACACCTTCACCTGTATTCACCTTCATTTGTGAGAAGGCATGCCTGACAGAAACACGGGTGTAACACTGGTATGTGTGACATACATTATCACACTTGTCCATTTAGTAATACAGATAACTAATTCATTTCCCAGTAGAGTTAAATGATGGCAGTTCAACTAGAAGATGTTGAAAGGTATGCTTGACTGATACATGGGCGTGTATCACTAGTGCTTGTGATAACATAGGTGACATACATTACTAATATTATCACACCTGCCTATACCTGTGACCAGTGTATTTTCCATTAAGAGTTAAATAATGGCTAGCCAACCCATAGATGTTTTAACATCTATGGGTTGGCTAGCCATTATTTATTCAGGCATGCCTTGAGGCTGAGTTCACACTGATAGGAGTATACAGTATACGGTATTCGCTATACGCTATTCGGTATTCGCTATATGCTATACTGGCACAGGCTTTTTGGGGGGCCACAGACCAAAAACACAAGTTTTAATGCTATTTTCCCTCGCATTTTGAATGTCCAGAAAATATACTACTTTATAACAAAAATAACATATCAGAAATAAAAAAGGGGTCATTTGTATCAAATTACATCCTTGGCTACCTGTTGAAAAAATAGTGTGCTATTAAATTGCAATAAAATGAGTACAAAGGAGTCCCATTATTTCTAACTTACCCTATTCTACGCAATAAATTGTTTATAAATCGTAATAGGGGAAATTCAGAAAACCTGTACACACGAATTGCAGCTGCCACATCCAAACAGGACGGTATACGCTGCACGAAAATCGAATGCGCACGATTCCCACTATACTATACTATATGCAGGTATACGGCCTTTTCGAATAGTGCCCTCTGATGTGACACGGTATTATGAAATTACATTGTTTGATTTAAGCTATCCGCGTGCCCTGCAAAACGTGCACCCTATACCCGAATAGTATACTCCTATGTGAACTTAGCCTAAAAGGCATGCTTGACACTTATAGACACATGGGTGTATAACATCATCTGTCCTTTTATACTGATGCCCATTGAAATGCTGGTGTATTTGTAGTTTTAACTACAAATACACCAGCATTTCAAAATGATGGCTGGTCAACCTCCAGACATTAAACGTCAAACTTGAGAGAAACATGGGTGTGACAGTAACTTCTAATAACATGTGTGACATTTTACTATAGTATTATCACACCTGATGACCATCTATTCATTCACACTGTTGACAAGTGTATTCTCAGGTTGAGTTTTTGTATTGCTTTTTTATTAAGGCATGTCTGACCAATGCATTGGTAAATAAGCAATAGCGCTTGGGATAACATGCACAAGCAATAGTGCGTGGATATTATGTGTGACATACTTCATAGTCCGGACGGCACGCTTTATAAAGCGTGGGACTCCAGAAATCAAAAAATCAACAAAAGCGTGGGGGGTCAGAATATTTCGGATATAAAGGGTGTGGTTGTATAAAGCGTGGAGATAAAATATAAAGGGTTGGGGTTTCTCAGCGATCATCAAAATAATCAAAATACCGACCTTTTCGGCTCGCTAGCGCTAGTTATATAATAAATATGCATCCGATATCGGGTCCGATATACTTCGAAATTAAAAAGTCGCCATCTTTTAATTGAATGTAATAAATATAAGAGGACCTGACGTTTCATTTCTAACAGAATCTTTATCGAAGGTAAAATGACAGAATACAACATAACACAACATATATAGACAGGGAGGAACAATAGGCAGGAAGTGATGTAACACAGTGGGGGTCAAAGTGACAGATGGATGAATAGGGGAAGGAATATCAAACTTGACAGCTGATTGATGAAGTGGATAATGTAACAAAAGGATGATATGGACAAAGGGGAGATTAAAAAGTAAAAGGCAAAAAGGATATGAAAAATGGTGAGTAAAATCCATAATGGTTATACAAATGGAAAATAACAAAGGATGGAAATGAAAAATGACTCAGGTATAGGCCTAAGGAAACAAATAATGGAAATGCACTGGAACAAGTAATGAAAATTACTGTGCATAGGAGACAAGGTTGAAAATGAAAACATATAGTATCACACATACCAAGAAGTACAAAATTGTAAAATAAAATAAAACAAATGGGTGAAAAATACAAGTGATAGGTTACAAATGGAGGAGGTGGGGGGGGGGGGGGGGGGGGGGGGGGGGTGAGAATCGTTCCCTTCCTGGATGTTTAGGCCATGGGGCTGTATCGTGAGAAGACGCTTCATCCATAGCTTCTCTCTACTGAGACGTACCACTTCTGAACGGCTACCTAAAGATTCAATGCCCTGTAAGATCATATCAGACATAGTGTGGTTGGGAAGGTTAAAGTGATGTCCGACCAGTGGCTTGTTGGTGTTGACCGTCGATCTGTGTCCATAGAAGCGCTTCTTCAGTGAGTTTTTAGTCTCACCAATACTGGACTCCACACACTCTACATGATAAGAGGTAAATGACATTAGATGTGGTACAAGTGATGTGACCCTTCGTCTTGTGGGTGGCATGGGTGGTGTGACTGGTGAAGGAATCGCCTTCCTTGATGTGTTCCCGGCAAACGATGCACCTGCTGGTTGACTCGCACTTAAAAGTGCCATGCTGCGTAGGGAGAGAATCATCAGTTAGTGGGGGAATGGTAGCACGTACTAACATATCACGTAGGTTGCGAGGGCATCTATAGGCCAGGATGGGTATGTCAGGAACTGCACGACGAAGACGGTCTGATGTGTGGAGAATGTGGTGGTTAGTGTTGGTGATGTGACGTAGAGGAGGAAGGTTAGGATGAAATGTGGTAACAAGGGGAATCTTAGGGGTGGGGTCTTGGTTTCTAGACTTCTCCTGAAGGACTGTGGCTCTCGGGAGAGAGTGGACTTTCTTGATGGCTTGCTGGACTTTGGTGGAGCTGTGACCCCTGGTAACCAGATGCTTCTTCAAGTTCTGTGCATGATATAAGAATCTAGATTCGTTAGAGCAAATACGTCGGAGACGGAGAGCCTGAGTATATGCTATACCAGTCTTACAATGACGAGGGTGGCAGCTTGAAGCATGGAGATACTGGTGCGTATCTGTGGGCTTGGTGAAGAGATCTGTAGACAGTATACCATTCTCTGCTTTCTGTATGGTTACATCAAGAAAGTGTGCCTGTTGGTGGGAGTAATCAGAAGTGAACTTAATGGTGCTGTGAAATGAGTTCATGTGATCAATGAATGTGAGGAGACTGCTTTCATCACTGGTCCAGATAAAGAATATGTCGTCAATGTACCGTAACCAAATCCAAGGTCGACAAGGTGCTGCAGCTAGCAATTGTTCCTCCAACCTAGACATGAAAAGACAGGCCCATGAAGGAGCCATCCTAGTACCCATAGCTGTGCCATGTACCTGCAGGTAGGTCCTGTCCATGAAAGTGAAATTGTTCTTGGTAAGGACATGGTTCATGAGACATTCAATATCAGGTATGGGAGGACTGGAATGACCAATCTTAGTCAAAGCTGCACGGCTTGCTTCGATGCCTTCCTGATGGGGAATGTTGGTATAGAGGGACTTAACATCAAAGGTGCCAATAATTGCGGTGCTTGGAACTTGGCCTTGGTTCTTGATGGCTTCGAGTTTCCTGAGAAAGTCCGGGGTGTCATGGATATAGGAGGGAACCTGTGGAACAAGAGGCTTGATGAAGTTATCGACAAAGAGGGATATATGCTCAGTTGGGGAGCCGTTGCCAGAGATGATGGGTCTGCCTGGGTTTCCCGGCTTATGGATCTTGGGAAGGAGGTAGAAGCGGGCAGCACTGCAATCTTTGGGAGATAGAAACTCAAAGGCCTTGTCAGAGAGCTCATGACGCTGATGCATGTCATCCAGGGTATGCTGAATCTGTTGAGAAAATGTGTTAGTGGGATTGGAGTCAAGAACAGCATAATGAGTACGGTTGTCAAGATGACGCATAGCTTCATCAATGTACTTAATTCTGTCGGTCCATGACAACTACTGCTGACCCTTTGTCTGCTGGCTTGATGATGATGTCTGTCCGTAACCTGATGGAATTCAGTGCCTGGCGTTCCTCCCTAGGGATATTGTCATGAGATCTGCGGGAAACTTGGTCAGAAGTGTTAACCTGGGTGCTAACAACTTGGACATAAGTCTCAAGGGCAGGGACTCTGTTCTTGGGAGGAACCCAAGTACTCTTCTTGTAGAACGGCTCAGGTACAGATGGTGGGGCATCAAGAAAAAATTCTTTGAGGCGTATCCTCCGATAATACTGAGTAAGGTCTTTTAATTGAGCAGAGATTGAGTTTGTTGTTATATAGCGCCATCTATTGTTGAAATTGTGACATTTTTATCCCCCTGGTTTGTAAAACCAGAAGGGGATTTTGTCATCATGTCGGGGTGCGTGCGTATGTGTGTGGGGGTGTGTGATGTGTGTATGTGCCTTTTGGTTAGCCTTTTTTTCCAAATGCTGTATCTGTTGAAAGGATGGACGGATTGACTTCAAACCTTCAGTGATGGGTAGGCCATGGTCAAACACTGTAGCTGCTTGTTTGGGGGTCTAATTTGCAAAGGTCATCTGAGGTCAAAGGTCATCTAGAGGTCAAATCGTAAAAGTTGCCCGAATGCTGTATCTGTTGAAAGGATGGACGGATTGACTTCAAACCTTCAGTGATAGGTAGGCCATGGTCAAACACTGTAGCTGCTTGTTTGGGGGTCATCTGAGGTCAAAGGTCATTTAGAGGTCAAATAGTAAAAGTTGCCCGATTGACTTCAAACTTGGAGAAAAGAAACATGAACACCGGATGAACATGTTTACAATAAATTAGAGGTCATCCAAGGTCATCTGAGGTCAAAGGTCATCCAGAGGTCAAATTTTAAAAGTTGCCCGATTGACGTCAAACTTGGAGACAAGAAACATGAACACCGGGTGAACATGTCTAAAATAAATTAGAGGTCATCTGAGGTCAAAGGTCATCCAGAGGTCAAATCGTAAAAGTTGCCAGATTGACGTCAAACTTGGAGACAAGAAACATGAACACCGGGTGAACATGTCCAAAATAAATTAGAGGTCAAAGGTCATCCAGAGGTCGAATCGTAAAAGTTGCCCGATCGACGTCAAACTTGGAGACAAGAAACATGAACACTGGGGAACATGTCTAAAATAAATTAGAGGTCATCCGAGGTCAACGGTCATTAGAGTTCAACCAAGGTCAAAGCTCAACAAGGGGTTCATTTGTGCAATGAACACCGTGGGAACATGTAAAAAAATAATTAGAGGTCATCTGAGGTCAAAGGTCATCCAGAGGTCAAATCGTTAAAGTTGACCGATTGACCTCAAACTTGGAGAAAAGAAACATGAACACCGGGGGAACATGACCCATATATGACCGTTGACCTCATTTAGTTGATCTCCCAGCCAGGGGGATTCGCAAGTCATGACTTGCAGTATTTTTTCAAAATGGAAACTCGCCACGCCGACGAGCTACGGAAGTATCGTACGCGGCGTAATATCACATTTTAGGGAGCATAAGAGTACCAAAAATTCACTGATTTTATGAAATAAATCCATTTCAAATGAATCTCCTCTATAAATTTGCATTAAATAATCGTGCTTTAGCCGACAAGATTGTTTTTAAGTAAGCTTTTTTTTTCTTCTTTTTTTTCAATTATTTTTTTTGATGAACAATTTCGGGAATCCCGGGAATTCGGGAAAAACAAAACGGGTTCCGGGATGTTTCTGACACTTTGTCCTTTCTTCCAACGAGTGCCTTTTCAAATTTGAATGCACAAAATGATCAAATGTCCCCTTTTCGGTATAAATGGTAGCGTTGAACAATCCCAAATAAAAAGGGTGGCTCTGTAAAAAGGGTGGGGCAAAAATAAAAAGCGTGGGGGTCTGACCCCTGCCCGGACAGTGTACTTAACTATTATCACACCTGTCCATTTACTGATGACCATTTTCCAAAAATCACTGAAGAGGGAGGTTTTTCGTACCATGTCCGCGATTTGCCAATATGAGTGGTGTACTTGGAAGCTATCTCCGTGATTTCAAAATATTAGGGGTCATTTTTGGATGTCCAAGGATTTCAACATAATTAGGGGTGTTTTTTTGGAGGCTAGGTCCGCGAAAAAGAAAAAAAAGTTAGAATGAGTGTTGTGTCATATATCAAATTGTCCTGGGAATAGGAAAAGGGGGTATTTTGAACCAAATGTTTCCTCATTTTTGCGCAAAAAGGGGGTCTTCATAGAAAGTGTCCTTGAAATGGTGAAAAAGGGGGGTTATTTTCAGAAAAAATGTCCATGCTTTTGGGCGATAAAGGGGGTCAAATTAGCAAAATTATCTGTGAAACGCTGTCAAATAAAGAGGTATTTCAAGATCCTGGAACAATCTTGTGTTTATACCCCTCTGAATATGAAGAGAGTTTTCCCAGTATAGTGCCTAGCCAGACCATAGATGTTACAAGGCATGTCTGATGATAACATGTATGACATAGATTGCTATTATCACACCTGTCCATGTCTGACCGAAGCATGGGTGTATATAAACACTATAGTGCTTAATTATGATAACACATATGTGTGGTGGCATGGAAAAAACCTTTCACATGGTCATTTTCTAGTAACTTGGTTTTTTTCTATGGCGGAGAGCTTCATAATCTACTGAGTATTGGACTGTTTAAATTTTTCCGAAATTCCATCTAGAACTACAGCAATAGTATTTTAAAGTCGGCAAGTTTAAACGCAACACTAAAAATTGAAACTGACAATTCAAAGGTGTACACAAAACCTTTTAAATGCTCAAATAATAATAAAACTACATTGTTATATCACACAGAATAGCTTGTCATATGAAAAGTACTTTTGATATGAACTTGATTTTTTGCGATATTATTTACAATGGTAAGTTCTTCACTTTCAAAATCTTTACAATGCATTGTCGGAATAACACTGGTCATACCAGCGACCAGTGTATTTCCCAGTAGAGTTAAATAATGGCTGGCCAACCATTGTTAAAAGGCATACCTGACACTAGACTCATGGGTGTAAACATTTAAACAATGGCTTTCCCATGAGCAAATTCTATTGCAGAAGGTAGTCATCAAAATGCAAGACTTTGTGTTTAAGTTCTGTAAGTGTATTATGGAGAACAAATTGAAATGCTACATCCAGGATAAACTTAAGAATCTTAGATTGAAATGTATGTATTTTACAGGAAATAATGCATCAGGAAATAATGCATTTTCAAATTTGTGAGATGTATGCAATGAGCCTACATCAATTTTTTTTAAAGTGATAAGGAAATATGCCCAATGATATATTTATTCAGGGCACCACTATATTAAATGCCTATCACCATAGGGTATGCTAGACAGACATGTGGGTGTAACACAGGCACTTTTGTGACAGTATGAGTTAATATTTTCTTGCACCTGTCAAGTTTTTACTGTAATGACCGGTGTTTTCGTGGCATTATAGTTATTCGATGATGGCTAGGTATAAATATTTATTGTTAAAAGATATTCTTGACACCGTGCAGGTGTGAAACCAACTGATGAGCAGACAGCTTGGCTTAGTGTAAAAGAAATAATGCATGGCAACTTGGAGCAATTCTGTTATACCCTTCACAGAGGCATTCATAGAACGTGATTTTTAAGAACGACGCATACTACCGATGTTGGTGTGTAGGGTATAGCAGAATTATGCCGGCAACTTATATACACCTAATACAAAAGGGCCATAATTCAGAAGTGATTCGTTTGTGTTTCACAAGGTTTGTAGTTCTGGGTAACATTTGAGCATCCCTTGAGGTATTACATATCCCTTACATTGACTACAATGCATACCTCTGTGACAGTGCTACATTGTATCATATGTCTCATCATCATTTCTTTCAAGTCACTTTTTATGAACAGGCGAGACGTGCCGTTTGAGAACCGCCTTGTTTTAAAGTGATATGGAAATATGCGCAATTATATATTTATTCAGGACATCGCTAATGCCTATCTCCGTAGGGTATGCTAGATGTGGGTGTATAACACAGGCACTTGTGACAGTATGAGTTATTCTCTTCTTGCACCTGTCAAATTTGTTCTGTAATGACCCGTGTTTTGTGGTCATTATAGTTATTCGATGATGGCTGGGCATAAATATTTATAGTTAAAAGGTATTCTTGACACTGCAGGTGTGAAACCAACTGATGAGCAGACAGATTGGCTTAGTGTAAAAGAAACAATGCATGGCAACTTATATACACCTAATATAATAGCCATAATTCAGAAGCGATTCGTTTGTGTTTCCTAATAAGTAAATGCCAGAGAAATTAGCACCTACTTCAATTTGTATTCATAAAAATGACCTTTGACTAGCATTTACTAGTGATTGTACAAGCACCTCATTTGTGGCTTGCTGTTTAGCCAGTACAGACATATCATATCTTCTGTCATGTTTTTACCTCGAAGACCACAACCTAAGGTGTATAACATCAGGCTTAATCGTGATGAGGTCAACCCTTCCACTTATAGAACTTTATTTATGTTTGACAAGCAAAATGTGGAATGGCTTGCAGACACCTTCATACCATGCACCAAATACCGAGACTTGTGGTGGGCGTTTGACACCAGTGGCACAAATGGAGACGACTTTGGCATATTTGTCAGATCCAGGGTACCAAACGTCCGTTGGCGAAATAAGAGATACTAATGAGTAACTTAAATTAGCTAGGGATGAGCAAGACTACAAAATGTCTCTAATAGTGAACCATTTTGCCACCCCCTTTTGTAGATGGTACTGTAGTACAATAGCAACTACTTGAGAACTTACTAGCTGTGGCAAGTAACACCTGTAATCATTTAGCAAATGGTTATGAATAACATTTTTAGCAATTGCTTAGACTAGACCTTTTACTTACCTAGCTGTTGCTTTTACTTATAGCATTTACTAGTTAGTAATTACTTATTTTTATGAATACAGCCTATTGACTACGCATACCTCTGTGACAGTGCTACATCATATGTCTCATCGTCATTTCTTTCAAGTCAATTTTGATGAACAGGCGAGACGCGCCGTTTGAGAACCGCCTTGTTTTAAAGTGATATGGAAATATGCCCAATGATATATTTAGTCAGGGCATCGCTAATGCCTATCACCATAGGGTATACTAGACAGACATGTGGGTGTAACACAGGCACTTGTGACAGTATGAGTTATTCTCTTCTTGCACCTGTCAAGTTTGCACTGTAATGACCCGTGTTTTGTGGTCATTATAGTTATTCGATGATGGCTGGGCATAAATATTTATTGTTAAGAGGTATTCTTGACACAGTGCAGATGTGAAACCAACTGATGAGCAGACAGATTGGCTTGTGCAAAAAAAATAACGCATAGCAACTTTTGAACAAAAAGTTCCTGACGAGTTGCTTTAATAAGTGGGTGTAAAAGGATAGCTATTACATAAGCACCTATATCACTTACATGTCTTGCTTCACTAGGTCTTGGTGCCCTAGCTAGTTTAGTGGTCCTAGAATGGAGATTTTGAATGTCTTTATAAGAGTATCAAATGTTTGTTGTGTCATGTAAGTGTCAGCGCAACAAGATCATGTTTAATTGTCATTTGGAGAAGAAATCATGCTCTGTTTTCTTCCAGACATGCATCACTATACCTTTTATTCAATAACAAAAACTTGATGATCGGTTAATTTTGGAAGGCATGCAGTTTCTATTTGAAACTCAGTTGTGAATAATGTCCTTGTTTTATTCATTTTACATATTTATTACACTTGAATTCTGGGTATACATACATCAAATACAGGAATCAATGCTCTAAAAGTGCATAATAACACAATTCATTTCACGCTTTGCCAATTTTTAAGTGTTTTGCGTAGTTTTAAATTCGCAATTGTAGCTTCATCACATAAACCATTACACAAAAGAAATACATTTGTGTGTTGTTATTTTCCTGGTAAATGATTCAAGCAAAAATATATGTAGTGTGAAAATTTCCATTTTAACAGTATATCATGCATCAGTCCATGAAGACATCAGGTTCACAAAAAGTGTATTTCTGATGGCGATCATGGTATATTTGGTGATGCAATACAGTGCAGCTTAATAAATAATTGATTAGCAAGATTGTAAATGCATGAAGCGCATCTAAAAGTATTAAGCGCAACTGTATAGATATGGCTCTGTAATGTTCATCGATCAGCTGTAGAGAAAGGAATCTACAATAATTTAATAAATAATTGATTAGCAAGATTGTGAATGCATGAAGCGCATCTAATGTATTAAGCGCAACTGTATAGATATGGCCCTGTATTCCTTCATCGATTGGCTGTAGAGAAAGGAATCAACCATGCCTCATTCACGGTAACAACGGTGCACTACAGTTCATTCAGTTTATTCTTTGAATTGATCCGGGATTTTTTTAAGTGTTGTAAACTTGCCTGAATGAAAACAGGATTTTGGATTCTTATAGTTTGGGTGAACAAAGTTCAGTAGTCCGCCATGATTCTGGTAAACTACAGCAGGAGCTCTATTAATGTAGCGCTACTGAAGTATGTGTCTATACCAACAATTAAATCGTCATTGGCTTGCTAAACCAAACAATTAGAACATCATGGATGCTTGTATGACAGACAGATATTGACATAGACGACACTATGTTGTTATTCATGTGCTATTCTATAGGCTGCCCCAAAAAGATTGGTTCCCATCGATGCCCAAAGTTCATTACATTTTTCATCATGAAAATCAATGATAAGGTTTATTGTTTTTAATGAAATGATGGCATTGATAGGTACTAATCTTTTTGGGACAGCCTGTATTAATGGAACTACATAATTGATATAGGTAACATCAATGTTCTTATTAATGCAACATTTTTTCCCCCTTCCAACGCTCTATTTGTGGGACTACCCTTACCGAAGTGAAGACCTTCAATAGGCAGTCGCACAAGCAGTCATTTTAAGTAGTCAATTAAGGCAGTCAAAATTAATGTCTTCCTATTACTCAAAATGTATGATTTAGGTCTCGACTGCTTATAAGCAGTCATTAAGCCTTCCCACAGTAAAGTTAATATACAAATGAGCCAGCCGACTGCCTATTTGAAGATCTATATAAGCAGTAGAAGACCTATTCATCTTCATCTTAGAAGGCCTATTCGTCTTCGTCTTCAAAGACCTATAAATCCTCTTCCAAGACCAATTCGTCTTCGTCTTCGAAGGCTTATAAGCAATCGCTAAGCCTTCCCACAACAAACTTAAAGGGGCATTGAGAGATACGTATAGGAGTGCGCCCTCAATTATCCTGGAAATCAGTGTTTTTTTGCATCAAAGTAATACTTAGGCATATACTAACTACCATCTGAAACAGTTTACCAACATTCGCCGTTTATCATATAAAATTTCATGATTTTCTTAGTTTCAATATGATCATATCGAAACTAAGGTGCTGAATTCGGAAGTTATGCTAAGTTTTACTCACAGATTTTCGCGGCAAATCTCAACCCGGAAGTGCCGTTATTTGCTTAGTTTGGCATGAAGGCGATGTCGGAATTGTATGATATTTTGGATTTGGGCTATGTTGATGATTGTCTTTACGTTATTTGCTCATTTAGTATATCGATACATCTCTCAATGCCCCTTTAATATGCAAATGAGCTAGAGCTTCATTTTTCGACTGCCTATAGATGGTGTGACCGGTGACGTCGTGCCCGGCAGTATGCGTGCGCACCTACAGGGAATGTGCTTTAATTCACACTTGATTGATCATTACTTACCATGCTTACGGTGTAATAGTGCAGTAGTCATCGTCTGCATCCCTAAGCACAATGAGAGACCAGGTACTAAATCTGGTTGCCCGGCAGTATGCGTACGCACCATAAGGGCATGTGCTTTTAAAATTGGCGCTCAGTGATGTGTGTTTTGCTTTCGAATAGTATGTATGCAGTAGTCATGGACTAGTACCTCTAACATGTCTTTAGACCAGGCGCTAATCAATTTGTAAACACTACTGATGTAAACAACGGTCACCTCATCTATATGAGAACCAATGAATAAGATATTGACTGCCTAAAATAAGCAGTCACCTAATTATTTAATTGGTGGACTGCCTATTTTAGGATACTGTGAACTTTAATTTCATGGATAGTTTATTTCATGAATATAAAATTACTGCTATTTTAGCGGGCATTTAATTTCACAAATCTGGATATGTCACTGTTACTTTCAATGAAAAATTGTCAGTTTCGAAGGTTTAATTTTATAAAATTAAATCACACACAAATTTAAGTGGTTTTACAGTAATTGATACATAAAAAAAAAGTAAGCTGATAGCTGCATACACACTAAATTGATATATTTATGTTACTTAATTACCTTTATACTCATAATTTGAAATATGTCAGGATCTAATTTTGAACTTGAAAGTTTTAAAAAGTGGTATGCTTCCCCCCATCAAAATCTCCTACGAAAAGTACCTTACTACAGCAAACCCCCATCCACCCTCGCAAACACAAATATCACACAAAACCTGGCCATAGCACTGATTCTGGTGATATTTATTGCTTATTAGCTATGGATGAAGCTTTATGAATTATATATAGTCAAAATACATTCATTATTATTTCATCAGGAAAGAGGGGATTAGGTGGTAAAGGTTGACTGTTCAAATTCTTATCCATTATTAATGGCAAGCTTTAATGGAAGTCAGTCTTTAATATTTTCATTAGGAATCCTCTGCCCACTGTTCTCAAGATATTTCAAGGGATTAGCAGCAACAAGGTCTTATCTGTAATATCTGCCACTTGTTATATATGAAGTTGATTATATGCTAAGCAATAGGTATAAACGGAATATAACTCGGGAGCAGCTATTGCAGATAGGGTCTTTTTGTGGGGATACCTAGTGATGTAAAAAGTCACTATCTGTAATAGCTGCCATATAGATATTATAGACTTCTGGTGCTATAGGGGTTGCACCCGTGTGAAAATGCAATCTTACATGGGGCAGCCATTGTAGATAGGGCCCCAAACCCTTCATTTATTGCTATAAATATGTGAATTATTATTGCCATATTCCATATTTGCGACCCTGCAGTGACGAAAAGGACATGAATTTTGACGGTTGGGGAATTATGAAATGATGAAAATTATGCACGTCAAGCTCTCACAGAATATAGAAAAATAAAACAACCAGTAGGAAGACCAAAACCATCATGGGCAGCACATAAATAAAAAAGGGTGTCAATCTGGAGGTTCTGACACAGACCGGTGATTGAAAGACCTGGAAAACAATAGTTGCAAGCGCAATGGCAATAGACGACAAAAAATACACCTCTTAAAACCCTTCTGATTCAGAGGTCTTGCTTACTTGCTTGCTTGCTTAATTCGAGTTGTGTTCTCGATCTACAATGGCTCTCCACACCTTCCTGTCCTGCATTGCTGTCTTTAAGTCTCCTACATCCAAACCAGTGTCCTGTTTTAGCACATCGATGTAAGTTAGGGCAGGTCTTCCAGGTTTTCTTCTCCCATGCTTTGGTATCCAATGAACCAGCTTTGACACACATTCTTGACTCCTAAAGCAGTGGCCTGAGAATCTTGTCCTTCTCTCCCTGATCTTTTGGGTGATTTTGGGGAGGTCTTCATACAGCTCTGTGTTAGTTGTATGTTGCTTCCAGTGAATGTTGAGGACAGCCCTCAGCATACGAGTATAACAGCCATCAAGTTGCTTTGCTAGCTTAGGGGTGGTGGTCCATGCCTCACAGCCATATAGTAACACAGATTCAACAGTTGCGGCGAACAGGCGAAGTTTGAATTTTCTTGGTAGGGTGGATTTCCAGATCTTGTTCAGCTTCCCACAGGCTCTCCAAGCTGCTGCCTTGCGTTGCTTGATATCTGTCTGATTTCTTTCAACAAGGCATCATTCAAAGCTTAATAGAAAGTGCTCTTTCAACTGCACTTCCTAACTGATTGCAACTGGATTCGACTTGTGTACAGGATAGGTGGGAAATAAACCATAAATGCAGAAGATTGAGTAAAGACATTCCATACAAATGTATGTGGAGACGACCGTGGACATGATTGGCTGTAAAAATGTCAATGTAAAAAGGGATTTTGATTAAATGATTCCAGAAAATTCATAACATGTTGGAACTAAATTAGAACCGGTGGAGTTGTAAAATGTGATTCGATCTGTGAAAACCGGCCACATGGTGGCATTTTTCATATTGGAGATATTTATATCATAAGAAAGCTAAAACTGTGCTGATTACAGAACTGTTTCGATCATTTTTCTACGATCACTGCAAAAAAAGTTATGAGTGAATGATGATTGTGATGTCATAACAAGCTACAAAACAAGAAATCATGAAAACAGGCCAAAAAAGATACATAATTCAATAGAATAACATTATAAGGTTAATAATAAAATTGACTTAAGTAAGTTTTTGAAGGTGAAATTTCATGAAAGATGATGACACAAAGAATTGGAATTTAATTTTCTTTAAAAAAAATCTTTAAAAAAAGAATCTTTTTTAATTTTTAATTTTTTTAATTTTAATTTTGACCATAATCCCTAGTTCACATTTTGCGAAATCCAACGGGTTTTCACATATCGCATCACAAATCATCATCGCATTCGGCTGATAATGTCATCTCTACGCATAATTTATCCTTGAATATTTGTGCAGGAGCCCATATATGTCCAGCATCATCTGTATGTGGATCCATGAGATAGCCCCCTCAAGTTATCAACTTATAGCTGTCCATGAATATTGGATAGTTCTGTATTTCATGATAGAAAATGATGTAGGAAAGTAATGAGCTAATATAGCAGTTCAATCATAAGGGTTTGCTTGTCATATCAAACAAGCCGAAAGCTATAACAGAAGATCTGCTTGTCAAGGTGGCAAAGCCCATATAGTACTAGCTGTCCATGATTAGTGGATAGTTCTAATTTTCATGATAGAAAATGATGTAGGAAAGTAATGAGCTAATATAGCAGTTTAATCATAAGGGTCTGCTTGTCATATCAAACAAGCCGAAAGCTATAACAGAAGATCTGCTTGTCAAGGTGGCAAAGCCCATATAGTACTAGCTGTCCATGATTAGTGGATAGTTCTAATTTTCATGATAGAAAATGATGTAGGAAAGTAATGAGCTAATATAGCAGTTTAATCATAAGGGTTTGCTTGTCATATCAAACAAGCCGAAAGCTATAACAGAAGATCTGCTTGTCAAGGTGGCAAAGCCCATATAGTACTAGCTGTCCATGATTATTGGATAGTTCTAATTTTCATGATAGAAAATGAAGTAGGAAAGTAATGAGCTAATAATAGCAGTTCAATCATAAGGGTTTGCTTGTCATATCAAACAAGCCGAAAGCTATAACAGAAGATCTGCTTGTCAAGGTCACCAAGCCCATATAGTACTAAATAGCTATAATGTTCAATTACAAACACTCAGCTATATATTGACAACCATGTAATATGCATCATTTATGTTCCACTAGCTTTAAATCAGTGACCGTAGGTCATATCCCTTGCTATTATTTGCTGGTCTTATAGTTTGTATGATCTGTCCCAAATGGCTTGGATTTTTGGGTACCATGTATTCAATGCCTGATTTGATCATATGACCTTTACCACTCTTGCCACTAATCCTGAGACTAGACCCCTGTTTGAATTATTTGTAAGTATGTACATCGTTAGTTCATATGACTAGGGGAAGTTTGGGCATAATTCTGTTATACCCTACACACCTACATCGGTAGTATGCGTCGTTCTTAAAAATCATGCACTATGAATACCTCTGTGAAGGGTATAACAGAATTACTCCGAATTTTTCGACTCATTGATATCGTACGTGTCACCTCTTGATGATAGCTATGAAATGCAACATAATAATTTGTCTACCGATGTTAGAAATCATGCATATATCGCATGATGCCCATTAAACTTATGGCCATTTTATTTGTGCATATAGGCTGGCAGGTCAAATCAATTCTCAATATCAGTTGGGGTGCACTTTGCATATAAGATTAAGAACAGGATCATCAAAATATGGTGACTAAAGCTATTTAAACAGTCTGCTTCATAAGTTTGATCTGTTTTCATAGGCTACTGTATGAGGGTCATTCAATAAGTTCTACCTCCTCACTCATAACATCGCTAATATGAATGTCAGCCTCATGACAGGTTTATTGCTCTGAATCATAACTACACATTTATAGGTAATGATAACTGATATCTGTTTTACTTTTGTTATGATGCAATCAAAGCCAGTGAGAGATGTTGGACAACAACGGACACAGAAAATTACACTAAAGATAAATATAGTTCTTAAGTTTTCTCTCCGTATTGTATGATTAGATATAACAGCCCGATTCAAATACTGAAAATAGAAAATAATGGATGATTTCTGAATATAATACTGTATTATCACGTATAGATTCGATGGTTGGCAATATTAACCTTTGCAGGCTTGCAAATAGTATAATATCAACTCGAATGTATTGCTACACGCCTTTAGCATAGTCAAGCCACAGTGATGCCTCGAATGTTAAATCTTAACCTGATAGTCCCTTTAAGAGTTTTCCTTATATGTAATATTTTTTAATAGTCAATCAGATAGTCAGTGGTAGAAAATTATTACTTTAATTTACTGCTAATCCCTCTATTTAGTCCTGTATATTGAAGATCTCTTTTTCTCAAATATGACTTTTGCAGCGGTTCTCTGGGGTAGGGTTAAAACTAAAGGCTGTCATGGTCTGTTTCTGGCTAATTAGAGGGCATTTTTCTCCAAGAAATCAGTGAATTTTATGTTATTATAGTCTGTTCAAGAGTTATCTGTAATTGACCCATAGGTACGTTTTGTCTCTATGAATTGGTCAAATGAATAGCACTTAGGAGACATTTGGCTATTTTTTATCCGTTTCCGTTGCACTAAATGGACCATTGGTTTTCACAGCATCTCCAGAAAAGTACTCAGATCAATTTACTATGAATTTTTAGCTGAGATTCAAAGCTGCAATTGTGGAATATTTCATACGACTGGCTTATATATTAGCAAAGTTATGAGGTAGGAGGTAGAACTTATTGAATGACCCTCGTACTAATTGTGAATATGCTTGATCACTGTCTTGAATTTATTGACTGTAAAATAGACAAACTATATTTTTACCTGTATTGAAAACAAATGTTAACAAACAAACAGAAGTTATAATATTTTTTAACATTACCTAATTTCAACGATAACACTCAGTCTCTCTATGAAATTTCAACCCATATAATTACTAGTAGTATATAGCCTTTGCTAATGATTCATTTTCAAAGATAAATGAAAATATTGAACTGGTGTTTATAATATTGTATTCAATGTGTAATTTTCTTGGCCACAGCCTTATTTCCCATACCATTGATTTAATGCATAGTGAATGCTAGCTCTGTCTTTATGCATTCACTCAGTGGTCGACAGTTGCTTCGAAACCTGTGTATACATTAAACAAATGCTGTGCCTAGCGGCTGTTCCAGATACAGTTTGCTAATTCAATTCAACATTAACTTTGTATTTAACCATGATGGCTCACATCTTTATGTGGCAGACAATTCGAGCATACAAAATGCAGTGTTGTTTGTGAAAACATTTGCCTCAGTGTTTCCAGAACAGGTTGGATATAAGCTATAGGAACATTTAAATTGCCAATACCAAAAAAGGGAAACATGTTCTAACGGCTCAATCTTCTCTTTGTCCCCCCCCCATAATTTTCATAAAAGAAAAAAGTTTTAAACAATTTTGAAATGTTGTGAATATTTTTTGTTGGTGAGAACATTTTGATGAAAAAAACCTTTCAAACAAACAAAAAAGGCATCACCCTACCTGATGTAGCTTGCAAGGTTATGAGACTTGTTGGAAGAGAAGGGGTGTAGCTTGCAAGGCTATGGGAAGAGATTGGATATAGCTTGCAAGGTTATGGGACTGGCATGGGAAGAGATTGGATATAGCTTGCAAGGTTATGGGACTGGAATGGGAAGAGATTGGATGTAGCTTGCAAGGTTATGAGACTTGTTGGAAGAGAAGGGGTGTAGCTTGCAAGGCTATGGGAAGAGATTGGATATAGCTTGCAAGGTTATGGGACTGGCATGGGAAGAGATTGGATATAGCTTGCAAGGTTATGGGACTGGCATGGGAAGAGATTGGATATAGCTTGCAAGGTTATGGGACTGGCATGGGAAGAGATTGGATATAGCTTGCAAGGTTATGGGACTGGAATGGGAAGAGATTGGATGTAGCTTGCAAGGTTATGAGACTTGTTGGAAGAGAAGGGGCGTAGCTTGCAAGGCTATGGGAAGAGATTGGATATAGCTTGCAAGGTTATGGGACTGGAATGGGAAGAGATTGGATATAGCTTGCAAGGTTATGAGACTTGTTGGAAGAGAAGGGGTGTAGCTTGCAAGGCTATGGGAAGAGATTGGATATAGCTTGCAAGGTTATGGGACTGGCATGGGAAGAGATTGGATATAGCTTGCAAGGTTATGGGACTGGCATGGGAAGAGATTGGATATAGCTTGCAAGGTTATGGGACTGGCATGGGAAGAGATTGGATATAGCTTGCAAGGTTATGGGACTGGAATGGGAAGAGATTGGATGTAGCTTGCAAGGTTATGAGACTTGTTGGAAGAGAAGGGGCGTAGCTTGCAAGGCTATGGGAAGAGATTGGATATAGCTTGCAAGGTTATGGGACTGGCATGGGAAGAGATTGGATATAGCTTGCAAGGTTATGGGACTGGAATGGGAAGAGATTGGATGTAGCTTGCAAGGTTATGGGACTGTTATGGGAAGAGATTGGATGTAGCTTGCAAGGTTATGGGACTGGAATGGGAAGAGAAGGGGTGTAGCTTGCAAGGTTATGAGACTGTTATGGGAAGAGAAGGGATGTAGCTTGCAAGGTTATGAGACTGTTGTGGGAAGAGAAGGGATGTAGCTTGCAAGGTTATGAGACTGTTATGGGAAGAGAAGGGATGTAGCTTGCAAGGTTATGAGACTGTTATGGGAAGAGAAGGGATGTAGCTTGCAAGGTTATGAGACTGTTGTGGGAAGAGAAGGGATGTAGCTTGCCAGGTTATGGGACTGTTGTGGGAAGAGATGGGATGTAGACTGTTACAAGAAGAGAAGGGATATGAGCTAGCAAGGTTATGGGACTGTTTCAGGAAGAGAAGGGAAATAGCTAGCAGGGTTATGGGACTGTTACAGCATATTGAATTCATGGGGTCACTTTTCGTACAGCGAAAAACATCCAAATCGATGCTGTGTACTGGTATAGGACGCATCTCAACAAACTGTGTGTCTACTGAGCTAACTTGAGCTGTGTATAACGTATGAATGCCATACAGGTGTCCACATAAAGCTAAAGTAATTCTCTTTCTTAAAATCAACATTTTATATTTTTAGAAAAATATATGCCCGCGTCATTTAATATTTTACTTTTCCATCCTATTTATTTCACGATTCCCCACACAGTAAAGAATAACAACATTATTGTCAAATTCACCAAGTGCACGCGTTTTTACGGGGCATGTATTCAGCTCGCTGTATCTCTGGAAATAAATAAGGTACACATCTCATACACACGCCATCGTACACTTGGTGTGTTTGACACGTGTCCATGTTAAATACATTTTGATTGGTTGAGAAAAGCCCACGTCATTTGTACTTTTCTGAATTGAAGAATTACGAAATCGGTACCAAAATCTTACGGTCGAGCGTAGCCCCATTGACTATACACACAAACACGGATTGCGAGCAGTGAGTTCATACTCATCGTTCTATTGATAAAAATTCACTGTTTTCATCTATTTTTTCTTAACATGAAGTTTATTAACAATATAAAGATACTATTTGTCAAATATCAGTTGTCAGAGAGTGATGGAAAGGGAGTTAAATGGAGATATTATCAGGGCATTTCATGAATTTGGAAAAATAAAAATCTTACGTGTAGGAATCTACGTGAAGCTAATCGATATCCCCACAGACGGCCCGTAATAATTTGTTTACACAGTGGCAAATAGGAAATAGCTAGTAATTTGCGTGTATTTAATAGGCTCTGTTAAGTGTGCTTTTTCAGCCAAACAAATCCATATGGAAGAGGAGGGAAATAGCTAGCAAGGTTATGGGACTGTTATGGGAAGAGGAGGGAAATAGCTAGCAAGGTTATGGGGCTGTTATGAGAAGAGAAGGGATGTAGCATGCAAGGTTATGGATCTGTTATGGGTAGAGGGGGGATATAGCTTGCAAAGTTATTTTGTCCCTGCGGATATTACAAGCTATTATTGGGAAAATGTTCTGAATTTTGCAAACATGATGGCGGTTTATTAAAGTGTGCTTATCTTGTTGAGAGTGAGCAGACATCAGTTCTTCAAATTGTTTGAACATTAAAGTGCAAGGGGTATGGGATCAAATAACTTGTTCAGAAGAAATCCTCATAGCATAAGAAACAACCTCTGTATTTGACCTGCATTTTGTTTTGTTAAATCTTGTATTTGATCAGGTAGAAAGGTTTTCTGTTTGTCTGTAGCTGAAGGCATTGAGTATTTACTATGTTGGCTTCCCTATTGCCAATTGCCATTGAATGCTCTTCTATTTCAAGGTGTAAATAAATGCAACAAGTGCTCATCTGAAATGGACATGACAATTCTACAAAAACAAATCCTACATGTATGTGCAGTGTTGGAAATAAGCAAAAATGGCCCAGGGCCATTTGGACCCTTGCTCTTAAATTCTAAGGGGCCCTTCACCATTTTCATGGGCCCAAATATATTAACCTAAAGTTTAATGCTATTCAAAACTTAAAATGTGAGAAAATTGTGAATGACATGCATACATACATTTATACATGGTATTGGTATTTATTTTTATCACAGCAAAATGTTAAATTGAAATTGTATCTTAAACTATGAGTTGATTTTTCACGGGCCCAGCTGGCCTGTACTGTGGCTTTTCAGCGGGCCCGAGCTGATTTTCACGGGCTATTGGCCCAAGGGCCCTCCTTATTTCCAACACAGCCTATGTGGTTATTGTGTTCTGATCGTTGCTTCATATTGTTCTTAAGTGGTATCAGCCATGTAGAATGTTCTGTTCAAGAACACTTACAAAATGTTTTATGTATGAAATTGAACGAGCAGTTATATATGAACATATCCACATGTCTGAAAAACTGGTGATCCTAATTTGTTGAAATTTGCCAAAAATGCACAACTTGGCACCATAAGGCCTTCGTATTTTGACATTTAGGGACAAGCGTAGGTGGACAACCAAACTACCCTTTCAAGCCTACTAATGAGTATGCTAATTAATATTGTAAAAGTAAATTTCTCCCTATTCCAAATACTTTTTGAAAGATTATAAGTGAAGTACAATTTTCAAGTCATGTCTATTCTTAATGTTAAAATTAATCTCATATGCCAAGAAGTTATTAATATTGAAAGTAATAATTTGTGACGTAATACAATAATTATTAATTAGCATTTTGATGATATAAAAATATCAAAATCATAATAAGTGTCATAATTATGTGATTGAAAATTAGTGCTATTATAATATGAATGCTAATTTGTAATAATATAATAATGCGAATGTATAAATAACAGACTGACTGAGTCATAAAAAACCCATACATTGAAATCAACATATTTCTGGCAAAGGAAAGATTTTTCGTAAATACAAATTCACGATTAATTAAAGGTTTTCCTAAATCAAGTTGGGCCACCTTGAAAGATTAATATTAATGCACTATAACTTTGAAGAAAATGAAAATGTACACATACACATGAACTCACACCGACCATCATTACTGTAATCTAGAAGTAGGTTTCATTGTATGTTTGAAATTGGCTCAAATGGCTTACTACTATGATTTCTAGCTGTAATGCATCGTCACACTTTTATTCATGATCAAGCAGATAAATGGAAACCTCTAGTGCATAATTACATCTTGATATCCTCTCTCAGACAGATATACGTATAGAAGGAGATATTTAGCGCAATGTTATTCGCCCTTTGCACTGATCCGTTATTTGCGAGGAGAGCCTCGAACTGGAATCAGATTGAA
The DNA here is from genome assembly GCA_035610835.1 of Ophiura sarsii. Taxonomy (NCBI): domain Eukaryota; kingdom Metazoa; phylum Echinodermata; class Ophiuroidea; order Amphilepidida; family Ophiuridae; genus Ophiura; species Ophiura sarsii. Next base: position 63,144,771 of record CM069450.1, read on the forward strand.
TGAAAGTGTTACATCATTTCACAGTGTCTTGCTGCATGACCAGTCATATTGTGCAGACAGAGAGAGAGTCGAACAAGTAACATAATGTTATGGAATACTCCCATTGTACCAGTTCGAGGCGCTCCTCGCAAATAAACTCTATTTTACTACCTCATGACAGTGACATAACGTAACAGGCGCAGCTTTTACGCACGTGTATGTATCTTCTGTGTTTTAATTCAATGCTCGAGTAGGCGTGCGCATTATTTGCTGCAATTATAGTAGGATACGCTGCTACGTCACTGTCTCGTGATGGATAAATAGACTATAGCTGATCTGTGCAAAAAGCTAGGAAGTCAAGATGCTAACTACTTGACAACCAATGTGTGACATACTTTTGACACTTTATTATGAATAAACAGCAAGAAAAACAAATGTCTGAAATAACCAGACATTACCCAAACATTTATTCTATCTCATTCATTCCTTGTAAAGAAAGATATATGTTGAAAATCTAGAACAAAGTGCTTATCGCTTACCATACGATGCATATACATGACATTTCAAACAAATGGCAAACAGAACTCTTATGTCATACTTGCCTTCAAATAAATACAGGTCTGATCTAGTTTATGCTCCTTGTCTTGTTTTTGCATCGATCAAAAATGATCGTCTCCTCTTATTATAAGGGCTCTTCTATGGTGTATAGGGATAGCTATACAGCTATAGAGCTATCTAGGTCAATCATAATAACCTTTATGTGAGGGGGCGTAGTTATGTTACATAAAAAGGTTTTTTCTTCAAAAGTGTAAGATTAATTGCACATTCAAAAGCCTTTATGTACATGGTAACATTTGTTGCTAATAGAGTCCTTGCAATTATGTATCTTTTATGAATATGTTTACAATATATCTCATGTCTTTATTCTTACTCTTGCCCAAAAGTTAAAATCGGTGTATTACAAAACCCCATCAATAACTACGGATATTTGAATATAAATTCCTGGAGTTTGTACTTGTCAGGGGTATGCATGGAAACTTAAATAGCTTTCAAGTTCTGAGCTTAACATATAAAATACATTTTTATAAAGGTGGGTAATCCGATTTTGGCCCAATTTGTTTTGTTCATAAGGTGCTTACTGCTCTAACATATGGAAATGCATCATGAATACAGTTCCAATCCAAAATTTGAGTTTAATTACTGTAATCAGAATTCTTTTTGCGCAGTGTATATAAATTTCAACTTTGCCCCCTGTGTGAGGGCTTATATTCATACGCGTTTTCGCTCCAGTGAGCCCATTGTTTGTCCAACCAATGGCAGTGCATTTGCGTGTTTACCCTCGCTCCTCTGTCGAGAGGTGCAGATAAGCGCAATTTCATTTCTCTCCTTGACATCGTTGAAAGGTATCAAGCCTTCCAGCAACGCTAGGAAATTTAAAATAAATAAATAGCTATCTTACCTCTCTTGTGAGATGGGGCATCCACATAACATTTTGTCCGGCTTCTTTTTCGTCCGAGCGTCAGGTGGCAATGATTCTACAGTTAAAAGCTAAAGTTGGAAACCTAAATTCCCTTGAAACTAGCTTTTTCACAGAGCTGTAGGTGTACAGGTATTGCATGTTTGCCTATCACCTTATGAAAAGGGGTTATAAAATGGCTATTGGCTAAATGATGACTGGTCCTTGGAATAGTTTAAGACTAAAACAAAATTTAAGGAAACATAGCAAAAAGGGGTTATATTATATGGCCCCAAGAAAGTATCTTTCAAAATATCTATGGCACACAATATACAGTGTCAGTTAAAAAGAAGTTGTACAGGATTGAATATTTTGTTCCAAACAGACCAAACAAATTTGACTAACCAATTATGAAGCACATATTTGACTTGCTTTTCCATAGCTTTTCACTTAAATTGATAATTTCAAAGGATTCAGTGGACAGCTCCAAAAATGTTTTTTAAATGTTTTTTAAAGCAGGCATATTTGTTGATAACAAAGATCAATTTTATTGTGTCCTTTTTCATATGAGTGGAGGAATGCTTCATTGGTTTGTCAAATTTGTTTGGTCTTTTTGGAAACAAATATTCATTTGCGAACCACCTTTTTTTTTACTCACACTGTAGACACGATCGTATCACCAGGGACTGAATAACAGTAATCTTAACAGTTTTGGAGACATTTTCTGTGGCAAACCATTTCAACCTGCAGCAAAGTCAAATTCAATAATTGAAATTCTATGGCATTGCACAATGTATTAACAATTCACTTCCGTTTTATTAATATTGGACCCTAATGGAATTGCTAGTTCGACTGTAGAAATTAGTCGTTTTATTTATTTAAGATATTTGTTTACAATTTGATAGATTCTGAAAATTTGATAAGTTTTGTTTTACTTTTAGAAATTGTTAACGCTGAACTTGATTTAGTTCAAAATGATTGCATGGTTGACTTGTTATTTTTATATTAGTTGAACATTTTTCCAAAATACATTAACACAAAAAATAACTCCTGCAAAAAACCCAGTATTATGCAGTACATATCTCTTGTGGGTTTATCCAATGCAATCCCTCATTGAATATCTGTAATATATTTACCAGTACACGCTGTTATAAGGTTTTATTAACACTTTCCACGCGGCTATTATTTTTACCATACACAAAACAGATTTTTCAGAAACCTTTCACAATTTTCAAAGTCTATCTCAAGGATTACTGAACCAATACTAGGCATGTTTGTACTTATGTCAATGCATTTCTCATGGTGATTCTAAATATGTTAATGAAATTCAATAATGTTGACATTTTTTAAACATTTTGTGAAATTTTGGAATGTCGTCTGCAGCCGCCTGCCGCGTGGAAAGCGTTAAAATAAGCAGCGTATGTAAAAGCAGGTTACCATCTAGAGATGTTTATATTACATTGGTCATGGCGGGGCATATTGAAATGCAAACAAAGCAAGCTTGCTGCACAGAACTGCCATGAAGTGGATAGGCATTTATACAATTCTGATGAGGTGATTTGTTTTGACTGAAACCTGAGCTGGCTAGATATCACCAGGAATGGTCTGGAATAAATATCTTTAGCAAACTTTGGCTTCAATGTACTGAATTCATGTGAAAATAAATATGTTTGTGATATACTTCATTAATTTATGGAATATTGGAATTATTTAAAACTTTTGATAAAATCATAATAAAAAAATATACTTCATTTAGTTGTGTATTGAAAAGCAAATGTGATAATATATTACAATCATAAGGTACAGTACATCTTATCAGGTTAATTGAGATATTTAGCAAAATAACTTGAGATAAATACACATTAAACAATCTTGTTCTTTGTATTTTTTCACATATATTATAGTTGAAAAAACATTCTCAATATCCAGTCATTTATTTGAGAAAAAAAAAGAGCTTTTAAAAAGTAGACAGATGTAGGGGAGACTAGGGAGTGTTCGCCCTGTTTTCATTTGAATTGCCTTAGAGATGTTCATTTTAAAGATTGAATGGCATTACAAGAATGGCATGAGTAAATGATAAAGACAAGAGTCTCAAAGTAGTGAACTTGCCCCACCTCAGGAAAGGTTTTATGAGGCAGTTTAATGATTTTATCCACAAATTGTTAAAAATAAAAATAAAAAAATATTTTTTAGAGTGCCATTTTTTTTACCCTATTTTTAGAATGCCAGCTACACCTGAACGGCATCGACTGGCTTAGTGACAACCCTGGCCCCAAGGGTGTACAAGCCCCACTCTCCCCTACCATTTGATGTGATGCCTCACAAATTGCTTGTTATCAAAGTTACTGCTGGACAACAAGGTGGCTCAAGAGGTGGCTCAAAAGCCCTTCAATATTCAATGAGAAAATCCTTCAGAGAGATAAATTGTTTGCCATAACATTCCAGTAAATTTAATTGTCTAAATATATTTGTCTTCAAACCATGAAGGAAGTATCACCTGGATGGCGTGGCAGCTTGCATAAATGCGATTTTGGCCCGATTATATGGTCCTGGACCAATTAAGTTAAGAATTTTAAGAATTTTGACACCCTAAAAATGAAACTGGATATCCTACTAGTTTTATGCTATTTACGGAATAAAGCGCAATGAATTTTTAACACAGCTTTATTCTGTTTAAGGTCCTGGACCATAATATCTGTCCAAAATCTCATAAAACCTTGCGGCATTCCTGAAGATCAGAATGGATGGGGCTGTCATAGTAATTGCATCAAAAGTACAGCTACCCTGTACAATTAAAGATGAATCCATTTAGACACCATGTTTTCATTTATAAGCAATTAGATAGATATTAGTTATGGACAGCATGCATAAGACAATAATTACTACAAGGCCATTGACAAATGACTTCCAAACTGAAAGTAATAATACATTGCTCATCATCAACTTGTTTTACGGCATACAGTCATCAAAAAAGTAACTATACAGGTAATAAATGGGCTTCTAACTCTAAAAATGTATATCCTACCTAAAATTATTAAATTATAAAGTTGTTAAGAAATTCATGTTCTTTAATGTGAGATATCGCACGCTAGGTTCGGGTGATTATTGAGGAAGTGACACTCCAAAATGTAAGGTGACGTCCAATTTTAATTTTCACATTTTTCTTTCTACATGCAGACCCAGCTACGAGTACATTATCGATTACTGGTAGAGCAATTGGGCCACACACGCTTCTTGTCATACTCTCCCCCATGTTGAAATGTAAAATGTGAAAATGTAATTGTGACTTCACCTTACATTTTGGATTGTCACTTCTTCAATATTCCACTGATCCTAGCGTGCAATATCTCATATTAAAGAAGATAAATTGTTCAACAACTTTATAATTTAATATTTTTAGTTATAATATACATTTTTAGAGTTAAAAGCGCAATTATTACCTGTATAGTTACTTTTTTTGATAACTGTTTATGTATTTGTTGCTAGCAGTTATAGCAGGCCTGAGTTAAATTATGTTATTTGTGACACCATTTAAAAAATGGGAAAAAACAATTCTAGGGTATAGGTTTCAAAAACAAGTTAATATGAACAAATTCTCCGTTTATAGCTTATTGTATTAGGAATAGGTTTCAAAAACAAGTTAATATGAACACAATTCTCCGTTTATAGCTTATTGTATTAGGAATAAGACCAAACAAAAAACAATTGTTTGTGTGTCCATATCTGACCTACCCAAATTTTGAAAACTGTAAAAAGGTTTTTACTGCACAAATAAATACCTATCCTAATTTTGAAAATGCCTGAAAAGGTTAGGGGTTTTCTTCCATAATATTTCTAACATAATTGCAGGCATGGTTGATGCCTAGACTCAGTCAGTGATACCCGACAATACGCTACTTGCATGCAATCGCCATTTTAGAATGAAAGCGAGGCTCTCCCCTCATCGCGCCCACGCCAAACCGCATCACTAATATATTTATATTTGTTTACTCTTCTAAAAGTTTTTAAAACATGAAAGAAGTGATTTAAAGGTAGATGTTCCGATTTTCAACTTGATGTTTTCTATTCGACATGAAAGGTCATCCTCAAAAAAGTCGTATTCCAAAGTTTGAGTTGCATAACTCTAATGGTTCTTATTTTAGACGCACAAGATGCCGTGAAATGTGCCCATTGAGTTGTACACAAACTATATTGGTGGTTAACCACTTTTCGCGGTAATTCGATGTTATTTCACCGATTTCTTCGTAATCATACTGGACCATCAAATTTCAGTATGTTAATCAGAAAAATATGATCTTTCATACGATATGAAAATCTCCATATGTTTGAGAAAAATCTGTGTTATGAAAATGTGATCGGGTCATCTACCTTTAATAAAAGTAAAACATTTCCTTTCAGATCTTATTCATCTTTCGAATGTGATTTTTATTTTATTTTTAAATCTGACCTACCGACCCTATCCTTTGGAGGGGATCTATGGACAAATTGGCCTAATATAGCCCGGGGGGCCAGTCAGGTATAATGTTGTAATCATCCGGGTGAACGAAAACCCCGGAGTATGGGTGCTTTTTTCGACCACAACGGGTCCCGTGCTAAGGGTCAAAATCGCCAATTTCAGAGTGTGTCTTTTTCAACATAAGTTCGCGATAAGGGTTGCTTGGGTCGAAAGTCATGTGTCATCAATAAGATGGTTGGCCCGTAGGGATAAATTTGCAAACAAAACTGCACCATGCACTTACCTCATACAGTCATGTCAGTCTAAACTCTGTCTTGAGGGCTTATATCCTTTGTATGAGTATGATTCTTTAAGTTGTAATCCTTGTTATGGGTTACTTTTTCCTTCTTTGAGAATCCGTGTTAAGGGTGGTTTTTGAGAGTGGATTCACACAGGTGATTACAACTTTTATACATGAGTAGCCCCTCCCCCTCCCGGGTAATATAGACATTTCAATACTTATTTTAATCCATCTTTAATACTTTAATTGATTCATTTTCCCTACAAACTGTTATCAAATATATTGTCAAGGGAAACACCTTGTTTACTTCGGGAAATATTATAGTGAAATCTCCAAGAATAATTTTTCCTTTGATGCAGTCCACACACATGATGTATGCCTGAAGTTATAGAGCTACTGCACTTTTCAGTTTTCTAATCAAAAAGATTAACTAAGTGGTTCTCCACTACTTTTTAAAGTAAATAACGCTAATTAATTGAGTATATGGACATTTCATACAGCACCATTTTTGTTGGACCCCATCATGTTGATTATAGAGATATTTAAAGGAGAAAATAAATTCCCAACACTGGAGCTAGAGCTTTTTGCAAGTGGAGTGTCCAAACTCCATTGGACTTCATCATGCAAAGTGACCCATCAGTTATGTCATGTGATTGTGTATATTGATAGTTGGTGATAGAAGGCTCAGTTTTACCCTAACCTTCCTATAGGCAATACAAATTATTGCAAACTACACTACTACACACCATACTTCACCACTCTCATTGCATAATCATGATAATTTTCTTGGATTTATCTAATCAATAAATTGATCTATTGCTCTGGTTGTTGTCATCTGGATACTGAATGGGTCTTCTGTCTGTATGAGCTTTCCCATCAAGAATGGGCAGAGTATATTGAAATGGCTTCCTTCATTCCCTCTGGATATCCCATGATGAGGATGAATCAATTTATGCTCTAATATGTCACCTTTTTTGTGCAGCTGTGGCATAGCCAGAGCCCTCCCCCCATATATTTGTGTCTGTCTGTTGTGATTGGCACTGTCAGTTTCATTAGTTCAATGAGGCTAAGAAATTAAATGTCCACATGCGTAGTGCGCATTTGTTTTGTTGATAAAGTCTTGTCGGTTTACTTTTATTTCTTGCCCCCCCCCCATATGAAAAATTGATAACTATATGCCACTGATTTGCACCAGCATGATACCTACTGGTACCTTATACAGTCAACACAATAAGTAATGCACTTATCAATTGCATCCCCGGCCCCGGGGGACCCGGGGATAGTGGGGATTACGGCCGGGACGTACAAATTGCCCATGTGACGTCCAGGGTACAATCGTGTATGGTCCCCGCAGGGCCGGGCACCATTTTTTGTACGTCCCCGCTACAATCCCGGCCCCCCTTGGCCGGGACAAAGTGTACAGTCCCGGCCACCCATTTCCCAGTGTGTTATGTGTTATTAGGCTTATTTCGTCAAGCACATCGCACCTCTAGCTTATTTATAGCAAGCGCCCGGGGTGTACATTTGTGTACCTTAGCGTACGTCCCTGCTACACGCCCCGGCTAGCGGGGGCACAGTTTGTACGTCCGCGTACACTCCCCCACATAGCCAGGCATCATTTTTTGTACGCTCGTGTACGGTCCCCGCATGGTCCCCGCCATGCCCCAGGTCCCTGGGGGCTGGGCTTGCAATTGATAAGTGCATAACTGACCAGGTTATAAATGTGCTGATAACTCTAAAAGTATGACTCCTAGTCTCCTACATGTACATAGATATTTGATTTTATAAAGTTGTTGAGAAATTTCTCCTCCTTCATTTGAGATATTGCACGCTAAGAATGGTTGATTATTGACGAAATTACAATCCCAAATGTAATGTCAAGTAGGATTTTCATTTTTGCATTTTTCTTTTCTACAGTGTAAAGTGGGAGTGGTAGTGCTAATTCACCGGTCGATGCCCAGGTTGTTGGATAGTTAGCCGGCTGCATTGTTACGGTTGATCAATACGGCACACATGCTTTACCAGTCATACTCTCCCCGTGTTGAACAGAAAAATGTGAAAATGAAAATCAGACTTCACCTTACATTTGGGATTGTAACTTGCTCAATAATCAACCATTCCTAGCGTGCAATGTCTCAAATTAAAGAGAAGAAATTTCTCAACAACTTTATAATTTAATATGTTTATGTAGGAGTTCTACTATTAGACACCCATAGTACCAAAACCAAGTGATTCTGCAAGGTGTATGCAAGTTTTGTCAATGATTTATTGTCATTTTGTGTTGCCAAGAAGGGCAGATTTCATTTGGTTTTGTTTTGTGATAATTGTTAAGTTAGTCACATATATATATTTTTTTAAATCTTAAAAAAAAAATTTAAAAAAAGAAGAAAAAAACGGCCCACATTTTTCGTAATTTTGACCCGGCCGGATGTGGGCAACACAACTCTTCTTTTTTTTGCCTCATTGGGTTATGCAGCAAAAAGGGTCACCAAAGACAAATGGAAAATGTAATCGACTTCATTTTTTCTCACAAAGTTAGGAACAAATATCATTCTTGCAATGTTTAAAAAGTTTCAAACGTTAACTTGGTTTTAAAAACAAATTGGCTTCTTTCCACCAATGCATGGTTTTTTTTAATCACCCTGTATTTTTATTTCACTAAAAGCACTTTGTGATGGATTTATTTGTGTTGAAGAAAAAAATGTACACGTCATCACTTGAACAAGCCAGAAGGTTTTGCTGATTCAGATATCTATTTCTGTATTTGTATCCATATAACCTCTTGATGCGGCCACGGAAGATCGCAAATGTTGAAAGCACAAAAGGATAAGAAATTAATACTTAACCATCTGTGCCAGGTGTGACATATACATACCATTCAAAGAGCCAGCTTGTCAAGTTCAGAAAAATACAATGCTTAAGATATTTTGAGAAGTTCAAAATCAAATTTGAAAAGATGTATTTTTATACCTGTGTACGGTAACAACAAACAGTAAGCAATAATGTTAATTAAAATTGCAGTGAAAGGATGGGAACACACAATTGTCAGTTTGTCATACGCTGCAATCTCTTTTTGCATGAGACATTTTGCATCAGACGTTTGGCTAAAGCTTGAAATTTCAAACCCATAAATTGTCTCAATCTGCATGTCACAAACCAAATTGACTTGAGAAGCCTGTAAAGCGGTTAGGAATAACCTTTCCAAATATGTCCGTCTAACTACATCTTTTAGTATATTTTGTTCAAAGTAAGGCTATATCTAAAAATAATCTTTTGTCTCAAAGCTCTTCAGTTTTTTAAAACCTAATGCGGAATCCGTTTTTTCTTAAGGTTTTTTTTTTAGAAATAATTATAAAATGTTGAAATCCTTGTAAAAGTGACCTTTTGTATTTAAAATGATGTGATCAATGAAAATCTGATAAATCAGTGAAACTTTGGGATTTTTCTTTTTGTTTTTGGATAAGTTTTTTTTTTTAAACATTAAAAAAATAGGATTTTTTTCTTCTAACGCGCATAAATTAACTAACTTTTGAGCTTTGAGACAATTTTTAATATAGCCTAATCACAGAAACATTGCCTTTAATTCTTGCTCTCATTGTTTGTCTATGGATTTCAATAGTCAGATTCAGAAACCCTTGGACCAAATCATGAATATGATGCGCGCGTGATGATCAACGCGTACTGCACCGCTGTGTAATTTTTGTGCTTTATATTTTGGCAGGCATTGCACCAGGACATTCTAAATTGGTCCGAGGGAGATTGTGATTTGATCTATACACTACTTGCACGGTACAGATGGAACCATTGAAAATGAGGCTCATCCCTCACCACGCACTATCACGCACTATCACGCCACACTGCGTTGTGGTTTCACGCAGGTTTGTGCAGCGCGTGATGCGGTTTGGCGTGGGCGCGATGAGGGGAGAGCCTCGCTTTCATTCTAAAATGGCGATTGCATGCAAGTAGCGTATTGTCGGGTATCACTGACTGAGTCTAGGCATCAACCATGCCTGCAATTATGTTAGAATATTTTTTTATACATTGTATGTGATTTAATATTAAAAAAGCTGATGCAGTAAACAATATAGATTCTACTTGATCATTCATGGCCAGTCATCTGATAAATTCAAATTGAAACATCAAGGTTGTCTCTGTATTAATGATATTCCTTCAAGTGACATAATTATTGTCCCGGGGGGGGGGGGGGGGGGTGGGGGGGCACTCAACTTTTTTTGGGTAGGGGTGTGCTGCCCAGGGTCTCAAAAAGGGGGGCTACAGAACTGAACTGAATGGATTTTATGACGAAAAATAGGGTCTTAGGAACTGATTTTTCAAAAAAAGTAGGTCTTGAGAACTGGCCTTTGTCGATTTTGTTTGGTTTTAGAACGCACAATTTTCGAAGAATTTGGGCTTTGGAATGCAAAATGTCACGATTTTTGAATTTTCAAGAAAAGTGGGGTCATAAGAACTAATGCAGGCTCAAAAGGGGGGTCATAAGAGCTAGCAGCAGAGGGTGAAAAAGGGGGTCTTCAGCGCGGCACATACCTATACCCTTTTCCAATGTCAGTGCCCCCCACCCCGGATTATTGTTCGACTCCCAGATCCACACTCATGTGGCCAACATTTTAATATAAAAAAATGATATTTGAAAAGAGCCATCGAGGCACGCTAAGTAGCCAATCTGCACAGCAAGTGGGAGTTCTATTTTTAGTAAAGTTTTGATTAAAATATACCGCAGTGAATGGTAAAACGCGAAATTTATTAAAAGCGTTCTTTGATGGATATATGGCCTTGCCATGGAATGTAGATTGAATTAAAAACGGCTAATTTTTAAAATGAAAGAAGAGCGGACCTGTGTTAATGTATGGAAGCACTATGGTTAATGTAATTGTGAGTGCTATACTAAAATAAGACATCAATACAAAAAAAAATCAAATATATGATTGTTAGAGGGTGTCCCAGAAATAGTATCCTAAAATAAAGTATCGTCAAATTTTTAAATTTAAGAATCTTAGATTTAAATGTATGGATTTTACAGGAAATAATGCATTTTCAAATTTGTGAGATGTATGCAATGATGTGAAAGCAAGCCATTTCCTCAATTTGATGGAATCATCGCATCAATACATTGACCAGTCCATAGAACAAGTGTTTTTACACAAATATGTGACCTTCTCCCACAAAATGAGCGTAAAGTCGCGGCGAAGACATTGCTGAATTGAGCTAGGATAGCATGTTATTGATTTTTGCCGTTTGTTGTTAGTATGGACAAAGCTCTTCTATTTATAGCGGGATTATAAAATAAATAGCCTGGCATGGCTGGTAATAATATCTTCCCCTATAATAGGAGGGACCATGGGTCCATATATATACCAACAACAATTTAAATGGCAAATCAATAACATGCTATGCTGCTTCAATTCAGCAACATCTTCACCTCGACTTTACGCTCATTTTGTGGGAGCAGGTCACATATATCAAACCATTAATGGAGGTGTTCAGCAAGCGCAACATTGCCGATTATATGTTAGAAAAGTAATTATTGAGCCTAAATCGTCTAGTTATTTGAACAAAACATGATATTTATCATACAAACGAATAAACTCACCCATCTCTCAACATGCAATTTTAGTTATGGACATGCCTTAGTTCAATACTGTACCTTACAATATTAGTGTTGGATAGTTATGAAATTGACACAATGTAATGACAGATAGTATACTATTAGTGGTTTTTTTAAATTGTTTAAATAACCCATAAGCAATTCAAATAGTTTACAAAGTTATTGGAGCCTCAACTTTTGGACCCACAATCAAGGAAAAAAAGGTTGGCACACTTTGTCCCAATTAAGGAAAAAAAGTGCCCCTCTCCCCCGAGGCAATGTTGATCCGAGCCACATGTCATCAGAAGCTTTGGCAGCTCTCTCAACATTGATTGATGGGGGGTGGGGAAGGATGAGAGAGAGGGGGAGACCTCTACGTGCTATTAAAGAGTGCTATGTTCCAAGTCGGTTCTCTATTGTCAGCACAGGGATAGTTGTATTAAATTGTATCAAGTGTGCCAACTATTATTTTCCTTGATTGCAGTATAGGGACACACTGTAAAGAAATTACTTAAAACTTTCCACGTGGCTATTACTTAATACACCATACACAAAACAGATTTGTCAGAAACCTTTCCCAACTTCCAAAGTCTTATATCTTAAGAATTGCTGAATCAATACTAGGCATGTTTGTACCTATTTTAATGCATTTCTCATGGCGATTCCAAATATGGTGATGAAATTCAATAATGTTGACATTTTTGAAACTCTTTGTGAAATTTGGGAACTGTCGTCTGTAGACGACTGCCACGTGCAAAGTGTTAATATCATTGTGGAACATGTTTTTGTAATGTTAGTATTGGCGTTTGCATCCAAACTTTTATTTAGTTTACTATACCGCATGTATACAACATGGTCCCAATTACTTCTACAGTGATATAATTACTACAGTAATTCATTGATTTCATAGTATAACATGTTTTGTTAATGTTTTCATTGGTGTCACACTGGAGAGGGACAGGGGGGGCATGTCTGCCTGTAAAAGGCTTCCTCTCTGAATGGGAAGATCTATTCTTTAGCACCCTATGAGAAGGGATCTTTCTGTATGTTATTTGTTGTTATTTTTTACAAAAAATGGTGATTTAATTCAAGAATAAAGTGTTGTGGTGCTGGATGTGAACAAAATGAGTGGAAAGAAGACAATGAAACATCTCTATTGTAATCACAATTCTATCATGTATTGTGATCATTCATAAAGACACTTTTAAACAATTAATGTGAACATTGTGCTTTGGGTTAGGGGAGGAACAGCTTTAAGATGAAATGACTACCTAATTATGTCATTTTCATCAATTCCAGACTTGGGATGCATTGATACATTTTAATTTAATCATTCAGTCAAATATGGTAAACCCATTTGACATTATCAATATTTATGCCCGTTTGACTACCCAATATGTCTTTTTTATATATCCATAGTATACCATTTGCCCTTACATAAAGGCTAATCATACTTGACATCATATGGTACAAGATCACCATGGTCAAACCTAATTATATAAGATATTGAGGATGTAGATCATGATAAAACAATAGAAATATAAAGGAATATCCACCTAATATTTCACATAATATCTGAATGCCTACCAATTGAATTAAGGGAGGTGTTAATTTAAAGCATACAAAATGCACATTTGCTTGAGAGAGAAAAATCTCACTTTCCATTTTTGATATGATGGTTCATAATTAGAAACAAGAAAATAATATAAAGGGCATTTTTTCGCAAATAAGATTTCACTCAAGGTACTTCGAAAAAGCTTGATTATATACTCATTTTGCAGCAGCATTTGGAGCGAAAAAAGAAGATACTAAAATTTTGACTTATTTAACAATTGTTTCCAGTGATGTGTGAGTATCGCACATTGAGGAGGCAATTACAATAGAAACACCGTCATAGCATTTCAACTACTGAGGCATTATTTCCACTCAGACTGGAACTAATTATCGCTTGATGTTGTTCATTCACGGTCAGGAGAAATATATTGTTATTGACTTAGATAAGAAATTGTCCAAATTCGATAATGAAGTATTTCTGGACAGCCTTGACCATCAAACAGTGCTTGTAACTCAATTATTCTTTAGATGCTGGTTTTTTATATGAATTCAGTATTTCTGTCTCCTTCTTCAAATTTTATTATATAACACTTGATAATCATTTTGGTGCCGGACCAGCTCTAAAGATGCTTGTGTTCTTTAATTTCATGATGTGAAGAGGGTTTTTTAAATCTCAAAATGCATTATTTGTTGTTTTGTTTTGTGGGTGTTTTTTACTTCAAATTTGAATTTTGGCAAAAGTAAGTGGTCAAAATGAAGTAACTATATGATATTGAGTTCAATGAAAAAAGCTAGATAATTCAAAATGTTCTTCTTGATCTAATCTCAAAATGTTCAAGATGATATTATTTCAGTATGTCATCATTTAATCAAAATAATAAACATGATAATACAATCTGGATTGTATTTTTGAAATTATATTTTTATCTGTTAGGTTGAATATACTGCAGCGTTGCAAGCATTTAAATCCCTTTTAACAGGCTTTTGCATGAAAAAAATTGACTTGAATCATGTTTACTATCTACTGAAGATAGCATGCTTTACCAAGGTGAAATAAATGTGTACACGGTACAGTATGTCATAGAGTTTTTCTTCATTTTTTGAAACATTTCCAATGCTTTTGAAGCATGAATTGACCGGTTTAAATGATAGTAATGATTTCATATCCCCTCCCCCCACCCCCCCCAGGGCCCCCGGCTTCCCCGCCACTAGACTTTGACTCTGAATCTGATGATCACGATAACAATCCATGTGCCATGGCAATACTAAACAAAATACTAAAGAATTTAGCCAACAACACTAATTTTGCAGCATTTTTATATGTTTCACTTACAGGAGTGTCATCCCACCCAATTCAACAGGCCTTTCGTGGACTGTTCCATTATTTATTTAGTGGTGTGGATCCATAATGTGACCCATGTTTTTGTAGTACATGCCTATACAAGGTCATTTGTATGATCCTCTTTCCTTGAAGCTTATGTCTATTGTACTTGGATGGGATATTCCACTGATTTTCATCAAATTCCTCTTTCCTCGTATCCTAATTTTGTTCTCTAGTCTCTCACCTCCACCTCAAGATACATAATCTTGCTGCTCCGTGAATCACCTGGCATCCATACATGTGTCCGGTTGTAATGCACTATCACGCTAACAAGGCTTATTACAGGATTGTCAGCCACTATATCATTGATCCTTTCATGCCTGATGATGAAGCTGTACAGCTCCAGGATGAAAGGTCGGATTTAAAAGTGTTCTTCAAGGCTATATATAATTAAACCAAAAAAAGTTTATAAGTGACCTGAAATACTTTATATGTACACTATTTCTGTATTTTTATCAGGCCAATGGTTCAAAACAAACCCATACTTTAAAGCACTAAATGTTTTGAGTATAAATGCATACTATTGCTCTAGTTTCTCTTTATCTTGCTTTATCTTTATCCGACCCAATGAGGTAAGAAAAACAGCAAAGAAAAAGGGGTGATACTAAATGACCTAAAATGCAACCCATGTTGGAAACACATGCCCATATCCTCTCTCATTGAAGCTTGTGTCTAGTTGTACTGGGATTGAATGTGCCATACATTACCTGTTAACTTGCGCTGCTTTTTATCGATTCCACTTTCTCCACAGCCTCATCTCATCTCTCACCTCCACCTCATAAGATTGTATCTCCATGAATCCCCTGGGTGGCATCTATACATGTGTCCGGTTGATGCGCTATCACGCCAACAAGGCTTATTACAGGATTGTCAGCCCCTTAATCATTGATCCTTTCATGCCTGAACTTAAAGCTGTACAGCTCCAGGATGAAAGGTCGAATTTAAGAGTTGCCTTCAAGGCTATTATATTATCAAACAACAAAGTGCAGAAGTGATCTGAACATATACAGAACAATGAAGGATATGATTCGGTGACAAAATAACCAACATAGTCATCATCTTGACTAGTATAGGTTTCATTTTTCTTTGGGGGGGGGGGGGGGGGGGACAAGAGCATTTAGTCCTTTATTTGTCTCTAACCATTTAATATATGCTCCCAAACATAGCAAGTTTGTTGAAGAATTCTGGGATGATCCATTGATGAATAGAAATTGCTCTAAATAAAATCAGCTCCTTGAAAAAAGCTATGAATGTGCATTCATTTTCTTTATACTTTTCATTAATTAAGATATTTCAACATTTTCCTCCATTTTATGTACTAATACCAAAGCCCTCTACAATTTGTGAGTGATTGAGATGTTATAAATGAGTCAATTCTAGGGCAAACCTTCAAATTTAAACCAGAATCTTATTCATCAGCACACCTCACTTGTATGCACTGGTACATTAGCGTGCTAATCAGGCAAGAAAATACATACTACAATCCACCATGTATAGTCATGTTCAACAGCCCAAAAAGTGGGGCACTCTTTCAAGCTGTAACCATCCATCACAATTTCAAATAACCTGCACTAATTTACCAATTCATTGTTGTCATGGCAACTTGCCACAGCTAACTGATTGAGCTTACGCATGACATCCTACGAATCGAAGCACTGGGTCTATCTTAACACTTTCCACACGGCAGGCGTCTGCAGACGACATTACAAAATTTCACAAAATGTTTCAAAAATGTCAATATTATTGAATTTCATTACCATATTTGGAATCACCATAAGAAATGCATTGAAATAAGTACAAACATGCCCAGGTTACATGCCAAGTATTGGTTCAGTAATCCTTGAGATGGACTTTGAAGTTTGGAAAGGTTTCTGAAAAATCTGGTTTGTATAATGGTAAAACTAGTAGCCGCTTGGAAAGTGTTAATGGTTGTTTGGTATGAAGCGTGTTCCATTTGGGAATAAACTACAATTCCGGTAGTAGCAGGTGGAATTTACACTAATAGATTAATATTAGAAACATGTAGCAGTTGGTTAAATTTGATCTTCTAAAGTACCTATAGCTGAATTAATCCATAGGTGTACCGAAGTATAGAGTCCCAGTTGACTACAATCGTGACAAAAATCAATACCTAAAAGTACCGTGGTCTGTAACGATCAATCATTTTACGTCATCGGTGGATTTTATATTTGATTCTTCATATCAAATAACCGTGCAACAGAGTTGCTAGCCTCATATTTCAGAAAGCTCTTGTTGTATACCAGAGGCCCACATCTTTTTTGTAGAGGTGTGCTATATTTTTGTTCTCAAATTGAGGGTTTAGAACTGATTTTGTGTTGAAATTAACAACTCATAGAAAAGTAGTGTCTCAGAACTAATGCCTTAATGGTTAAAGTGGTGTTTGATATTAAGAAGTACTCATTTTTTCATGATCAAATGTTGATGCGTTTTTTGATCAGACATGTTTGGTCATTCTGATCTTTTTTTAATAAAAAGAAAAGATCAACATTTTCGGAAAGACTTCTTGAGCAAGATGTGCCACACACCTTTCCCCTTTTCCACAATTAGAGGTCTAACAATCACTGAGTTATGAAATATGAATTATGATCAACTCAAGGTTATGTAAGTGTATTTCATTCTTTGAGAAAGCAAAAAAAAAAGCAAACATACAAACACAAAACAAAAACATGTATGATAAAATAGTTGAATATTTTAAATCT
Source organism: Ophiura sarsii (assembly GCA_035610835.1). NCBI lineage: Eukaryota > Metazoa > Echinodermata > Ophiuroidea > Amphilepidida > Ophiuridae > Ophiura > Ophiura sarsii. The sequence goes on from CM069450.1 coordinate 63,162,199, forward strand.
AAAGGTGAATCTTTTTTAACTGTTAACTTGTCTATTGAATATAGTGTTGAGAAGAATTTTCCCCCTGATACTGTAATTTGTTAACATTTCTTACATCTTGTCCTTCAAAAACTTGCAAACTTCCTATTTTTGCTCTTTTAATTTAACTCAAATGTGATGATAGTTGGAGTTATTGCAGTGTTTTCACCCCATCATGCTTTCAAGCATGGGGTATTAGTTTGGTTTTCGCTCAGGGAGGTGATCTGATAAGGAAGATAAGGGCATGTGAGTTAAGACATTATTTATGTATTCGCTCAGGGAGGTGGTCTGATAAGGAAGATAAGGGCATGTGAGTGAAGACATTATTTGTGTATGAAATAACACATCTTTTGTTGATTTAAGCAATTTAAGCGCAAAAAATGAAAAGAAAGTGCCAAAGTAGGTTTAGTTTCATGTTGAAATGGAGGAATTCCATTCAATATTACCAAAGTTATGATTTTTACTGAAAAAATAACATATTCTCACTTCTAACAAAAGATAATGTAACTCTTTTCGGTCGATCTTTGATTAAATTGTGTGCTTTGTAATATCATTTAGGGAAGTTTGTTATATGGTTTAATCATTTAGATTACAAGAAATGCCAGACAAATGCTTTGAAAGAGTGATTTGGCATAGCGGAATATTGTAAGGTCCCTGTAGCTTAGGCCTTTGCCTCAATAATGTCTTGTATGCCTTTTTTTTTTAAATATTGTCCTTGTTAAAGTTGTCATTGTATTTTGTAGTAGATAACCACCAGACTAGTCAAGCAAGAGTGGAGTATAGGAAACAATTTCTAAGAGACACTTAGAATCCTTTTGGTATAAGAACTCTAAGTTTTGTATAAGCAAGACTTTGTGGCATTGCTCCCCAAGAGAGATTGTTAAACCTGAGACGTGCTAAATAGATGGCCTACCCGGGGCCTACCTTCTTCACCAAATAAGTAATTTTATTGAAAATATCCGAAGATTAAGATTTAAATGGTTATCTGGTCAAACTTGAACGATAGATCTTAGCTCATAACAAACCAAAAAATTAGCATCAATTGCGAAAAATATTATTGTTTTCCACACTGAACATGGCAGTCAGTTTTCAAGAAAAAGAAAGAAAAATCCAATCTACTATAAATGTGTAATTGAATTTAAAGATTCAATTATGGAGGGACTGGTTGATTTCACTATTATCAGCAAAGTTATTGAGAAAGTACACTTTCACAGTATCGATTGTTATTATTTTGGTTCAACAATTTCAATGCAAAAAAGGTTTCGCGCAAAATCAAAAGTTAAAAATTGACATCATGAAATAAGTTTTGAAAGAGTAATAAGAACATCAATTATCAGTAATGACAATTCTGTGTGCTTGGCATAATAAAAAGAGGTTTTTGTTTCATTTCAATTTTGGAATAGCTGGCAGTATGTAGTTTTGATTGCAATTAGAACTTCTTTTGACTTGTCTTTGACGGCATGCCAGAGATACACTTTAACCTTAAATAGCATTGTCTCAGTTGTAGACATGGAATTAAACATCCAAAGCAGGGTCGGAATTGGATTAATCTGGAAATCAAGCTAAATATAATGTAGGCCAATGCATCCTTTAGGCTTATAACCTTTTTTTCGCACCGAGTTATGACACTGTGAAAATAAGTTATAGGTATTTGTCCTCCAACTTTGACCAACCTAAAGAGCAATTTCATCTTTAAAAAAATGAAATGATTAAAATCGGTGCCTTCCATTTTTTTCCCCCTTTATAAATGGAATCATCTTGGGCATGGGTTATCCCTTTTAAAGGGAGTTTTTATTAAATAAAAGCACACATCTCTTCATATGCCAATCAGGGTTGTAGCTATGGTGGGCGGTGCCGAGTGGGCCTGCCCAGGACTAGTAATTTGTACCTGGCACTCACAGTCAATGAAAGCCCTCTCCCAGCACTAATTCACCATGAAATTGTAGTATAAGCTTTAAAAATACAATTTTAACTGGTGTTGAAGTAAAACTGAGTATTTCATGGCATTTCCCCTGTTTTGTTCACATAATACATAAATGTTTGGTCAATACATTCACTGAGTAAGCTTATGTCGGAATAACCCCGGCCAGGAAATTGGAGCCGGCAAATTGCTCTAGCTACAACCATGACAACCCTGATGCCAATCCCTCCTGGGTTGTAGCTAAAACAATTAACGCTGGGCGGGAGGGCTTTCTTTGACTGTGAGGGCCTGGTGTAAATTACTAGTCCTGGGCGAGCCCGTACAGCGCCGCCCACCGTACCTACAACCCTGTTTAGCATATATGAAGAGATGTGTGCTTGCAGTCAAATATAATGCTATAAGCATGCATACCAATTATTTTCAGACACTTCCTAAACAGGTATTTCTCCTAAAGCCCAAAATAAATCATAAACAAGGATGGTGTATGTTGAACAAGGTTTTTTTTTATCAAAAGTGTTAAGTGAAAATGGTATATATCACATAATTTCATTTTTAAAAGGTTTTAAAAAAACCTGATAATTAAATATTGATAACATAAAAGAAAACAGAGCCAGAATTTTTGAGGAAAAGCGGTTCTCTTTACTAAATTTTCTAAGCACGTCGTATCTCAAAGATATCCCTTAATATTATGCCTTTTCTTTTCTCATGGTTTTGCATGCTTACAATGATATATTTGACTGGCCCGCGGGTATTTCATACATAGATTTCTTTGATGGACAATGATGTACACGGTTTATTAAATACACACTTTCATCTGTGTTGGGCAGTAATGGCTTTATACTGAGAGAGCACAGAGTTGTAATTAGATCTAGTGGTTAAAAATAGGTTGGGTCAAATAATGGACAAAGCAAACTGAAAGTCTAATTTATCTCTGTAGTATAGAAGCATTATGTAAAGAAGTCAACATCACTCAACTCCGCCTTTTATAAAAATCTAAAGTACTTGCCAAGTCTTCCATAAGGTAATTCAGATTGCTTGTAATTTGACACATACTTTGCAAGGTTACATTATCTAATCTGATAGATTTGTACATAGGAGATTAATGGTATTGAGAGCCTTCATATCTAATCTCAAGTAATTTGACACATTTCACTAGGTTGTTTCAGGTCATCGGGAATCGATTATAGAAGACTGATTGATAGTGATGAGCCTCAAATGATCTGATCCTTAGTAATTTGACACCTACTTCACTTGGTCGTTCAAGTCATATGATCTGCAGTAGAGGACATACTATGATAATGATATGAATTTGATACTTACTCACCAAGAATATCATTTAAGATGAAGCATGCCTATGATATCGGTTTGAATTCAAATGAGCAGCTGAAGAATTGTCATGCCCATATTGTTTGTACGACATACATTTCTGAATGAATGGAATTCCTAAACTCCTGCGCTTTACAGGATGCTACAAATTCTAGAATATATTACACATTTTGAATGAAAATTGCACTCAAATGGTTTTTGTTTCGAATGTTTTGAAATTTCTTTTTTGTTTGTTTTGTGTTTTGAATAGTGAATAGTTATATATTTTCTTCAATTAATACACAAAAACTAGATGGGCAAATCAATAGGCCCAGTCACTTTCTTTGATGGACAATATACCTAGTATGATATGATATATACCATGGATATACATACTCCCCTGTGTCAGTGTGTTAATGGCTTTAATAAACTGATTTGGCTCAAGACCTCACAGCCATAATTAGAATGGTTAAAATGATAAGTAAGGTCAACGATGGACAAAGCAAACAGAAATGTTAATCTATCTCTGTATATAAGAAGTCAACATCACTCAACTCCGCCTTTTATAAAAATCAAAAGTACTTGCCAAGTCTTCCATAAGGTAATTCAGATTGCTTGTAATTTGACGCATTCTTTGCAAGGTTACATTGTCTAATCTGATAGATTTGTACATAGGAGATTAATGGTATTGAGCCTTCATATCTAATCTCAAGTAATTTGACACAGAGATTCACTAGTGGTTGTTTCAGGTCATCGGGAATAGATTATAGAAGACTGATTGATAGTGATGAGCCTCAAATTATCTGATCCTATAGTAATTTGACACCTACTTCACTTGGTTGTTTAAGTCATATGATCTGCAGTAGAGGACATACTATGATAATGATATGAATTTGATACTTACTCACCAAGAATATCATTTAAGATGAAGCATGCCTATGATATCGGTTTGAATTCAAATGAGCAGCTGAAGAATTGTCATGCCCATATTGTTTGTACGACATACATTTCTGAATGAATGGAATTCCTAAACTCGATGCGCTTTACAGGATGCTACAAATTCTAGAATATATTACACATTTTGAATCAAAATTGCACTCAAATGGTTTTTGTTTCGAATGTTTTGAAATTTCTTTTTTGTTTGTTTTGTGTTTTGAATAGTGAATAGTTATATATTTTCTTCAATTAATACATAAAAACTAGATGGGCAAATCAATAGGCCCAGTCACTTTCTTTGATGGACAATATACCTAGTATGATATGATATATACCATGGATATACATACTCCCCTGTGTCAGTGTGTTAATGGCTTTAATAAACTGATTTGGTTCAAAACCTCACAGCCATAATTAGATATAATGGTTAACGTGATAAGTAAGGTCAATGATGGACAAAGCAAACAGAAATGTTAATCTATCTCTGTATATAAGAAGTCAACATCACTCAACTCCGCCTTTTATAAAAATCAAAAGTACCTGCCAAGTCTTCCATACGGTAATTCCGATTGCTTGTAATTTGACACATACTTTTTAAGGCTCCATTATCTAATCTGATAGATTTGTACATAGGAGATTAAGGCCACAAAAAAAAATGTTGTGTTGCCCTCAAGTGGCAAAAATTTTAATTCGGGTCGGTCGGTCAAAAAAAAATTCAATTTTTTTCTTCTTTTCATTTTTCATTTTTCATTTTTTTTTGGCTTAAAAATATATGGTTTATGTCAAGACAAAATTGGTATATGCCCACATGTCAATTTAACTAATGTTTCTAGTGTGACAATAGTCTAAAAAACATTGGCTTATTTATTCATTTCCAGCAAGAAATAGTAACATTTAGACACTTTTAATCAAATTTAAATCTAAAAAAAAAATGAAAAAAATGAAAAATGAAAAATAAATAATTTAAAAAAAAATGTGACCCTAGTTTTTACGATTTTAGGGTCGGTCGCTGAGGGCAACACAACTCTTTCTTTTTTTTGGCCTAATGGTATTGAGCCTTCATATCTAATCTCAAGTAATTTGACACATAGATTCACTAGTGGTTGTTTCAGGTCATCGGGAATAGATTATAGGAGACTGATTGATAGTGATGAGCCTCAAATTATCTGATCCTTAGTAATTTGACACCTACTTCACTTGGTTGTTTAAGTCATATGATCTGTACGTAGAGAGAGGATAATGATAATTATATGAATTTGATACTACTCCGCAAGGATTTCATTTTAATATGATACATGCCTATGGTGCTTTTATGAATACAAATGAGCAGCTGAAGCCTTTTTATGCCCATAATGTGTGTGTGACATTGGTACAATATTGTTACACTATATTAATCCTAACCCTAAAAGTGTAGCAGTGGGTGATGGGGGTTACCAAAATATAGTTACGTCCGCGGGGTGACGCGAGTTAAACAACCACCACACCACGAGCGCTGGGCTTCCCATGCTAAATTATTGCAGACCATATACATATATACCAGGGGTTTAGTGCACCGTGGGATAGATTAAGTTGTGTGTATATACCTAAAAGTGCTGACCGTGTGGTGTAGTAGGTTAAGGGTTATCTAACCTAAAAAACCCACCAATTTTTTTCTTCAATTTCAACATGATAGGTCTCATATGTGCCAAAAGCAAAACCTTGCTTTTTCTGTGTAGAAAGTAATGAAACCTATTATATGCATTTGTGTCCACGCATCAATGACATGTAAAACTCTAGAGGGGGCACAGGCTATTTTGAATATGACCTAAACTTAGGAAAATCAATCCCCATCAGTCACTTTGTTGCTGATGACAGTGAGCCTGTACCTGCTAAGTAGACTTGCTATAAGTCTTTTTAAATCCTGGGGTGCTCAGTGGTCATTACAAGAGGGGTATCATGCGTGTCCAAGAAATCACGTAATTAGGGTAGTTTTTCGAGCTGGGGCACGTTGCGTACGTAACGTGAATAGGGTATCAAAACAAGTCAAATTAAGAAAAAGGGTATACTTTTTAAATCATTGTCTTTCGTATTTAGGGTCCTTATTTGCTCCATGAGGATTATAAATAGCCATGATACATGGGCGAGATATATTTCTCAAATTGTATCCTTCGCAAGTGATATGATAAATCAGCTCGGCATTTGTTTTATAATACTTTTAGCTTAGTAGGGAAGGAAAAAAGGGTTAGAAATGCGTCATACGTGGTAAGAGGTTTAAATTATACAAATTACTTGCTTAGGGTATCAAAATATTTTGAGTACTTGTTTAGGGTATCAAAATATTTTGAGTACTTGTTTAGGGTATTGGAAATACTGATATTACTTGCTTAGGGTATGTAAACTACTGTGCCATACTTGTTTAGGGGTGCTTTTTCACATTAACATGATTACGTATTTAGGGTACTTTTTGAAAGTCCTTGGACGCGCATGATACCCCCTTGTAATGACCACTGAGCACCCCGGGTTTTAAATGTGATACATTTGTAAGTCTTTCATACACTTTAAGACTAGAAACCTGCAATTTTATGTATGTTAGTTTCATGGTGAAAACCTTTTTTTTTGTTGACATTAATTGGTACTTCTGTTCCTGTGCCAGCCTAGTAAAGCATATTTCTTGTACAAGAGTGCTTGTCTTCTTGACCCAAGAATTATTGAATAACCGACACTTATTGTTTGCTTTGATGCTAGAAAGTTGATAGCACTAGCAGTCTATGTGGCACTCCATATGGTTGGTTGGCTAGATGCACAAGTGTGACTAAACCATCTGAGTTAACTAACTGTTTTAAACCCTTTAAAAAGATTACCATTACCACACACAATGATGCTGTCCCTAGTAAATTACTGCAATCCCACAAAGTGTTGCTACCCCTTTAAAGGGGCACAGAGAGATTTCTCAAAAAAATGAAATTCAATATTTTCACCTTGTTAAGATAGATGATATATACATAATAAAAAATAAAGACATTTTCTCAGCATTTCCGAAGGTATATTAGAGCTTTTCACTTTTTTTTGTATATGGCTAAAAAATCACCACCAATTGAATCAGGGAGGTCGTGACTACGCATCACGCAACAAGCCATGGGTGGTCTTCAAGGTTATTTTGAATAAACATGACACAAATAATAAGAAGCCATCTGTGTCCTTTTAGATGAATTTGGGTAGTTTCAATGTGATCTCATCGAAACTCAAAACGCTATCAAATCCATGAATTTCACATGAAATACTGCAAATAATCTCTATAATTTTGGGTGGTAGTTAGTATGTATTTACTATTACTAGTATGTGAAAAACCCAACTTCTGACAAAATTGAGGGCTCCCTCCATGAAGGATCTCTTTAATTAATGCCCCTTTAATCTACCTTCAATAGAGCTAATCGGGCTGACGTCACAACGGTCATCTTTACGGCCTAAGTTAACTCTTTTTCAAATTTTCAGCGATCCTTAGCTTGGTCCCGTATTAATCTGATGTCAAATATATCTTGAAGGTGAATGCGGATTTTCCGGTTTGAATTATGCTACGAACACTTTTGTTACGAGTTACGCATGAGAAAGCCAGATGATCTCTGAAATATGGGCCAGAAAGTAAGGTTGCAGTTTGACCATCATACACAGTGATGCTACACCTTTTAATACACAGACTTAGGGTTACACCCCGGCAAGACCGAAAGCGAGTGTGTCCTATAGACAATGGTTTCATATGAGCGCATTACATATTATAGAATAGTCACTGGTGACCGGGAGTTAATCCACAATCTCAATCACACCAGGCTTTAACTCATTGCAATATGAAAAGATTGTCTACATCAGCATACTCGCTTCCAATTTTGTCGTGGTGTTGTATCCAAAATTCCATATATTATAGATAACCCCATTACAAAATCCCTCACAACAGTATGATTCAGCAGACAACGAGGCTTCCCTTTCATCAGTATGGGCCCATCCTCTTTAACCCCATATAGTCATTCTACCCCTATACGGCCCCCTTGCATAGAGCGAGGCAGGTTATGTTTCATCATTACCTATGCAAGCTGTGCAGATGTCTGTACATAATAAATAACCTATCTCTTGCTCGCATAGATCTCTAAATATACAAGTTACGATTGTCATGCAATATATATACACCAAAGGGGTGCTGGGTGAGTTGACGGGTATCTAATATTGAATATCATATGTCTATCATTTTAATAGACATATGGAATTAAATAAATATCGGTTGTTCAGGAGGATAGACGTGGGGTTTGTTTGATCAAATTCTGCGACTTTTTAAAATCAAAATAAGATGCGAGCCTCAATCTTAAACCTTGCTCACTTAAAATGTCTTCTTGGGTGATAAAGCACTCACAAGTAAATACAGAACATGATTCTTCTGAAGGTTGCTGTATTTATATGAGGGATGAGATGTGTCCTTTTACCCTGTGTGAGAGATGAGCTAGCATCCTAATATGATATGTTACGAACTTGGCATGTTATGGATCTGTGATGATTCAGTCTAGAACTGTCACAATTGGTTTATCCATCAGCTATATACACATCCCCCTCAGACTCCCCCCTGTTCGAGCTTTTAAACCATGAATATTTAAATCAAGAATCAGTTATGCTCAACTTCTTTCGTGTATTGATAAAAAACAAAATACTTATTGGAAATGAAGAGGTGGCTTTTCAATAAAATTTTGGTCAAAAGTATACACCAGATCGCACCAAATGAGTTCTGGCTCCGCCCCTGTATTGATGCACCAATGTAACACAGTGTCATGCAAAAAGGTTATATCTACACTGGCTGGCGTACATGGGTGACTTCTGAATTCAACACACATACGTACATGGAAATTATGCTGCTTGATGTTACGCAACAGAAGTAAGGAATATCTAAACAGTGTATATGTGCCCTGTGTTATCGTTGCACCAATCTCTTCCTGATGCCCGCTGTAAATTGTGATGCTTTGAAAATTGCAGCTATTGCTATAGTAGTGACTAATCAGAAAGCAGCAAACTAACATTATGTGGCATTGAAAGTGTCTAAATTGCACTCCGCATGCGTGCTGTACATGCAGGCACTACGTTCTTTGTTTTGATTAGTTGTTCACGAAGCAAAGGTTCGCCAATTTTTACTGCGGTTGTTAAAGAACTTGTTAACATGTATTAATTCACTATTAAAGAAATTCAAAGTATAATATGCACAGAATTGTCAATTTTGATTTGTATTGTCGTGTATGAATTAGGTCAATACCGGGTGGTTCAAAAAAAAGTTAACCAATTTCTGGCAGCCATTTTTAGCTACTATATATATAACTATACAATTTTGTAAATGTTTACAAGTTACACTTTATCAAAGCAGAGGCTATTAAGCATTACTGGGCTAACAAGACTTGGCTCATTTCGTTTATGAAATATGGAACGTTAAAGATAACATGTGCAAAATCGGGTTGTCCACAGTTAGTAGCCTTCTCATCTTACTCCATTTGATTAAAAGATTCTGAACAGGAATCAAAGACATGGAATATTATAGCACTTATAGATAACGTTTATTGTCTTTTATTAGTAATCAATAAGCAAAAAATACGAGTTAGTAAGGACTGCATAATGGCCTAAAATCAAGTATTTTGACTAGGTATAACTTCTTTGAGAGAAACTTGAGAGGTATCTATGGACAAATCAATTTTGCATATGATATCTTTAAACTACTGTATTTCATAAATGAAAATAATCCACATTTTTGCCCAGTTATGCTCAATATCCACTGCTTTAATAAAACACAGAGAAATTTATAAGCATGAATTAGTAAACAGAAGAAAATGGCTGTCAGATGCGGGGCAACTAGTTTGAACTACCCTATACATGTACATGCATATGTTTTGTTTCTCGAAAAATTAGACAAATCAAAGCACTTACACAAATGTTGATATGCTCACAATGGCACTCCTCCTACGGAGTTGTGCAATTATTCAATCATTAACATCAGCACACATGCATTGATTTGTCTAATTTCTCTCTAAACAATTATATGCATTTAAACATTATGTCATCTCCTATTTAGATTAGATGCTTTCTGTAATTTCTGCAATGTAGCTGCTTTCCCCCTTGGGTTCAGTCGACATTGACTTTGGGTACGCATGATCATTCCCAACATTGGGGAATAGGGAGAGTTGAAAACTCTCCGCGGACATTTATGTCCATGATTTCCCAAAATTAGGGTGTTTTTTGAAGCCATGTCCGCAAAAAAGGGAAAAACCTCAAAAATGAGGGACTGTTTAGAAAGTGTCCTTAAAATGGTAAAATAAGGGCTGTTTTTTCCAGGCAAAATGTCCTTGTTTTTGGCACGAAAAAGGGGTAAAATGAGAACAAATGTCCTTGAAATGCCTTCCAATAGGGGGATATTTAAACATTCTGGAACGATCATGTGTTACCTCTCTTAATCATAGAGAAAACACCGGGATGCTTTCCTTTCATTCCTAATTGTATCCTCACTCAGCATTATCCAATGTATCGATACATAGCAGGCATTGCTGAGAGATCATTATTTATTCTTTTGGAAATATTCTGAAATCAGGAATGGGATTATTTCCTGGACATTTTCAGGAAGAAATCATTTTCAGGACATATTTTGTAAAATAGGGTTCCATTGGTTATCATATGGGAAAAGGATGCAAATATATAATTTTCAGGTATTTTCAAGATATAAAAAATGTAGATCCCAACCATACCTCTATGCTCTGTCTTTCTCTCTCTGTGCTATTTATCCATTTCATTTTGCTCACACATTCTGTAATTGAGATAAAATGACAGCATCATATAAGCAAACACTCTCTAAAGATAAAATTGTATGCTAAAAATAGGGTATCAGGTGTTTGATAAATGGCACGACATCAATATAAGCTCCTATGTCGATATCTTTCTGCCACATTTTTGTACAATTTAGTCCTGTGGTGTCACCATTAAGGAGATATGCTATCCTGCATAGAGGTACACATATGCAAGGTGTGATAAGCATAATATTGAACGCTATTGCCCCGGAGGTATCTGCTGTAATAATAATTCGTAATATGCATGGATATGAATTAATAATATACATTGATGACATTTTCCTATTCTCACTTGTGTCACAATATCATCTAGCATATCATGGTGGGAATTCCTTTACAGTCAGGCATGGATATATTACATCTAAACCTGATTTTTGGTTTTGGTTGTTCTAACATGAAATGTCACAATTTTCTTGATTGTAAACCATTTTAGACATTCCACCTTTTCAGATTTAGAAAATAATAATGTGGGTTTTGTGTGTGTTTTTCTCCAAACTGAGCCGGAGTAAGTCATCAATTTTGTAGTCCAAAAGTAATTTGCTGAATGGAAATCTATGTTTAATATTAAATCAAACTATATGCTAAATGAATTTTGTACAATTCTAAATATCCTTAAAACACTGCTCTTATATGTAAATACAGACTAGCTTTGAAAACCTGTGATGCTCTCTATCATAGATTTTGAATAGCGGGACAATCATTTGTCTATTGAAATCCCATGAAATGTTGTGTAAAGCTGATATATACTATGTGCATGTCACTCACACTTGTATGACTGGCATGTTTGAAAAGCCTGGTAATAAATGTGGGTATTGGTAGTCTATTGCAGCAACAGCATATCTCATAGTAGCTGATGAGGTACATAAGAGTTTGAGAAAAAAACCAAGGTGAAAATTCAAATATTTCTAATATTAACACTAAATATATTAAATTAATACACCCATTGATGCGATTGATGTAACACTTTTCACTTTTTGTCAAGTTTTACAGACATCTACTTTATCCAGTTTTAAAAACACAATGAACAACAAGCACATCTTTTCCAATCAATGTTTAATGCATCTGGGAATGATAGTGATGTTTAATTTATGATTTTTGAGAAGTTCCATGACATTGCGAAAGACTGTACGGGCTCTTGTGTTGAGCGATCTTAATCCTAAACGAGCATAGTTTCAAAGCAAAGTATCCACTTCACCATGATCCATGCCTTCATAATCTATGCCTCAATACACAGCATTTAATATACACTGATAGTTCGTCTCTATCCTAGCCCAGCACTTAAAATAATGTGCAGTGTTGGCAGATTCATGGAGCAATTGTGTACTCTTCTATACGAAACGTGTTAAAATCATGCATATCCTTTGATAGTGGCGACATTACACTTGATCTTTGTACCTCTCAATACATATGTCATTCAAGCTAAGAGAGAATGAGGGAGCCTGTAATTTGAGTGATTACGAACACCTCACCAGGATCAATTTACATGTAAATTACGTTTTAATTTGGTTTGCCGTCACAATTGACACATAATATACGGGACTACCGATATAATGAATGGCTATCCGTAGTAAAATGTCAAAGTTCATTTGTTCAAGTAAATCATGTTTATGAAGCCCAGTACAACAAGTAGGCCTATGTTACTTGTAATGTTTGAAGGCAATGTATAATGTAGTTAATTTAAACTGACTGGACACGGTCTGATTTTGCTGGTAAAATATGTCAACAAAATAGGAAAAACAAGTACTGTTTATGAATATTTTTTTAGGAATTACAAAAAGATTTAGAGGCTTGGTCCAGTGTAGACTTCAGTACACAGATAATAAATTATATAGAATTACCCTCTGAGCTTTATAGTTACATAAATCGGTCTTCCATTCACTACCACAAAGATTTTTGCTTGGGTAAGAAATTGTTATGTCAGTTTCTGAGCAGGACAAAATGGTCTTACCATTGTTCTATACTGAGTGAATAAATTTGCCACTGATGCAATACTGCATCACAGACCATACTGACCCAATATGAATTCAATTATAACATTGCTTCTATACAATATACATTATGTATCTCAGCAGACTGATGATAATGACAGGGTATTATGTTCAGGAAGATATCTTGATTAGGGTGGAATATATGCATATCAATTAAGTGTTCATAAATATTTCATTGGTGGAATGAAAGCAGTGCTATAGTGCTATCTTCAGAAGATAGTAATGTATTTTAACCAATTGCCACTGTCAGCATAACACAATATTAATAAAACATGTTTTGCTATGTTCAGCAAATGTTATGTTATGCTCAGTACCATACAATGAGGATGTCTTGGTTCCAGGGGTTTTCATTCTCATGTTCTGTAACATTTCATTTTTATAAATATGCCAGAATAAAGTAATATATATAATCATCATAAGTAATAAAATATGCCTGATTTACAGGTGGAGGACCCACTTCAAATAAAGTTGGTCAACAGCATTTTTTTTATATCGCTACCCTCTTTCAAAAAAGGGTTAAATTGACTAAGGGCGTTGTCAATTTATGCACACGACGTTTTAACCACATTTTTAAAGTCGTGTGCATAAAATGACTTGGTGTATCATCGAAAGATAGCACCCAATGCAATGTCCTGCAATACTATGCAATGTTCTGTAATACTATCTCCAGTATATAGAAAAGTACTGTGCATATTGTCATACAGTAGATAGCAGCCTGCACAGCACTTGTCAATGCTATCTTCAGTAGATAGCAATTTATACTTTGTCAATAAGCACCATATATTTAGTGCCATACAATGGTATCTACAGTGGTAGATCTTCAGAAGATTGCAATTGCAATATATAGGGTTAACAAATTTATCTATAATTTGCAATATTCTCTTTTATATTAATTAATAAGTTACCTTGCCTTGTTTTTCAATGTTTTATATCATATCATATTTTGATACAGCTATGGGTACTAGGATGGCTCCTTCATGGGCCTGTCTTTTCATGTCCAGGCTGGAGGAACAAATGCTAGCTGAAGCACCTTGTCGACCTTGGATTTGGTTGCGGTACATCGACGACGTATTCTTTATCTGGACCAGTGATGAAAGCAGCCTCCTCACATTCATTGATCACATGAACTCATTTCACAAGACCATTAAGTACACTTCTGATTACTCCCACCAACAGGCACACTTTCTTGATGTAACCATACAGAAAGCTGAGAATGGTATACTGTCTACAGATCTCTTCACCAAGCCCACAGATACGCACCAGTATCTCCATGCTTCAAGCTGCCACCCTCGCCATTGTAAGACTGGCATAGCATATAGTCAGGCTCTCCGTCTCCGACGTATTTGCTCTAACGAATCTAAATTCTTATATCATGCACAGAATCTGAAGAAGCATCTGGTTACCAGGGGTCACAGCTCCACCAAAGTCCAGCAAGCCATCAAGAAAGTCCACTCTCTCCCGAGAGCCACAGTCCTTCAGGAGAAGTCTAGAAACCAAGACCCCACCCCTAAGATTCCCCTTGTCACCACATTTCATCCTAACCTTCCTCCTCTACGTCACATCACCAACACTAACCATCACATTCTGCACACATCAGACCGTCTTCGTCGTGCAGTTCCTGACATACCCATCCTGGCCTACAGACGCCCTCGCAACCTACGAGATATGTTAGTACGTGCTACTATTCCCCCATTAACTGATGATTCCCTCCCTACGCAGCATGGCACTTCTAAGTGCGAGTTGACCAGCAGGTGCGTCGTTTGCCGGGAACACATCAAGGAAGGCGATTCCTTCACCAGTCACACCACCCATGCCACCTACAAGACGAAGGGTCACATCACTTGTACCACATCTAATGTCATTTACCTCTTATCATGTAGAGTGTGTGGAGTCCAGTATGTTGGTGAGACCAAAAACTCACTGAAGAAGCGCTTCTATGGACACAGATCGACGGTCAACACCAACAAGCCACCTGTCGGACACCACTTTAACCTTCCCAACCACACTATGTCTGATATGATCTTACAGGGCATTGAATCTTTAGGTAGCCGTTGAGAAGTGGTACGTCTCAGTAGAGAGAAACTATGGATGAAGCGTCTTCTCACCATTCAGCCCCATGGCCTAAACATCCAGGAAGGGAACGATTAGACTCCATTTGTATCTGTACAACCTATCACTTGCATTTTTTACCCATTTGTTTTTTTCCACTTTTTCTTCACTTTATTTTTTATTTTCCTATTTTTTACTTCTTGTTATGTGTGACACTTTGTTTTCCTTTTCGACATTGTCTCCTATGCACAGTAATTTTCATTACTCGTTCCAGTGCATTTCCATTATTTGTTACCATTTACATCTATTTTCATTATTTATTTGTACAGTCATCAATCACCATTATAGATTTTACTCTCCATTTTTTATATCCCATTCGCCTTTTACTTTTTAATCTCCCCTTTGTCTATGTCTCCTTTTGTTACATTATCCACTTCATCAATCAGCTGTCAAGTTTGTTATACCTTCCCCTATTCATCCATCTGTCACTTTGACCCCCACTGTGTTACATTATCCCATGTCACTTCCTGCCCTTTGTTCCCATGTCTATATATACGTTAGTGTATGTTGTATTCTGTCATTTTACCTTCGATAACGTCAGGTCCTCTATATTTATTACATTTACTTACACAGGCTATTTTTGTGGATAAGCAGTTTGCATTCAGCTTTTACATTATATCATATTTTTTTAATGTTTTTATCTATAATGTGCAATATTCTCTTTTATATTAATTAATAAGTTACCTTGCCTTGTTTTCAATGTTTTTCAGTGTTTTATATCATATCATATTTTTAAAGTTTTTTATCTATAATGTGCAATATTCTCTTTTATATTAAATAATAAGTTACCTTGCCTTGTTTTTCAATGTTTTTTATCGTGTAAATTTCATGTAATTTGGCCTTACCCTATGGAAAAAATAATTCTTGTGTTCCAAAATGTCCTGTGTTTTCCAGCTCAAATCCCTCCTAGATCCCGCCTTAACCCTGTATTTATTCATGGGAAAATGCAGGCAACCCTGTTTTGGTTAGAGAACAAAAGAATGCAACACAGGAAAAAGCAGAAAGAGGCTGATCCCCCACTCAAGTGATATTGACTTTCTTTTGTAGTGGTCTAGACACCTGCAGACAATGACTTGATAGGATTATACAATCTAGTTTGGACCTATGTTGGTAGCAATAATAAAGGTCATTGACCCATAATAGCTACATACATGGCTTTAATTTATATACTGTTTACTGTTTGGCTTGCAAGTTTCAGGTGGGATGGGGTGGGTAATGTGAGTAATGTTGCATTAGCATGTAACAGAAATAAAACCTTGTCATTTGAAAGAAAAGCCCTATAATGCAAATATGGAGTGTGATTGTCTGTTTTGAGTATGAGTTCATCAAAATGCAACTCTTCAGACAAAAATTAACTAGACAGCAAAGAGGAACTGCTCTTCGTGAGGGAGGGGGAGGGGTGTTATGTAACAAAAGTCTAAAAACATTTAACACTTATTATAGTGGGTTTGGGTTTTGTTGCATTAGCAAATTTCGGGATCCTTGCACTCCACTGTCCCGCAATTTACCGTATAGTAACCCTGCATTTCCTCAGTATATTAGCCCTGCGATCCCCACATTTTCCTGTATTTTGATGCCGCAAGTACCGTGACTTCCTTTATTTATTCCTGTGATCCCGTACACAAATCTGTTAGATCAAGAGACACCTATCGGCTAAAGATCTCCCCATCCCTCTCCCCACCCCACCCCAAAAAATGACCATACCAAAAATTATGTTATTTAATCATGACAACACCCCCGTCCCCGACCAAATGAAAATTGCCTATAATTGCCAACAACTATAACAATTGTTATTCATGATAACACATCGTCCCCCCAACCAATCGAAAATAGCCCAAACTATTATAGTATTCACAATTGACATTCATCAATCACTGATGTATGATAACAGTAACCCCTGTGAAAACGACCCCCCCCCCCTCATCACATAGAAATATGTGTCCATAATACAAATACAAATATTATTAATCATTGACCAAGCGATCCCGCACTTTTCCATATGTGCGTTAGTCCCACAATTTCCCGTATACCCCTGCACTTCCCTGTATATTGGGCCTGCAATCCCCTAATTTTCCCGTATTTTTCCTGTATTTATCCCGTATATTTATCCTGCGTTCCCCGCATTTCCCTTTTTTCCCCTGTATTTTGACCCCGCATTTCCCTATGTGCTCCTGTATTTTCACCCCTCAATTACTGTGACTTCCTGTATTTATTCCTGCAATCCTGATACATATCTCAAGGGACACTACCTACGGGCTAACGTCCTGCGTAGTTATCATGGTTACCAAGTTGCTTCAAAATGGGAAGGAGTAACAAATTCTGAGTTTTAAATTGGGAGTTGCAAAATCTAATTTTAGTTACAAAATTCCTAATTTTAAATCTTAGAATTTCAGAAATCTGAGTTACACATTTTAAAATGCAACTCTCCAGACAAAAATGGGCAAAAGATCTCCCCATCCCTCTCCCCACCGCACCCCACCCCAAAAATAACCTTACCGAAAACATTGTTATTTAATCATGACAACACCCCGTCCCCGACCAAATGAAAATAGCTTATAATTACCAACAACTATAACAATTGTTATTCATGTTAACACCCTGTCCCAACCAATCGAAAATAGCCCAAACTATTATAGTATTCATAATAAACAATAATCAATCACTGATGTTTTATAACAGTAACCCCCCTGAAAATGACCCCCCCCCCCCCCCTCATCACATAGAAATATGTGTCCATAATACAAATACAAATATTATTAATCATTGACCAAGCGATCCCGCACTTTTCCATATACTGTGCGTTAGTCCCACAATTTCCCGTATACCCCTGCACTTCCCTGTATATTGGGCCTGCAATCCCTGCATTTCCCGTATTTTTCCTGTATTTATCCCGTATATTTATCCTGCGTTCCCCGCATTTTCCTTTTTTTCCCTGTATTTTGACCCCGCATTTCCCCATGTGTTCCTGTATTTTCACCCCTCAATTACTGAGACTTCCTGTATTTATTCCTGCAATCCTGATGCATATCTCAAGGGACACTACCTACGGGCTAACGTGCTGCGTAGTTACCATGGTTACCAAGTTGCTTCAAAATGGGAAGGAGTAACAAATTCTGAGTTTTAAATTGGGAGTTGCAAAATCTAATTTTGTTACAAAATTCCTAATTTTAAATCTTAGAATTTCAGAAATCTGAGTTACACATTTTAAAATGCAACTCTCCAGACAAAAATGGACAGTTAACTAGACAGCAAAGAGGAACTATTAGTATTTAATCAGCATAGTTATACAAAAGAGAGGATTCTTGAATGAGTATGTCTCACCTGCTCTTCGTGACGGGAGTGGGGGGGGGGGGGGGGTGTTATGTAACAAAAGTCTAACTAGGGGGTTTGGGTTTTGTTGCATTAGCAAATTACGGGATCCTTGCAATTCTTCACACTGTTTGTTGGTCCCGCAATTTCCCGTATAGTAACCCCGCATTTCCCCTGTATTCCCCAAAAAATAACCTTACCGCAAACTTTGTTATTTAATCATGACAACACCCTGTCCCCGACCAAATGAAAATAGCCCATAATTACCAACAACTATAACAATTGTTATTCATGATAACACATCGTCCCCCAACCAATCGAAAATAGCCCAAACTATTATAGTATTCATAATTGACAATAATCAATCACTGATGTTTTATAACAGTAACCCCCCTGAAAACGACCCCTCCCCTTCATCACATAGAAATATGTGTCCATAATACAAATACAAATATTATTAATCATTGACCAATTAAGCGATCCCTCACTTTTCCATATACTGTGCGTTAGTCCCACAATTTCCCGTATACCCCTGCACTTCCCTGTATATTGGGCCTGCAATCCCCGCATTTTCCAGTATTTTCCTGTATTTATCCCGTATATATATCCTGCGTTCCCCGCATTTTCCTTTTTTTCCCTGTATTTTGACCCCGCATTTCCCCATGTGTTCCTGTATTTTCACCCCTCAATTACTGTGACTTCCTGTATTTATTCCTGCAATCCTGATACATATCTCAAGGGACACTACCTACGGGCTAACGTCCTGCGTAGTTACCATGGTTACCAAGTTGCTTCAAAATGGGAAGGAGTAACACATTCTGAGTTTTAAATTGGGAGTTGCAAAATCTAATTTTAGTTACAAAATTCCTAATTTTAAATCTTAGAATTTCAGAAATCTGAGTTACACATTTTAAAATGCAACTCTCCAGACAAAAATGGACAGTTAACTAGACAGCAAAGAGGAACTATTAGTATTTAATCAGCGTAGTTATACAAAAGAGAGGATTCTTGAATGAGTATGTCTCACCTGCTCTTCGTGACAGGAGGGGGGGGGGGGGGGGGGGGATGTTATGTAACAAAAGTCTAACTAGGGGGTTTGGGTTTTGTTGCATTAGCAAATTACGGGATCCTTGCAATTCTTCACACTGTTTGTTGGTCCCGCAATTTCCCGTATAGTAAACGCATTTCCCCTGTATATTGGCCCTGCGATCCCAGCATTTTCCTGTATTTTGATGTCGCAAGTACCGTGACTTTATATTTATTTATTCCTGTGATCCCATACACAAATCTGTTAGATCAAGAGACACCTGGGCAAAAGATCTCCCCATCCCTCTCCCCACCTCACCCAAAAAAATAACCTTCCTGCAAACTTTGTTATTTAATCATGACAACACCCCGTCCCCGACCAAATGAAAATAGCCCATAATTACCAACAACTATAACAATTGTTATTCATGATAACACATCGTCCCCCAACCAATCGAAAATAGCCCAAACTATTATAGTATTCATAATTGACAATAATCAATCACTGATGTTTTATAACAGTAACCCCCCTGAAAACGACCCCTCCCCCCTCATCACATAGAAATATGTGTCCATAATACAAATACAAATATTATTAATCATTGACCAAGCGATCCCGCACTTTTCCATATACTGTGCGTTAGTCCCACAATTTCCCGTACACCCCTGCACTTCCCTGTATATTGGGCCTGCAATCCCCGCATTTTCCAGTATTTTCCTGTATTTATCCCGTATATTTATCCTGCGTTCCCCGCATTTTCCTTTTTTTTCCCTGTATTTTGACCCCGCATTTCCCCATGTGTTCCTGTATTTTCACCCCTCAATTACTGAGACTTCCTGTATTTATTCCTGCAATCCTGATACATATCTCAAGGGACACTACCTACGGGCTAACGTCCTGCGTAGTTACCATGGTTACCAAGTTGCTTCAAAATGGGAAGGAGTAACAAATTCTGAGTTTTAAATTGGAGTTGCAAAATCTAATTTTAGTTACAAAATTCCTAATTTTAAATCTTAGAATTTCAGAAATCTGAGTTACACATTTTAAAATGCAACTCTACAGACAAAAATGGACAGTTAACTAGACAGCAAAGAGGAACTATTAGTATTTAATCAGCATAGATACAAAAGAGAGGATTCTTGAATGAGTATGTCTCACCTGCTCTTCGTGACGGGAGGGGGGGGGGGGGGGGGGTGTTATGTAACAAAAGTCTAACTAGGGGGTTTAGGTTTTGTTGCATTAGCAAATTATGGGATCCTTGCAATTCTTCACACTTTTTGTTGGTCCCGCAATTTCCCGTATAGTAACCCCGCATTTCCCCTGTATATTGGCCCTGCGATCCCCGCATTTTCCTGTATTTTGATGTCGCAAGTACCGTGACTTTATATTTATTTATTCCTGTGATCCCATACACAAATCTGTTAGATCAAGAGACACCTGGGCAAAAGATCTCCCCACCCCTCTCCCCACCGCACCCCAAAAAATAACCTTACCGCAAACTTTGTTATTTAATCATGACAACATCCCCTCCCCGACCAAATGAAAATAGCCCATAATTACCAACAACTATAACAATTGTTATTCATGATAACACATCGTCCCCCAACCAATCGAAAATAGCCCAAACTATTTATATAGTTTTCATAATTGACAATTATCAATCACTGATGTGTGATAACAGTGACCCCCCTGAAAACGACCCCTCCCCCCTCATCACATAGAAATATGTATCCATAATACAAATACAAATATTATTAATCATTGACCAAGCGATCCTGCACTTTTCCATATACTGTGCGTTAGTCCCACAATTTCCCGTATACCCCTGCACTTCCCTGTATATTGGGCCTGCAATCCCTGCATTTTCTCGTATTTTCATGTATTTATCCCGTATATTTATCCTGCGTTCCCCGCATTTTCACCCCGCATTTCCCCATATTTTCCTGTATTTTCACCCCTCAATTACTGTGACTTCCTGTATTTATTCCTGCAATCCTGATACATATCTCAAGGGACGACACTACCTACGGGCTAACGTCCTGCGTCACTGAACTACAACCAAGAGGTTACCATGGTTACCAAGTTTGCTTCAACATGGAAAGGAGTAACAAATTCTGAGTTTTAAATTGGGAGTTGCAAAATCAAATTTTAGTTTCAAAATTCCTAATTTGAAATCTTAGAGTCCCAGAAATCTAAGTTACACATTTTAAAGAATTCTGAGTTACAAATTCTTAATTTAAAATTTTCAAGTTTCAAAGTGCCGAATAACTTTTTTTGAATATCAAATATTGGAGTTACACATTTTTACACCTATTTTTTGCAAGATTGAGCTACATTTTGGCTCTAAACAAGCTTGTACCAAAGATTATTGCATTTTGGGAAGATCTGTGTACTTTTGACTATCATAATTCCATGATTTCTTTGGTCAAATGAACCGACAGTGCCAATCTCAACCAACATGACGTCAATAGTTGGGGACCGCCCCCCCCCCCCCCCCCCCCCCTCTGGCTACACCACTGCACTCCCCCTGAAAAAAAATCCTGTTAAAGTTAAAGTTAAAATTAAATTATTCTTTTTCAAATCACACACCAAAATAACCAGTCAAATCCAGGGGGGGGGGGGGTTGGTACTGATTTTTTTTAATTTTTTTTTTTTACTGTAATATTTTTTGGTTAGGTATGTGCCGCCAGCAAAATGAAAGTTGAACCAAACATTAACCTATTATCAGGGGAGATATGTTTTCATATATATTTTTAAATTAATGACAGATTTTGCAAAAATGGCTATGAAAAGGGATCGTTCATTTACTAAAAGCTGAAAAAGTGGGACTCTATGTATTTGTGGCACATCCCTGTAACCTCATATCCACTACCCCCCCCCCCCCCCCCCCCCCGACAATCCAGCCTGTTTTGTCAATCCCTTCCCCATCACACCTAATCTGTAACATTATAAACTTCATTACTTAAATTCTGTCTATTCCAATAAGATTGATACACACACACACTTACAGGGGTAATCATCAAGACCAGTCAACCATAAATATACAGGCCCTTCTTCAAATAGTATGACTTACCACCAGCAGTTTACACACTTAATGAGGCGTGAATTGGAGTATTGTACTGTATACTAAAGAGTCAATAAGCAAACACTCACTTAGTAAATCCCATCACTGTGATCCTGCATTGCCTGTATTATAGGTGAAGTTGTTCCAATTTTCCCTCCCTTTTAGAGCAGGATTAGAGCAGGAGATACATGGGGTTTGCACGGGAATCTTTTGTTCTGTTAAAGCAGGATCCTGTCAAATACAGGTTCCTGCGTTTAAACTTTTTCCATAGGGTAGGGCCACGACTGTGAAATGTTAATAAAATCAAAATCTTTTCTTCTTTAGTCTACATACCGCCATATATTGCTATGGTCAGTAGATAACATGCTGTACATAGTATCTTTCAGAAGATTGCAATTGCAATATTAAGTGTTAAATACAGTACATAGTAATATGTGTACCACCATGTATTAAATCTATAGTAGATAACATCATGCACAGTACCATTCTATAATATCTCCAATAGATAGCAATGAGAAAATTGTCATATGCTATCTTCAGAAGATAGAAATATGTGTACCACCATGTATTGCTATCTTCATTAGATAACACAATGAAAGAACCATTTGATATTACCTCCAGTTGACTGCAGAATACATTTATGCACCATACTAAATTCATGGTCACTTCAGTCTAAGACATAATTTTGACCTGCTTTAACCAAGTTCATTAAGGCACATTGATTAATCGATGGACTCTATTAGCCATACACTTGACCTTTTGAATGCACCAAGGAATTTAACTTATAATGATTATATTGTGCCAGCATTTTTGCTGCAAATTATAGTCCTCCACATGATAAGAAGCCACATAATGTATCTCAATATGGGGGGTATGAACTCTACTTTTCCTCTTCAATAGAGATTCTTATCACAACAAAATGTATTGATAGATGTAAAATGGGAGTTAATATAAAAATAATACATAACTTTTGAAAGAGGAGAAGTTCAAATGAAGGCAAAAATCCCATGTACTACTAAAAGAAAAACAAGTTCTTCATTGACAACCGTTACATAGAATGTATTTTGCTATTTGTCATTGTGTTCAGCAGATCTTAAGACGGCGTATTTGGATAGTGTATCAAGGCAAATATCCTTAGACTGTGTATGTCCTATCTGCAAAAAATCATTATAACACATTTTGTGCAGATTAACATCAAGTCGCTTTGTCAGACGTTTTTCTTCAAAGATTCAATGTACACGATATATGATAAAAGCAATAGCATACATTTTTATTGTGTCTATATTTCAGCACTTATCGTGAACTCGTAATGTATTCTGTAGAGAAGAGAAGGCTCAATTTATCCAGTGGAAATCCACTGTGACTTGCAAAATAATGGTTCATTGAATGCTGACATTCATTGCAAATCCACCATATTAATCCATAGATACTAGAATACTAACATTATTTAGGAAATGCGCTCTGTAGGTTCAAAGTAGAACAACTTGTTCTACAGGCTTAAAGCGACAATTTTACGGGCGGACGAATCTATCAAGTAGGGTAGGTCGGTCGGCGTTTTTTTGTTTTTTTTCTTATTTTTATTTTTACCCAAAATGTCACAAAAATCTGCAAAAATCGGGAATTTGTATAAAAATAATTGTGGACAAAAATGTTGGCCAAAAATTGCTGATTTTTACATGATTTGAGAAAATCTATATAACAGTTCCAAAAAGTGGGTCGGTCGGGCCCGTACAACAGGGTGGGTTTTTTCCCTCGCCTAACAGGAACTGACCATATGTCATGCAGAGGATAAGTGGTTAATAAAATGCTGATGTTATTCCAACAGAGATGACAAATATTATGAATTCCCATCAAGGAAATGTCAAGTTTTAGTAGTGATGCTCTTGAGAATTCATAAACAAAACGCTGTCTGCTTCTGACGCTGGTCACAAAATGTCCCGCATTTACACAGTCATTGATTATAAAGCTTTTAAATTATTTTAACACATTCCACGCGGCAGGCGGCTGCAGACGACATTCCAAAATTTCACAAAATGTTTAAAAAATGTCAAAATTATTGAATTTCATTAACATATTTAGAATCATCATGAGAAATGCATTGACATAAGTACAAACATGCCTAGTATTAGGTCAGTAATCCTTGAGATAGACTTTGAAAATTGTGAAAGGTTTCTGGAAAATCTGTTTTGTGTATGGTAAAAATAATAGCCGCGTGGAAAGTGTTAAGTGCTGCAGAGAGCGGTGTAAACCGGTCTGTCAGTCCACACAATCATATCTTCCTTGGGTAAAGGAGGAATCTCTCTTCATGTCTTCAGTTGTCTACTCATGGCTCTAGAGACTTAGCATTACTATGGTAATCTAGCTACTTTCTCCGTACAATTTTCACTTTAAATTGTCCTTTTTTGTCAATTAATGCGTGGAGTCATCATTGTCTACTGTATTTCAGCAGTTGTACTAATAATTTGTAGTTATTATTTGTGAAACTGCCTTTATATAAATGGCTGCAAACTGGGGGAGGGGCACTTTTATATTAACCTAACCCTAGAAGTGTAGCAGTGGGATGGGTCGAAGGACAGGGGGAGGGGGTTAAATGGGGGAAGAAAAAGAATTATGTTTGCCGCCCCCAGATATTGAAGCCAGGTGTGAGGGTCAATGAAACAATTTTCGCACACCATATATACCCGGGGTTTAGTGCAGGGTGGGATAGAAGTTGTGTGTGCGTGCCTAGAAATGCTGCTGGCTGTGTGGTGTAGTAGGGTTAATTAGGGTTATGGTACCATGGACAGCCAAACATTGTGTAAAAAAATAATTGGTTTTCACAAATGTCAAATTTAGTTTAAGCCATATACAAACCATTTCAAGGACATATCACTTAGTTATAATGCAAAACAATGAATAACTTATAATCATTTGAGACAGAAACCAATTTACCTTGACCTTAATTGCCTGGTTTGGAAAATAATAACACAACTAATATTTTTTAATAAAATACTAAAACAAACCGACTATTTATTCCAAAAAATACAAGATGGGCAAGGTAAGTAGAAATACTAACTGAGAAAAATGGATTACTAGTGAAAAACAATATTAAAACTTAAAATCAATATAATGATTGGAATGTGTAACTGATGAGACCTTTTTAGCTTTTAGCTATTAAGTGATGCAATCAACTTGAGTTTTGTAATTGTTAAAAGCAACCAAGGTCTCAACTCAATTTTTCCTGTAACCATAACCATGCCAAATTCAACAAAATCCAACAGTGTGGCCCCATAGAAGATTTTAAGGTCTTCCCACAATGCATTGCAAGAAACGCCAACCAACGCTATGCATTTGTCGAGCTCTTAAGTTTTTAAAATAAACAAAGGAACACTGATAACTAATTTATTCATTGATGAAAACTAGAACCCAACGATGAAAGAGCTCCAACGATGAAAGCGCTATGAAGCCATGATTGTGTGCATATGTCTATGGGAACTGAGACAAACTATACCAGAAATAGGACATTTTGCAAAAACGCAATGCATTGTGGTGGTGTCTTTAAAATCTTCTTTGGTGTGGCCCCTTCTTTCCCCATCTCATTGCACAATCATAGAAAGGTACATTATAGGTATTACGTTAAACCTGGTTAAACATTGTTAAACGCGTTAAACGCCGGTCACCAACACATTCCGATGATTACCATAATTTATGTAAATATGCAAAAGGGACCGTTTTCGCTACGTACGTTAGTATAGGACTTTCCTATCCCAAAATTAATAGTATCCCTGGTGCGACCCCCTTGACGTGATACACGATGGCCTTGGCTCCCACCCCATTATTTCCCACATTATTTGTCCCACGTGTCCCCCTGTTAGCCTTACTCCTAAACAACCAGTATATGGGTTGGGGTAATGAAATGTTTCTCAATGCTCTGTTATGTAGATAGATCCAACCAGCATAATTACCAAACAACAGAAAAATGATTATTGTTTACTGAGATGTTTCTCATTATGCATATACAAGACAGTTTCATGTTACTTTTAAAGGTTGATATTACGATAACTAACGTAGGTTAAATAATCAGTCAAGATTGTGTCCCTACGTGACCAACTGCATGACAATCATAAGATGACAAAAAAATAAAAAGTCTGTTTTCCTTTTTCAGGTGACTTTTGTTGGTTCATCTGATCATATGAGCGCTTTGCATGGCTCAAGTGATGGGTCAAGTGCCGTGTGTGAGTTGCGGACATCGCAATATGAATATTCGATGTTGATGTGGAAAGCCAGACTGCATGTTAGCATGCCCCCAGGGGGGGTACTCGGATTTGATTTGGTCGGGGTGTGCCGCTGGAGATTCAAAACCCATACCCATTTTTAGGGGTGATTTGGGAAAAATTGGTACCCATTTTTAGGGGTTTTGCTTCATTTTAGACCACATTTTCGCCAGTTATCGGGAAAATAGACCTAATTTTTGCAAAATTTCGCTAAAAATAGACAAAAAAATTGCGAAAATAGACCCATTTGTAAAAAGTGACCCCATTATTAAGTATTTCCAGCACAAAACCATACCCCATGTTTAGGGATTTTGTGCCAAAAAAGCTACCCATTAGAGCGGCACACCCCCGTATACCGTCTTAGGCGAGTAACCCCCGGGAGCATGCCATATTCTGTTTGTACTTTGTATGCAAGGTTAATCTAAGTACCTGTGATAAATACAAGAATAGGCGACCGGATGGCTGAGGATGAACTTGAGAAGTAAAAAGTCCATCTAGAGAAAGTGACTCTATTATTGCGGTAAATCGAGTGTTATTGGGATTCTTGTAAGTGCATGTCAAGATGTACGGGACATCTGTTTTCTAAGAGACAAGTGTATCGTAGCTTGATATTTCAAATATTTGATATAATATCTTCTTTCAAGACTAACATGTTGGTTATAAATCCTATATCTAATCTGTAAGATCTCGGAGTATTTATTCAGGTCATTACAGAATCACTAAGTTAACTGTTCGAGACATCGTCTGTATCAAGTATGATATGGATCTTAATCAGGGGTGGAAATAAGACCCGCCCACCAATAGCGGGTAACTTTCATGTCGGGCGGGTGAAGATGCAAAGGTAGGCTACCCGTCCGACTGGCGGGTAACATTTTTGAAACTCAAAGTGTAAGTAACACTAGTAACAGTAAGTTCAGGGTAATTTCATCATCAGATGTGTCATATGATAGAGGAGATCAGGTTGATTATCAGAGAATAGGAGAGTATTGGATTGATGCACATGATTAATATGAGGAGCTGTTACGGGCTAGGGTTTAATATAGTGGAACATCGTACAATAAAGACAAAAACATGTAATTGCATCATAATTTAAAAGTAGTCATGCTCTTAATTGTTTGCTACAAAATATTAAAAAACCTTGGGCTGGTGGAATTTTTGTCGGGCAGGTAAATTCTGTGAGTTACCTGCCCGACTGGCTATAGTTGAAAAAAATCTGAAGTTCCACCATTGCTGTTCTGTCAAATCCTTGCATATCAATCCGACCCTTCAGCATGTATAAAGTAAAACTTCCTATCAAGTGATACTTTCTATGTATAACAATGAAACCGGGGGGTGGGGTGGGGGGGGGGTGGTACTTGGATATTTCTTTAGGTAGGGATATGCTGCCAGCAAAATAAAAATTGACCCAAACATTTACCAATGAAAATGGACTCACATGTTTACCAGAAACCCAGAAATTTCCTTGAGATCCTTCCGGTATGAGAACAGAAACGATATGACATGGGATTGGTCAGCAAAGGAAATCCCTACAGAGGCCATCTGAAAAGCCAGAAAGAAACGCACTGGCAATCCTAGTGCATGAGCAACTCAGAATTGTATCTTTTATAATTCTTTTAATATTTAACAGATTTGGTTAAAATGTTGGTGAAAAACTGCAAAATTAACAATTTTAGACCCATAAATTTACCAAAAATGACTTTGAAAAGGGGTCATCCATTTACCAGAGGGTTAAAATGGGACCCTATTTGGCAGCACATTCACGTAATCTCATATCAACTAAGTACCCCCCCCCCCCCCAGGAATGAAGCATAATTTGCAAGTTATGAGCTGATGTAGTGAATCCTATAGTATTCATAATAAGCCTATCCTTGCTGAATTGAGCAAAAAAATCTTTAGTGGGAACAGTGGTTGTCTTAACCATTTTACACCGTACAAAAACATATCAAATGCCCAATAAATTATTAAACAAGTTATAAAATATACGGTCATTCACTTTATGCCCTGCAGTACCCGCTCAAGAAATGGTGTAACTAGCTGCTAGGATTCAATCACTGATGCTAACTTGCTGACACTAATTACACTTTGTTATATAGGTCATCTATAAATTATGGTAATTGAAGAGGACATTTGCAGAAAGGATTCATCAAACTGTATCTTATTCTGTCAAATTATTAAAGTGTAGGTCAAAAGGGGTTTACCCTAGGCTATCTATTGTGTTATAGTAAGGAGTACTTCTTTACACTGCATCAATGTTCACACCTTTTGCTCAACATATTACTGGTTGTGATAAAAACCAGAATATGCATCATTAAATATAGGTCTATAGGTAAAAAAGTGCAAAATATCACACACAAAAACTCACCACATGGCATAAATTGGGTAGCGAGTGAAAATATTGATCCACACAAATAATGTACTTGTGTAACAGTTATATAACTGATGCCCTAAGCCAGCTCACTCAACAGATTTGGATGTTTGACAGTCCTTATCTTTTCCATTCCAAGCCTGGATTCTGCCCGAAGAGGTAAACTCTGAAAGACAACCTAGTCGCTCAGTTCAGTTTCTTCTCCCTTTAATAACTATACAACATGAACATGTTGACCCAGTCAGTACGCAACCACGCGAAAAGTCGTTCCTTTTCTAACCCAGCAAAGCGACCCGGAAGTACTCACCCGTAGCGATACCGCTTCGCAGTCATAGTTGACCTCGTAATAGCACGATGTAAATCAGCTCTTTTCATGATTATAATCACACATTTCAAACACATTTGCCATGAAATTGTATAGTAAAAAGGCATATTATGCAAATAATATTATCTAATATTATCTGTGAACTTCATGACATGTTGTATTTTCGGTGCAAATTATTGCAATCCGACAAACCCGAATTCAAGAAAAACTTGACGAAACTAAAGCCAAATTCATGGTAAAAAAGTCGCTTCTGAAGAATTAGGCATCAATTTTATCCATCGTATCATAATATTCATAGTCTTTTGTAACTAGAAACATGCTTACAATTTTATAAAATTATTTAGTCCGGTCAAGTGAATGCTTATAAAATAGCTCCTCGAATCTTGTCTCGATCTAAATTCATTTCGTAGTGTCGACGGGTTGTTGATCAAGTGTTTAAATCTCACGATTATATTCAGATTTGCTAGATAGCTCAGATGGTAGAGAGCTCGCTTTGGGAGCGAGAGGTCCGGGGTTCGAAATCGATCCTTCTGCGCTACACAATGTCATATGATATTTTTTTTACAGAAAGGCTATTCTGGTCAAAATGAATAAACATTTCACAATTTCATCACACAAAATGCATGAATTCGGACGTTTTCATTGGAAAAACGGTATTTTTTTTCAAAAATTTCAATAATGAATTCAAACGCGGGCATGAAAATGAAGCGCGGGCGTGTTACGGGAAACTAAAAATCAAGTTGGCGAGGCCTAACGGGGGATCGTAAGTTTCGTTTTCTGACCGAAAATCGGTGAAAATCAAACTCGGTTTTTCTTATCAAATAAGAAGTCGGGCATCAATGTTTTTTATATGAAATTAAAGCTTAAGATTCCGTTAGTACGGAAATTGCTCTTAAAATATCGTACGAATTTTAGTCCGGTCAAGTGAATAGATACAAGAAGCAAAGTCACGAAAGTTGTTAAATTCTAAAATTAGCGATAAAATCACTGTTTGTGGACCAATTATGTCAGATTTGGCATCATATTATAGAGAAAATTACGAACAATCCACCTACTTCGCCATCATGGCTGCCAGCTAACCCTACCTCAATTAATTCAGGGAAAACAAACTTCCCTTAATGTTTTAGCGCAAGGTTGACATCCTGAAATCGATCTTTGCGTGGGTTAGAAATCGGCGAGGTCACTCATTAAAAACGATACCTGCGTGCTGACTGGACCTACCCATCTATAAATGCTACCATCTTTTCCGGCATGTGTCCATCTTGATTGACAACGGTACATGACTGATGTGAGTGAAATTTTGGGTTTTTTTAATTTTAATTTACTAGGTATAGAGATTTTAATCTTTATACCTAGTAAACCAAAAGACTTTCCAAGGAAGAAGAGACTTACTTATTTAAAACATTGCTTTTGAATGTACATATAACTATATAAACTGCTGTTTCTTCAATGATGAAAAAGGGTGATATTACAATCTTAAGTGTTGATATCATGGTTAGGTGCCTAACCAGCTGCCACCTAAGTGAAGCAAAATCATTGTAATAATTTCCTGATGGCAGCGTAACAATAATTGCTATAGCATCAGAATAGGCTGCCTAGATAGATGGCGCTTTGTATGTATTATTATTATTCATATTTATTATGTATAAAAACATTGTTTCCAAATAAGTAACGTTTTAGATTTGATAAAAGTCAATGGTCAAACTTTGAGAGACTCAGTTTGAGGGTAGATTTATATGTTTACATTGAAATCCTAATAAATATTTATAAACATCCATTAATTAAGTTATGATGATCAACTATTTTATTGCAGTATCTGGAAAGTTTTAATTATTTGTACAACCCAATCCCATAAATAAAAACTATTTGACCATACAATTTGAGCAATGTTTGTTTAGATGTACTAGTTTGTGTCTGCAAATATGGGTGCTCTCATATAATCTGATTCTTAAATAACAAGGACTGTCTTTTACCTGTTATATATTGATGTATTCTTAACACATCTTATTCACATACTATAGTTTGATCAGTTCCAAATTGGTGAAGCCTTCTTACAGCAGCGAATGAATACAGAAAGACGCGGGCACGCTGAAGGCAACAAGCAAACTGTCCATCATATGCGTGACGCGTGTGCGTGACCAAACTCTCATGCGTGTGGCCATATAATCTTGCGCGGACACTTAGATTACTTTTGCGCATGGAGAGACCAAAACTGAATATTTCTCGCCAATTTGAAACTGATTAAATTATAGGAAATGTATTTTCATATTTCATTTTGTAAGCTGTAAGCTGTGGTGATGCTGTCTTCTGTAGATAGCACTGTATATGTCAATGTTACATATTTAAAAGGATTAAATCATGTTTCAGCGTACGTCTATCACCAATCTACAACGTAATGCGTCGTCTGTGTGGGTTATTTCACCGTCACAAGGGCAATGAGTGGTGCGGTTCAATCGGCGTGCTGGTTGCCATAGCAGTGTGGTTTATATCAAGTTAACAACACTTTGCTACTGTACTTACGGTATGGGCAGGGATTCTAATAATTTTGGGATAAGTCCTATACTGCACATACGTAAATAACAGGTCACATTTTCTAGGCAATTGAGCTATTGAACTTTTAAGGGAGCATAATCTTGATGGCGCTGTTTGTCGTCTGCTTCACAGAAATTGCATAGCCTCGCTTATCTATGGTCTGCTTAGGTATAGACTTAATTGACGTTTACACAGAATTGTTGGATAAAATCCTGAAAGATTGTGCAGATTAGAAAATTATCATAAAAACTTTAAGTGCTTCAGGGTTTTAACCACCCTGTGATAAAGTTGTTGCTATGGTAATTATAATTTTAGTGGTTATGTAATGAGTGAGAGAGAAGGTCTGGACAAGGACATATCTGTGCATGCATGTCCTTGTCTGTGATTGGTCAGTGGGAATGGTCAGAGGTGGACAGTGGGGTTTGGGAGATTGACAGGACAGGTGTCAGGAAGCACATGCTGGGAGAAGCTTGACCGCATGGAGCAAGGCATGGGCTGGTGTGTGAAGGGGAGAAATTGGGTGACTTTTACATTGGACTCCATCATGGATAGATGCCAGATAGAAATGCTGGAGAAATAAAATAGAAACATAGAGATAGATAAATACGAAGTTAAAAGAATGTCGTCGGTGTGTTAATTCTTCGGGAACTTCATAATACACCCTATGAATATGATTAAGTCATGTTTAATTGTTTGTTTATACATATTTAACTCAGTTTGTCACTTCCCTTTAAAATTTACACCATACCGTTATTGTTTGTGTCTGACAGACTTAATGCAAGTCTACACATAAGCAGACAGCGCTACAGCGCCACCAAGTTGCTCACACAAAAGTTAAAGCTCCCAGATGTAGCTTCCGATCATCAATTTGAGTCGCACACCCCTGGTATGGGGTAGTTGTTGAATTGATGTTATTACATATCAGATAACTGCTGAAATTGATCAGAAGATAATGCACTTGGCTATAGATGGTGTGACCAGTGACGTAGTGCCCGGCAGTATGCGTGCGCACCTACAGGGAATGTGCTTTAATTCACACTTGATTGATCATTACTTACCATGGTTGGTTGGTTCGGTCCTGTCATGACTGACAGCTCGTGACCTTACAGATACTACGCCACAAATAACGATTTTCAGCAAAGGAGTAACAATCACGGAGAGGGTGTCCAGTAATCAATTTTATTTGGTCAATCCACCGGGAACGAGGTCTGCCTCTCTTGCGCTTCCCTTCAATCATGCCTTGCATGATTATCTTCTCTAGGTTGTTACCCTTGCGACGTGAGATATGGCCGAAGTGGGAATTCCCCGTCAGTCCGAAACCCCGTCAGTCCGAAACCCCGCTAGTCCGAATTTTTTTTAAATTTTAAATAACCCCGCTAGTCCGACACCCCGTCAGTCCGAATTTTTAAAATTTTAAAAATAACCCCGCTAGTCCGACACCCCGTCAGTCCGAATTTTTAAAATTTTAAAAATAACCCCGCTAGTCCGACACCCCGTCAGTCCGAAAAATAAAAACAAATAGATAAACCCCGCTAGTCCGAAACCCCGTCAGTCCGAAAAAATAAATTAAAAGCCCCGTCAGTCCGAAACCCCGCTAGTCCGAATAACATGATATGCACCGGGGGTGCACAACTATCGAAATTATTGGGTAATTACAAAAAGTAA
Source organism: Ophiura sarsii (assembly GCA_035610835.1). Lineage (NCBI taxonomy): Eukaryota > Metazoa > Echinodermata > Ophiuroidea > Amphilepidida > Ophiuridae > Ophiura > Ophiura sarsii. Next base: position 63,195,852 of record CM069450.1, read on the forward strand.
AGGTAAATCTAATGTAATAAAGACCATAGGTACCCGATTGATTCTAAATTAAATGAAGACAAAGCTTAATAAAAATATATTAAGGTCTTGTTCATTAGAGTTTACGGGGGTGCCACTCTTTTTGTCATAATATACTTTTTATGAAATATAGATATTTCGAAAGTCTAATGAGATATGACGACCGGGGATCGTTAAAAAATGAAAGACCTGATGATAAACCATACATATATACCCCGGGGGTGCTACTCTATTTTTTACAATTGAAAAAACATATTAAGAAAGTATACATATTGAAATTTCTTCAAAAGATAATGTCCAATCAGGGAGGTGGTCCAATGATATCGAAGAACCACTTACACGATACCTATAGAGTCTTGTTGTGACGTAGATGGATGGCCGTGCAATGTGTAATGTGTTGATGATAAAACAAAGTATATAATGTATATAGAGTCGATATGAAAACATGAAAAACATGAACTTATAATATTATTAGTGTTCTTTCGTCTTGTTAATTGTATGTATGTTAGATGGTCTGCTTCAATTTTGTTTTCTTCATTATTGCAGTCATAATTGTTTTGTTCAGGTGTTACTGAGAGTTTAAGATGATGGTAACCATGGTGACAGCTTTGTTTCTTACTAGTGCATTTTAAACAAGCTTTGTGGTGACCAACCTCTTAGAACCATGAACTATAAAACAATTTAAAGAGGCCTCCTCCTTTTTTGGTTCACAAAGTTTGTCGCTAATCAGGATGATTTGCTCAAAAAAAGTGCCAAAATAAAAAGGGTCCTTCCTATTTTAACAAAGTCCGGACGCTAAACTGCTTTATTATTTTATTTGGCCTAATGAACACCCCATCGAGAGCACGAGTAGTTACACTGTTGTTGTAAAAGTTCCAACGTGTGATAAATGTTTGGTGGTCAAATATTCAAAATCCACTGTTATATTAAAACCAACGGAAATTCAAAACTAAAGGCCGTTCATGTTTTAAAAAGGAGCGACTTGGAATTATACAGGCGCGGATCCAGGGGGCGGAGGGGGCGCGCGCCCCCCGGTAAAAAAATCGACCAAAAAAAAAGAAAAAAGGGAAAAGAGAGAGGGAGAGGAAAGGGGGAAGGGGAAGAGAAAGGGAGAAAGAGCCTTTAATTGATCGACGGATTGGTGAATAAAATAACGTTGTATGTCGTGATATACACGTAGGCCTATATAGGCGGCCGCCCCACTTTTTTGTAAAGAAAGAAAAAAGAAGTGGAAGAAAAGAGAAGAAACGGAGGAAAGGGATTGCTTTTCATAAAATATTGGTCAAAAGTATACACCAGATCGCAGCAAATGAGTTCGAAAATTGAAAATGTTTCTACTTCTGAGCCCAGACTCCCCCCTGTTCGAGCTTTTAAACCATGTATATTTAAATCAAGAATATATATCAGTTTTGCTCAACTTCTTTCGTGTATTAAAAAAAAAAAAATTATTGGAAATGAAGAGGTGGCTTTTCAATAAAATGTTGGTCAAAAGTATACACCAGATCGCACCAAATGATTTTTAAAATTGAATTTTTTTTAACTTCTGAGGGGGGCACATCCCCCTCAGGCACCCCCTGTTCGACCTTTAAACCATGTATATTTAAATCAAGAAAATATATCAGTTATGCTCAACTTCTTTCGTGTATTGATAAAAAACAAAATATTTAATGGAAATGAAGAGGTGGCTTTTCAATAAATGTTGGTCAAAAGTATACACCAGATCGCACCAAATGAGTTCGAAAATTGAAAAAAATTCTACTTCTGAGGGGGGGGGGGGGGGGGGGGGGGGGGGGGGGGCACATCCCATCCTCAGACTCCCCCTGTTCGACCTTTTAAACCTAATTCAAGAAAATATATCAGTAATATGCTCACCTTCTTTCGTGTATTGATACAAAACCAAAATATTTTATGGAAATGAAGAGGTGGCTTTTCAATAAAATGTTGGTCAAAAGTATACACCAGATCGCACCAAATGAGTTCGAAAATTGAACAAAATTCTACTTCTGAGGGGGCACATCCCCCCTCAGACTCCCCCTGTTCGACTTTTTAAACCTAATTCAAGAAAATATATCAGTAATATGCTCAACTTCTTTCGTGTATTGATAAAAACCAAAATATTTTATGGAAATGAAGAGGTGGCTTTTCAATAAAATTTTGGTCAAAAGTATACACCAGATCGCACCAAATGAGTTCGAAAATTGAAATGTTTTCTACTTCTGAGGGGGGCACATCCCCGACTCCACCCTGTCCGAGCAGAGCTCGGAGGGCGGTGCTGCTCACCGCATTGGATAGTCCACCAACACAAAATTCAAGAGTTTTCATCTTCTTTTCAGCCCCCCGGTAAATTAAATCTCTGGCTCCGCCCCTGGAATAGTACGATGTAGCAGTTGAAATGGAAATATCTCAATTTTTCCTCGATGCTATTTGAAAGGAAGAGACCAAATATGTTCCCAATTGATTTATTGGGAATTCCAGTAAATGCTCGTATAGCTGTATTTATGTTATTGTTAATTAGTTGCACATTAAAGAAAGTTCGTATTCCATGTGTTGTATGTTCTGTTTTGTACCTTTAGCATTATCAGAATTATGATACAAATTTCAATACATTCCCTCATTGACAGCACAATTTTGAATAAGATGAAGGAATTCAGTTTTGTTTTCAAATTTATTTTCATTTATCATTCACACATTTGGCATAGCATGATCACATTACATATATTCACAAATTCAGAAAATAATCCATGTTTGCACAACATGACCAAATGAAACAGTGTAGCAAATAGATTGTTTAAAGCGACATTAAAAACATAACTAATTGTAATAACACCTAATTCTTATTAAATAGTCATTTTAACTTGAAAAATTGCCAAAAATAATATTGAAGTTGATTAATTAAATTAATATTAAATTTATTTTACATTAGGTAATTTATATATATTTTTTTTTGTTAGGCATCCACGATTATGTGCTAAACCAATAAATGTTAGACACAGACGACGCTGGCCACGCGTCTCGGACGATCCAATATGGCAACGGGAGTGCACCATTTTGAAATATTTTTAACAGTCATCGCCCGGTTAACGATGAAAATAATTGAAAAAATAGCATTTACAATTGGGGTGATTAGCCACCCAGAACGGTTTTGGATTGGAAAAATTTTCTTCTAACCTATGATGAATTTTTCAAAATGATTAGATAAACATTCGCGATTACGTGTTATTTCAATACGAATTCAAAATTTAGGTTTTCGCATGTCCATCGTCGTCTGGTTAGACCATAGATAGATATAATTCTGTGGGTTAGATATACGAAAAAAAATACAAGAATATTTTTAAAAATATCTATAATGTGCAATATTCTCTTCTATATTAATTAATCACATAATTACCATGCCTTTTTCTTCGGCGTTTTTCAATGTTTTATACCATATCATATTGTTGATGTTTGTATCTATAATGTGCAATATTCTCTTTTATATTAATTAATAAGTTCCTTGTCTTGTTTTTCAATGTTTTTATCATGTAAATTTCATGCAATTTGGCCTTAGGGCCACGACTGTGAAATGTTAATAAAATCAATTAAAAAAAACGACATACACAGCGCCCTCTATAGTCGGGTCTGGAATGTGGACATTTGGATAGGATAATGTGGCTTCCGATCGGCAAGATGAGGGCGAACATCACTAACACGGTCCCATCAGACGACGCTGGTCACGATTTGCCTAAATTTACAATTCTTATTGGTTTAACACGTAATCGCGAATCTCCATCGAACATTTTTCTAAACTTCACATTCCTAGGTCCAACTAATTAAAGGGGCACTAAGAGATGTGTTGGAGGCTGCGCCCTCAATTATCATAAAAACTGGGATTAGTATATTTTTATAATTATATTACATGTATGAACTTACACCTATAAGGATTAAGAAAAATCAGCCCTCTTTGTACAAGAAAACGTCGATTCAAAAATGCTCGTAGAGCCGCAACGAGCATTTTACGTCCGACAGTATCCCCCTGCAGTACGCGTGATACATATAACGCGAACCATATTTGCATAGAGGGCGCCTTTTTCAATAAATAGCGATGATATTGTTTAAATCAAGTTTTGCTGTGTTTTTGTTAGTAGAAACAACAATAATGGCAATTTTTAATGTTCATCTTGCAATTCTGAAGTAAATTTTTAAACATTTAAAATTTTCAACACCACTTAATGTCCCTTTAAACAAAGCAATGGAGTTGGATAACCAACTCCACTGTAAAAGCTCTTTCTTTTACGGGTGGAAACCATACACGACGGAGCATATTCTGCCATGTATACCCTCGGGCCATTATTTCATCGAAAAACTACCGAGCCGGGTGACACAAGCACACCGCATCGTAGTAATTTGTAGCACTCAAGAGTGTTAGAGTTAAGTCATTGGCTTTATTTGCAACGAATACTTTTTTTCTTTTGTCTTCGTTTTAGACCTAGTTTTATGGGTTAAACAGTTAAAATTTAATTTGAGTTTTTTCAGTTTTTTGAGTTTTTCCCCCTCTGAAATGAAAACCAATAAAGAGAAGGCCTTCGGGAACTCTTAACCTCAAAATTGTTATGTTCTTATATTACAATTGACGGAACATGATATATTTAGTTTTGAGAACGGACTGTTCTCAATGGCATATCCGGGGGGGGTGAAAGAGTTTAAAAAAGGACTAGGAAGAGAAGAAGGAGGCAGAGCCTAGAAGGGTAGGGGCATGGGAGTTGCGGGGTCACGTCCCATATGCATAACTTTAATGGGAGACGTGGCCTGGGAGACGTTTACACGTATTTTCAATGTTTCATTAAAAGAGACACTAAGAGATGCGTGGGAGGCTGCGACCCCCCCCCCCCCCCCCCCCCCCTCCCCTCATCATGATAAAACCTGTGATGTGTTTATCAAAAATCGTCGAATCAAAAATGGTGATAGCCTATAATATCAGCATTTTACGCCAGGCAGTCCCCCTGCAGCACGCATGTTACAAAACGCGAACCATATTTACATAGAGGGCGCTTTTAAGAAAATCATACTATAATTTGTCTAATAGCACATACACAGCCAATCCAGAATTCCACAAATTTCACTTATTGTACAGCTTCAGAATGCTGTAAATTTGACATCGTAAATAACCTGATTAATTACAGCGCTGTAATTATTACCCAACTTGGTGTGTGTGTGTTTAGTAGATGATTGTCTAAGTCTGGGTGAGTAAGAGGTGTCCTACTGTGAAAGTGGTGTGTATCTGGTGTGTAGGGTAGAGCTCTGCCACATAAATCCTCACTAAAATAGTCACTGTCGATGAGTGCTATTAATTCCTTATAGCACGAGGCAGCTACGCTGCCTCGTGCTATAAGTCATACTTATGGTGTATGTATGTGTGTATCCATAAAAAAGGCTCTCTCAGTTTGCAACTAAACGCCGGGAACATTGCACTGATAAAAGATGATTATAATGTGAGTGTTATAAGCTATAAATGGCTGAAAACCGTACAGAATTGACCGAGATATGAGCAAAAGCGGGAAATCCAGGGCCTTTTCAGCCCGGCTTTTGAGACTATTTCTACGGGCCATGTTTGTTTTTTCTCTATGCGTACACTGTAACCATGCAGCCGGCGCGCGTAACACATAAAGCTTGAATAATGAAACATTGAAACTAATACGCGCAAAGCACGCAAAAGTTGACATTACATTTCTAACACTTCCAGTACGACGTTTTTAACGTCCTTCACATAGTACGGGTTTGGTTCGAGACCCATTATAATGTTGAAACCTATAGGAAAAGCGCGAATCGAGCAAAAAAAGTTAGTATTTTAACAAAAAATAGTCCAGAAAAACGTTCCTGACGACAACTTGTTAAGCTTGAATACGTGGAAATCGAGCAGTGTCACGTATTTTGACGTCACCCACTTAAAGTTATGGGGCGTGACCCCGTAACCCCATATAACACCCCAACTCCATTTGTGCCGCCTATGTCCCTTCCCTTTCTGCTCCCGTCCTTCTTTTCCTCTTCCTCCTTTTTCTCCTTCTTCTCGTCTTCCTCCTTTTGTTACTCCTTTGTGAATGGGGGAGCCGGGGGGCTTGGCCTGCTTGGCCCCCTGGATACGCTACTGACAACACCCCCCTCCCCAGTCCCCACAACCCCAAACACAGTCCTTGATACGCCGCCCTGGGTAATCCCTTTATATATTTTGCATAGTCAATTATGTAGAGGGTCACCACCGTGACTTCTTTGGATTATTGTTGTTCTTATCACTTTCATTTACATCGACGCGACGGGTCATGACATTTTCTATTTATTTTTCTTATTTTTTTATAAATACCAAATAATTATATGAAAACCTACAATCCGCCCTCCCCCGACCTCTTGAACGAGATTTACCTTTTTTATCTTTCGTTTATCAACCGACGGGTTTGTCTCTTAATTTTGAGATAATTGTTGCTATCAAATTATTACGGAGTAGGGCACCACCGGGATATCAGGAACAAGGTTATTTCTTTTCAAATCTCTTTAATTTCAGAACCGCTGTGTCATAACATTTTATTGTTAGTAGTTTTAATATCTATTTTGAATATTTTCACTGACCCATTTACGGGTATGGGCACCCCCGGGACCAATGTGAAAGAGATAAGATGAGACCTCCGAGCTATCTCCCCCGAACTCTTGGAACGAGTTTAACCTTGTTTTTATCTCTCGTTTTATAACCGACATTTTCTTGTTATTTCATATATATTTTAACCCATTTATGGATAGGGGCACCCCGAGACCTATATCAACAAGATATGAATAGTTTTATCCCCTTTTTTATAACCAAATAGTCATAACATTTGTTTCTGAGCATTAAGCCTAAATTATTCAAAACTTTAATAACAATATTTTTTTACCCGTGAGGAGTGGCACCCCCGTAGTTATAATACTTACACTCTTCATTTTTCCCATTATTTTGACACCACCCGGGGGGTCATACCTGTTTTAGTTTTTGAGATATTTATTCTTGAAAATACCCAAATATTTAGAAGTGGCACCCCCTGATACCAGAAAACTGCATAGCCAACAAAACACATCTAAATACTCTATTTTGGAAATTACTTTATATTAACCAAAACACCCCGCTAGTCCGACACCCCGTCAGTCCGAAAATAAAAAATAAATAAATTAACCCCGCTAGTCCGACACCCCGTCAGTCCGAAAATAATAAATAAATAAATAAACCCCGCTAGTCCGACACCCCGTCAGTCCGAAAAAAATAAAATAAAAAAATAAACCCCGTCAGTCCGAAACCCCGTCAGTCCGATTTTTTTGGGAACAATTCGGACTAGCGGGGTTTCGGACTGACGGGTATTCGGACTGACGGGGAGTAACCGCCGAAGTAGCTCAGCATTTGGGTGTTAATAGCATGAAGAAGTCGTTTAGACACCCCTATTTCTTCAATAATACTGGCATTGGTCCTTCTCATTGTCCATACGATACGAAGCATACGCCTCCAACACCACATCTCGAAAGCAGCTATTCTGTTTTTGTCAGCTTTGGTTAGGGTCCACGTCTCACATGCATACATGGCAATTGGAAATACAAGGGCTTGGACAAGCCTGGTTTTTGTTGCTCTGGTTATTCCTCTGTCAGCCCAGATCTTGCTTAGGTTGATCATTGCTGATCTAGCCATTGCTAAACGGTGTCTAATCTCTTGGCTGCAACCACCCTCTTTGGTGATCAGGGATCCAAGGAAGTTGAATTTCGAGACCGATTCCACCTCATTACCATCAATTATGAGAGGCTCTCCAACACCATCTGTGCCTATGGACATGATCTTGGTCTTGCTGACATTTAGACGTTTAGCCAAGCTTACTTACCATGCTTACGGTGTAATAGTGCAGTAGTCATGGTCTGCATCCCTAAGCACAATGAGAGACCAGGTACTAAATCTGGTTGCCCGTCAGTATGCGTACGCACCATAAGGGCATGTGCTTTTAAAATTGGCGCTCAGTGATGTGTGTTTTGCTTTCGAATAGTATGTATGCAGTAGTCATGGACTAGTACCTCTAACATGTCTTTAGACCAGGCGCTAATCAATTTGTAAACACTACTGATGTAAACAACGGTCACCTCATCTCTATGGCATACTACCTGTTACTACTGCTACTATAAGGTGTACTGATGAAGCTCAAAGATTCATGATAGCAATATGCAGTTAATGTGTCAAGAAGATATATTCCTATATATTTAATCACAGAATAATGTACTACGCTCCGATGTACTATATGCGACAGCTTAGAGCTCCCACAGGAAGGATAGGACTCATAGTAATATATTCTATATAAAACCACCAACCTTTATGTCTTCGGTAGATAGTATTATGATAGGTCTCAAAATGCTTTAGTCACTGCAAGAATATTTTGTTAACCCCTTAAGGTGGGTAACCCAACTTTGGCCAAAAGTTTCCGCTGGTGTTTACTGTTGTGAACATGCTGAATCACAGTGCTGACATTTTCAATTTTTTCTTAAGGTGCAAAATTGCACCTTTACTTTTGAGGTCAAGGTGAAATTCTTCAAGTCATGGTGCAATTTAAGTGAATCGTGATAGCAACATGATTTAAGGCTGCAAAAACTTGTACTGCAATTTTGCACCAGCTTTTAAAAGTTGTATTGCAGTTGATGATTTTTAAGGTTTGTGATGCAATACGGGAAATTTACAGGTCTGGCTCATCATAAATCAAACCATTTTTCAAAATGTAGGTGAAATGCTCCTCTGGTTATTAGGTTGTACATGTAGAAGCAAAAATATCATTTGAAATTTCCCCAACACATGAAAGTATCAAACCTCCAAAACAAATTTCATAATTTCAATGAAGGTCAAATGGATGTCATTATGAAATATTTACAGTACCGGTATCACATTTCATTTTTTCATGTTATGATTTTAAAAAGCATTTGGATGGCACTGGCGCTATGTGCTATGTTGATGTTTATAACATCATCTGTGCTCCCTGTTTGTCACTATAGATAGGGCTTTTGTACTCGGATTTGGTTTGGTCGAGGGTGTGTGGCTGGAGATTCATGATCCCTACCCATTTCTAAGGGTGATTTTGGAAAATATGGTACACATTTTTAAGGGTTTAGCTTCATTATAGACCTAATTTTCGCAAATTATCGAGAAAACAGACCTAATTTTTGCCAATTTTAGCGAAAATAGACCACATTTTCGGGAAAATAGACCCTTTTGTAAAAAGTAACTCTTTATTAGGGATTTTCAAGCCCAAAATCATACCCCATGTTCAGGGATTTTTTGCAAAAAAGCTACCCATTAGAGCAGCACATCCCCCTGGCATATAGCCTAAAACTTGAGGGTGGTACAGAGTTTGCTTAGGGACGCACCATTAGATACTCAGGGGGGAGGGGGGCATGGAAGTTTAAAAAAAATTTGCCCACTATCCAGGAAGAAAAAAACCCTTTGCCCACCAACCAGGAAAAAAGAAAAGAAAGATGACCCACTGCCGAGTAAAAAAAAAAATTATGACTCACCCGACTCGCCCAACTTAATGTACAAAAAAAACCCAGTAAAACTTAAAATTAAAAAAACTTTTCCACGGCGAAAAAAAAAAAAATTGCCTACTTCGGTGACAAAAAAAACCAAAAACGCCCGACCCCAACTTCCATGCCCCCCCCCTGAAAATCAAATGGTGCGTCCCCTACCCATATGGTGGCCAATCATTTTGCATACTCCACAAAGGTGACGGTAAGATTAATTACTTAGAGGAAACAGCTCTGTGAATAGTTAAAACTACCCATCTATCAGTTCTTGTCACAGCCATCAAAACATCCTTATAGCAATCTCAGAATGCTTTTAAGACTTTTATGTAACGCATCATTACGTTAAGCGATGAATCAAGATGGGGGCTTTTATCGTGAATTGGCGGTGACATGGCAGCTCATTTGTAGCACTTCAGCTTATAGCGCTGGGTTAGTTCAGGACACAATCAAGATGTTGCTAATTTATTGATGGTGATGATTGTGTGGTTTTGCTGTATTTCCTGATAAGGAGTTTGTTTTAGAGTACGATATTTTGCTTTGTATATAGTGGCGTATACGTATACAATTATATTTGCTTTGCATTTTCTATGCTCTGTCAGATTTAATATAAGTATGATATACCCCAGTATTTTTGTTCAATGTTTGCAGGTAAACATTTTCCTACATATGGAACTATACAATGAAGGAATATTATTTGTTTCTATTAATCTTTATGTAATTGTTATGATGTGTGGAAATCACAAACACAATTATGGTAGCATGAACATTTCACATTCAGTGTCCATTCTTATGTATGCTATGATGTATTTCTCCTCTAATACAATAGCATGGCTTCCTGTCAAGTATCACATATATTCAGATATTTTGATATTTAATTAAAATGCATATATGACTATACCCCAGCAATTGAAGGCATTAACAGCACACTGAGTTATTAAATATGCAATGATGTCTTTTGGTTGGCGCTGAAACAGTCATTATCCTCAATAGTAGATATCTTGTTTTCAAAACCAATTAGTTAGAATTGGGAACTTTTCAAACATGGTAAGAAAAACATAATCAGTGAAAAAATGAAGTAAATCGCATTAATAATTTCTACCGATTCACCTGATTTACATGTTTGTCCACGATGCATCTAAAACATGCATAAATAAGATTACAAAATTATGGCCTTTTTATTCAAATTTGAAAACCAGAGAATAATGGTGTCATTGAAATTTAGTGCATGATGTATTATTTACATGAGAGAAACATTATAAATCCACTTACCAAGGGTCGCGTTCTTGCGTCATAGGACCCCTCATTTTCTTGTTTGACGCGTAAGTTTACATATTGAACTTCACTAACCGGTCCCAATCGAAAATGACGGGACCACTTAAATCTGACGATGTATGCGACGTGGAAACCTTAAGACATTCTGAAAATTGTCAATCTCCATCCTGTGCCTACATTGTAAATTTGTTAATGTCCGTAAAAACAAGATACAATGCAAATCCTGTATTTTTAAAATGTTTTTAAATTCACATTAAATCGCTTCTGAATTGTTTATGCAAAAGAAATTTCAAGCAATTTCCAAAACATTCTATAAGTATCTCTACTGATTAACATGGACACGACATAGGTATATGAGTTACACGTTCTTACAGTAGTGTGCGTATCTGTGTTAGCGACTGTTTGCAATGAGAGGGTCACAGTTCAAATTCAACTATCTCTGTACAAGACCGAGCATGAACAATGTGTAAGCTATCAGCCTACTGAATAACAGCGAAACACGCATGCCATTAAATCGATTTTCGTACATGCATCGTTGCTGCTGTACACCTTTATCCATGACCATGAGGTAAACAATGGCTCCATCTAAGAAAATAAGAGCATACAAGCCTAGTTGGAAGAACCAATTTAAACGGTTAGAGTTTAATGGGGAGAAGATGGGATGCACATCTTGCACCGAGGCAGCGTCGAGGGGATTCAAATCAAACGGGAACAATACGTTCCTTAAACAAAAGGCTCACACTTCAGGACCCCTTATATTTCTGGGGGACCCCTTAAATTTAGTTTTTGCAGTCCTTAAAGGGTCCTGAAAAATGTAATGGGACTCCTCACATTGTTTGAAAAGCTCCAAAATTCATTATGTTTTTGAAAACAAGATGGCTTCTTTCCACTATTGAAGTGGGTTTTTTACTCACCCTGTATTAACACTTTCCACGCGGCTATTAGTTTTACCATATACAAAACAGATTTTTCAGAAACCTTTCCCAATTTTCAAAGTGTATCTCAAGGATTACTGAACCAATACTAGGCATGTTTGTACTTATATCAATGCATTTCTCATGATGATTCCAAATATGGGAATAACATTCACTACTTTTGACATTTTTGAAACATTTTGTGACATTTTGGAATGTCGTCTGCAGACGCCTGCCGCGTGGAAAGTGTTAAACTTTTAGTATGTTGTCTTATTTTATTCTGCCATATATTTGATACATACCTATGACCTATACATCACTTTATTTTTTATTTTTTAGTAAAGATAGAATTAGCAAAAGAATTGGGGTTTATTATTTAAGTGAAAAATGTTCCTTTTTTATATTATGGGACTTTGAAAAAAACTAGAAGACTATAAGAGTGGGATTTTTTAACAGATAATTCATGATCAGTTGATTCTCAGTTTTGGATAATATAACCAGGAAGTATTTGAATTGAAAAAGAATTGAATTGTGACTGCATGCTTGTAATAGTATGCTTCATTGGACATCACTCGCCTGCTTCTACTTGTGTGTCTAGAGATGGCATGGACGGGGCTTTATGCTTGTCCGTTCCTGTTTTTTTCTTGATTTCCTTTTGACTAGCACGTCTGGCATTTGTCTTATTCAATTACATTATGTTTAAAGCAACACCATTAGTTGCTAGTCATTTAATTTTAAGCCCGTACATTATAATGCTTGTTTAATTTCATTCTCCAGATTGATAAAAGTGGGGTTGGACCAGAATGATGTTCCCTCTGCTCCTCCCCAACTCAGTTATAGATCTGATATAGGCCCCTTGCGCCCATACCATATTACCATTAAGTATATGAACATTTAATATATTGTAAGGGATCATTCAAAAACAACACAATGAAACCAAAGATCCATAAATATCCTAGTATTTTGGATTAATTGCAGTAAAATTTGTGCACCAATAAAAAAAAATCCTACTCTTTATAATAAAAGGCCAGTTTTACTGTTTAAAGCAATACAATGATCACATATCAACCTTATACAAAGTTTATACACATGGGGAAAATAATTCAAATGGTATCTTTCTGATTTTTATTTCTTGGTACTCCATTGTTACATGTTCTCCTTCATTCTTTGTATATGCCTGAAGGGGGGGGGGGGGAGGATGGGTACTCACATTATTTTTGGACACAGGTGTACCGTTGGAGGGTTGAAATCCTGACTCACTTTTAGGGGTATTTTTACCTCAAAAAATGGTCGATTTGACTGGGTTTGTTGTTTGCGATTCGAGACCCATGTGTAGGTTTTCAAGCACAAATCATACTCCATGTTTCGGGAATGTTTGCATAAAAGCAACACCTACCTGTATACATGAGCCCCCCCCCCCCCCCCCCCCCTCCGTTATGCAAATATATAACTAACACAGCACTTTACCTGCTCAAGTTTTGTGCAATTCTCCTTATAAGAAATTGGCTCCTTTTGACACCCCCATGCACATATCATGCAAGGTAACAAGTCTGCTGGCAACACTGGGTAAAAGATAAATTGTCATTGATCGAGCGAGTTACGTATATTGAGCTTCTTAATGAGAAGTATTTAACAACTTCAAATGCTGTTTTTCTGTTACTTAAAATAGATGTATGTTGATTGTAGAAACATTGATTTGTCTTAGTGACAAGTTCAAGGCTAGCAAAATCGTTAGACAAATTTATACAGAATGCCTGATGTGACGATAAGATAAACACATCTGCTATAAAGGAATCTCGTAAGACAAGCATGTCAAAACTTGACGATGGTTAACAACTCTCCTTTGGTTTCTTGAAATAGATGCATGGAAATAGTGATTTGTCACACAAAAAATCAAGGTTAGCGATATAATTTAAAGAATCTCTGATGTAACAAAAGATTGAAACAGGAGCTATAAAGGTAAAGAGAATCTTGTGAAATAAGCATGTCAAAGCTCAGCAAAATACTGGTTAGTGAGGTACAGTTTAATAACTCTCCTTTTAATTTGGTATGAAACTTCGTAAGACAGGCAACTCGACAACATTGTGATCAGTAAGGTTTTATTATTATTCTCCATTTGTTCCTTAAAAGATGTAAATGGATTTTGTACCCTAAGATTGATGTAAATGGAAAACATACATTTGCCTTTTATAGCAAGAGTTTCAAGGTTAGCAAAATCCTTAGATGAATATGTAATAAAAATTCCATTAAAATAGAAAGGTGGCAGTCAAAAGGAAATGGCGACGAGGCAAATAGAAAGAGCCAAAATAGCAGCATTGGTAAATGCAGCTTGTAGTTGCTAAAGTTATGTGTGGCAGAAGAAAACAAAATGAACAAATGAACAAATATTGTCCGAGAAACAAGATTTTTGTATTATAGTCCCAAAAAAATTAATTAAATTTAATGCAAACAAAATTCCGAGAAGTAAGATTTTGTCAAGACTTTAATTTGCAACCTTTCTCGCTCCGCGATCCGCCCCTTAAAATAAAGACAAGGGAGAAACGCATTTTTATTGTGACACAACAAATCAGAGAAATAAGATTTTTTATTATTATGGCCCAAAATGTTAAACACAAATTTACAAATATATTTTTGAGAAACAAGATTTTTTTTAAATTATGGCCCAAAACAAAATTTGAAAAAATTCACAAATATTTTCTAAGAAACAAGATTTCTTTTATATCTGAAAAAAGTAAATGGATGAATATACTAATAAATATCCCATAATAATCGCACACCTTAACATGGGCTATATCAAATGTGTCGATGTACAAATGTATAACATTGCCGTTTCATTTTAATTATCATGATTATCATAACCTCCAAAAATACTGCACCGTTTTTTCCTAGTTCGACCTGTTTTCTGATGTGACATAACCATATTTCTCCCATTTTTGGCACTAAAATAATGACTACCCAACAAAAATAATAATATTAAATTATGGACAATATACTAAAAACATCACGGCCTCATGTCTAGAAAGACCTAAATGTGTAACTTTCCCCAAACCCATGCTAATAGAGTGATGGCTGCGCCGCCATATTTGTGTGACAAAAATAACCCGCATTAGAAGGGTAGGTTAGCTTAACTATTATATAAGTTAATTGAGAGTATCCTATGTAGCAAGATTAGCACACTTGTTTCAAGATTGCTAACAGAAAATCATTATTTCTTTCAAAACATCATTGTAGCCAGTTAAAGCAATATCAAACATATTTTTATCGTAAACCTACCTTTCGTGAATATTATATATCATTTAATAAGCCCCAGTATCAATGGGTTGATCAAACACACATTTTCACATCAATAATGAAATCTGATCAATAATGAATAATGAATAATGAAAAAGTTGCCTCATCACTCAGCAAAAAAACAAGCAACGGGGAACTCGTAATTGACTTTCATTAGCCTTAATGGAATATGGTAAGGCTGACATGGCGTACTTAATAATGTAGCATATTGTAGGGTGAAGGACAATCCTTTCATTCCTTTAAATATGTGGACTGAGGACTCAAAAAGAAACTGCTACAGTGGAAAGAAGCCATTTTGTCTTCAAACCAAATCGAATTTTTGATATTTTTTTTAAAACATGGTAAGCAATACTTTAGTTCATGTAATGACAGTTATGATGTGACAACAAAAACATTGATGCATTTGCTATTTAATCATTTTCAATTTTTTGTCCATTTTACTATACCATAAACCATGCAACCTTGAACCCCATGAAATCCCAATTGAAAACTATGCTGGCAGCACGCCAGCCCGGGCGATGACGGTGGATGATAAATGCAGACGGAATTGTTGGAATTCTACGCGCAACCCCCTACCTGAATGGAATAAGACACAGATTCCCATGCTGGCGTAGGGTTCGAATCCCGCTGCCAACAGGACCAGTTTTGCCCACTAAATTGCTTCATTATGTTCCCATCCCTTAACACTTTTGGACCAGTGATTTGACATTTCGCTGGTAATAAATCATCTAAGGATGTGTCTATTTCCCACTATGTGGTCCAAGTAAAAGACTGCAAAGGAAAAGGACATAACTATGCCCCAATGGCATAAACTAACCTCCATAACCCTGAAAATGGGCCATATAGTCAGCGGATAACAGCATATTAGATGATTTATTACCGGCGAAATGCCAAAATCACCGGTCCAAAAGTGTTAAGGGTTGGGAACATAATGATTTCATTTCATTACGATTTCTCAGCAAAAGGTTCAAGGCCTAAACATTGTTAAATAAGTATAAAGACAGTATCTAGTGAGACAACACATATTGCAACATCTGCTGTAAAAATTGGAAAATATTGGCATTTTGTTCAAGGTAACTACTGCATTTGAACTGAAAATAATAAATCCAAGACTTGACTGTGTGGTCATTCACCAATCCATTGATTGTAGATCAATACATCATCCAAGCCTCAGTCAATTTGATTAAGAAATTAAATAGAAATGGCACATCAAAAGTCCAAGGATTTTGATGGTGCGGAAGTAAGACGCTTGTACGTAAACATGTTGAATAAGCACCGTTGTTAAGGGAAGTGTCAACCCTAAATATATGAAATTTATTAAGCACTGTAACTTTTAAACTAATAATGTAATGTACATAAAAGTATACAATTTTTCAAATGAAATGAGTCGGAGAATCTATATTTAGTATTAAATTTCCCCCAAAAAAGTGATTTCTACATTTTTGCCCAAAAATCACTTTTTTGGCGCCAAAAATTTTCAGACAACCTAACAAAATCAGTTTTTGATTAAAAATTTCAATATTTCACCAAAATCATCTAAAGTCAATTATCTAGGAAGCACTTTTTTTTGTTGTTGCTTAAACATTTTTAGTTTTGAAAATATTGACCAAAAAGTGCCAACAATGAGATTTTTATCGCAAAAATCACATTTTTGGCACTTTTTGGATGCATATCTCGAGTTTAAAATCCATTATCGAAAAAAAAAAAAAAATGCCTCCTAGCGCTGAAAGTCCTCTATACAATGGTAGTAAAATCTTACCTGATAGTTTGATATCTTTTTAGTTATGCTGTCTGAAAAATCGTAAAATTCCTTCAAATTTGAACTTCTAGAAAACAGCGATTTAGTAAAAATATTGACATTTTCCACCATTTAAAGCTAAATGTTCTCGGAATACACGAGCGTGTGACCCGAAAGGCGAGTATACTATTATGAACAATTAAAATAAACTATCAGATTCAATTTATATTGTCACAATGAGAAGAAATTGAGAGGAAACGGAAATTTAAATGATCGTAAGATTGGCCTTTGTTTACATTTTTAGACATTGTTTTGCGCTCTTTTGTTTTTCGCGTCTACGTCGCGGATAGTAAGCGGCGCGTCTAGTATTACGCACGGGAAGATTCAGCGTGCGACGCAATGATCGAACAGCTGTCGCAGCATTTGAAAAGCGCGGAACTCCGCTTAATTTCCCGCCAAATAACCATGCGCCTTTTCCTGGCTCAAACTTACCAAAACAACCATTTTAAATCACCCAAAAGAACGGGAAATAATCGCTTCCGATTAGTAACTTATGATGGTAGTGATAGAATACATATAAAAGTATAAAATAATAGAGAAATATGAAATTCAATTTTTGAAACAAGTGCCGGGTTGACACTGCCCTTAAGTCTCATAGCATTTACATAGTAATGTGGTCTAATGGGAGGCTTGAAGGTCTGGTTGGTACAAGTGCACAAAGCAAGTTAAATAAGGTCTAAATTTAAGACAGAATGGTCTAAATGGGAGTTTTTTCCTAAAAATCCAAAAAGATAAATTGCATCAATCTACCATCCTCATCCAGAATTTTATGTTAAATGCAAATGTTACCTGTAGTACCACTACATACAAAAACAACTATAAATAAAGGTGTGGGAATATCTGAAAGGTTCTCTTTGAATAGCACCACCCTCCATTTAAACAAGGTTTGATAATTACCGCTGGTATAAATTAATTTATGCATATGGATTTTGAGGTTGATTTCATTTTCCAAGCAATTTATTGATTTAGTGCAAGTGTGATTCCCTGAATGGGAGACCAAAGGAGATCATGTATTTATCTTAAAGTAGTGCTTTCTACAGTAGATAGCAACCACATTAATTCCATGATAAACATGCTACTATTAATATCTACAATAGATAGGGTTTAAATAAATACTATAAAATATTACAATATATGAGGTTACTACTAGTGCTATCTACAGTAGATAGCAACCACATTACTACCATTACATAGTTATATAAGGAGTAATATTACGTTCATTAAAACCTGTGAAACTAAAGATGAATAACTGGAAAATTACGTACCAACTATATTAATTTTCAGTATAGATATACTTTTCAAATTATTCATGTTTATCACTGTTTTTTTGGAACACAATGTTACTCGTTATTCAACTTTAAACCTGATGGACTCACATAAGCAGCATAAGTGAGGGGGAAAAAACCCTGTTTTACGGGCCCAACCGACCCACTTTTTGGCGTTTTTTTTCTCAAATCATGTAAAATCAGCCGTTTTTTTGCCGAAAATTTGTTGAAATTTGTTTTCTCAAAATAAAATTGGCAGATTTTGGTGACATTTTAGGTACAAAAATTGACCGTCAGACCGTACTTGACAGGTCCGTCCGCCCGTTAAACAGGGTGGTTTTTTTCGTGGCCTAATGCCATGCTTTATAATCCTAAAGCTCAAGTGCATCTGCCAAGCAAGATCATTTAAGGACCCTTCAAATCCAGATTTACTTTGTTTTTGATGAAAGCAAGCATTTTGTAGGGTTTTTTATGCAGCTCCCACATAGCAATTATGCACATGAAGTTAGGTGATTATAATTAAAGATAAGACCACGTTTAGTGAAGAGCCTAAAGCAATCCTGTCCTTACTTTTTTCAAGTCTATTACTGATTACATTTCCTTCTTCTTAGAGAAACATTGCTGCTGGTGCCTAGCATATTTGCTTTGCTGTGGATGGTTTGATATGGTAATATGTCTATGTCATAATTGTCATAGCTGTTCTGGTCATATGTGCTATGTGTCAATCAAACAAGTCAAAGTTTGAAAAAGTGTATATATTTTTCAGAGGTGATTGAGCATTAGTATATAGCCTGTTTGGTCATCCCTAACTCTTTGTCCAATTAGTGATTGATAACTTGACTGGTCACATTAGATGTTAGCCTTTCATCAAGGCTTTGTGGCGGTAAAAAAGTGTGAGCGCCCTCTATAGGAAAAGTATAATACAAATCCTTTTCGCAATTATTCTCTGTGTTATGTTTCATATTGTTTTATGGAAGATTTTGGGCGGAAAAATTGCGCTCGCTGATTAGTTGATAATGATGTCATGCTATATCGGGAGACGTCATCGATTCCAAGTGCTATCTTTAAATGTTGTCGTCAATATAATTAGGTGGAGCTTATCGTGTGCTACAATGACAACGGTGTTTGATCGACACATACTGCTTACACGGTAGAATAGCTATTTGCACAAAGGTAATTTTGCGAGGTGTTTTTGACAAAGACTAATTAGATGTATTCATATCATTTCCTCCTGACCAGCCTAATAAATGGTTTACATTATCCAAAGACATTGCATTTATCGTCTCTTGTACTGACATTTTTCTGATGTCATTGATGATTGGTCTGCTTCTGTTACCCACCTCAATTATCATCCTCCGTTATTAGCTCAACAGGACAAACAGAACAGCTTGGTGTTTCATATTCCTCTGCCAGAGATGACCCTAACCAGGCCTGGAAACATGGCCTAAAAAAATGGGGGGGGGTTTCCCGGCAAGCGATTCCAAATTTCCCTCCAAAACGGAATGCATTTGTTAATGAAAGAGTAACATTTCCCTCCAAATGCCAAAATTTCCCTCCAAATGCTCAAATTTCCCTGCAAGGAGCTTTCCATATTGCCTACTTTATCAGCCTGTGCTGGAAATAGCACCTGCCCAATACAGCGGGTCATTTTTGCATCGGGCGGACGAAGCTACAAAAGTACCCACCCAACTGGCGGGTAAACTTGTTCAAACACACAGTGTAAGGGAGTTACACTGGCTGGTGGAATTTCTGTCAGGCAGGTATTTTTGTGAGCTACCTGCTACACTGGCTGGTTAAAAATCTGAAGTTCCAGCCCTGATGTGTTTTTGGGCATGAAAGTATCAGGGGAGCAAAACAGGTGCTAGGAAACAAACCCCGGTCGCCTGCGGGAAAGTCCCGCTCCTACATGGGCAATCCAAGGAGTTAGCTTAGAAAATGTTAAGATTTTTGTGCGCATATGATAGCCCGTCTGATCCCGCACCTCACCACCAGTATTCAGGGCTAGCTACTCTCCCAACTCATCAAATAAGTTTATATAAACTTTCCCTATCATATGAAATCAATTACATGCTGGTATAAGCTCAAGTTGGTTTTAATAAGTCTAGTAATTGAGAAATAGACTCGTCTTTACCATATTGCCGGCCCTTTAGGGCATTGTTACACATCAGTCTGCGGAATATTCCTGTTATTGATTCAACGGACAAGTACAAGCATGATTGCATCAGAAACTAATAACATTATTATGAGCAGGGTCTTGAAGGATCTTACTGATTGCAAATGGAATTAATGAAGCTTACTATCTCCACTTAAATATTCAGTTTGAAGGTAATCCAAATAATAATGTTATGATTTTTATCTCGTGAAATTGTCTGTTCATTAACCCTAACCCTCCTGGACCTTACGATTTACTACAGAGGGCCCTCTGTAGTAAATTGTCATGTTCAGGTATTCACTGCACACAAGTGCATTGCTGTAGTCATTTGTTGGTTTAAGGAAATTACTGATGTAGACTCACTGTGGTTCCTTGTAAGGGCTAGGCACTTATGCAGGGATCAAAGAGCAGCTTGAACTCACCCTCCTCAAGTCTTCACCTCTCGTTCACCTTGTCAAAAAAATTGTAGGGTCAAGATTCACCATTGATTCACCTCTTGAAAACAAAAATTAGGTCAAGATTCACCAACCCAAAGAAATAGCTAGGTGAAGATTCACCATGCTGTATTTATTCATAACGTCAAGATTCACCTCATATACAAAAAAAGGGGGTCAAGATTCACCATCGGTTCACCTTATGCATCAAGTGAACGGTATTTTATTTTCCGTAGTTTGGCACTATACTTTATTTTCCAGTTTGAAAACATTGCGCACAATCGTGTATTATAATATAAAGCTCTGAGGGTGCGGGCCGACTCTTCTTCTTCGGATAAGTGCAGAATTCATTATTATAAATATAGTTGCACTGTGTATCCCTGGAACCTAGGAAAACATATGAGTGGGACTCGTGCGGGACTAGTGGGACTTGTCTATAGTTTGCCACTATAATCACTAATTTACGAAAATTGAAAATTTGTCGATAGCTCCGCCGTCTGATGGCATTTTTCAGAAAAATGCCATCGAAAACTTGAGTTTAGAAAACAAACATTAAAAATATATTGGTAGTTTTCGATGGCATTTTTCTGGAAAATGCCATCAGACGGCGGAGCTATCGACAAATTTTCAGCAGTAAACTTTAGAAAACAAACATAAATATTGACGTCAGACGGCAGAGCTATCGACAAATTTACAGACATGCTGAAAATTTGTCGATAGCTCCGCCGTCTGATGGCATTTTTCAGAAAAATGCCATCGAAAACTCAAAATTTTCAGCAGTAAACTTTAGAAAACAAGCATAAATATTGACGTCAGACGGCGGAGCTATCGACAAATTTACAGACATGTTGAAAATGTGTCGATAGCTCCACCGTCTAATGGCATTTTAGAAAACAAACATTAAAAATATATTGACAGTTTTCGATGGCATTTTTCTGGAAAATGCCATCAGACGGCGGAGCTATCGACAAATTTTCAGCAGTAAACTTTAGAAAACAAGCATAAATATTGACGTCAGACGGCGGAGCTATCGACAAATTTACAGACATGTTGAAAATTTGTCGATAGCTCCACCGTCTAATGGCATTTTAGAAAACAAACATTAAAAATATATTGACAGTTTTCGATGGCATTTTTCTGGAAAATGCCATCAGACGGCGGAGCTATCGACAAATTTTCAGCAGTAAACTTTAGAAAACAAACATAAATATTGACGTCAGACGGCGGAGCTATCAACAAATTTACAGACATATTGAAGTTATCGGAGTTATCGCGCTAAGTTGCGTTTCTGCGCGTATAGCGCATGTTTTCACACCTGAGCGCACAAAATAATCATTACCCCTCGGTTCAGGGGCTTTTCGCGCGCAACAAAATGAGCCTGACTTCCCGTACCAATTATACTCATATCGGCGTCCCAGCGTGTTTGCCGAATAAACACCCCCTATTGTAAATCTAAGAGTCCTAAGGTTTGTGTCAAAAGTCAACAAATCATATTAAATTATCTCTTTTTCATGCCCTATCGCGGTCGTTTCTACACAATAAAATACCCGATTTCGATTGAGAACATCGCTACAGAGACTGGTTTATGACGGTCTAGGTAGCCCATTTTGATCAAGCAAAAGACCCCCTAACTTCCGTGTTGTTCAGCACATGTGCTATTATTATAGATCGTCATTTGACTTTGGCGAAAAACCATTCAGAAAAGGACTATAATTAGGTGACGAAAGTACACGAAACTTCAGAATTCATTAGATAACATGAATCCAAACCTTAGTCCGTTATTCCTCAAATTCATAAATGTTGCTCGTTTTCATAAAAATAGGTTCGAAAGTTGGTGTCGATGTTGGTCAAAATTCGGAAGCTTTGCAATTAATCAAGTGACAGATGTGTGTTTGAATAATGGAAAGTAAAAAATAGCAGGTTTTGATCGGCTTTTAGTTACTGGAAATTCAGTTCAAATGATTAAAACTTTAGCACAAACATGATGGGTAGACATTATTTCGACGGATCGTGCATGAGTTGGAGCGAAAAAAGTATGATTTTCGGCAAATCGGCGAGGTTTTCTTGACAAATCTCGGGTTGTAGCTTTTGTTTTTCATCGATCGGTAAAATCATAAAGCTTCACCTCTGGGAGTGAAGATACGACGCGCATTCGACATTGCCGATGTTCGTGTTCGACACAGTTTCACTCGGTAAAAAGAAACGTGCGTTCAAGATTCACCATGCTTCAAATAAAACTAGATGAAGATTCACTATGTCGGAAAATAAAGACGGTAAAGATTCACCTTTCCCAAAATATTTGTATCTAAAGATTCGACGTCGAGATGGTGTCGAATCTTTGACGACCCTTGAGGAGGGTGAGTTCAAGCTGCTCTTTGATCCCTGCATTAGCTGTGAGTGTAGGCTAAATAATGCCAACTACCCTTGTGTAGTGTATTGTCATGTGTAGGTTATCACCTCATACACTTCTAGAGCTCATTCCATTGTTCATTATCCATTGTTGTTAACGTCGATTATATCTACGAATGCACTACCGGAAGTCTCAATCGTGCAAGGTCAACATAATCGCTACACTTTCTAATGTTGACCCATGCATTATCTAAAAGTATTGTCATATAATGCACGTTGCGAGGGGCAACCGATTATGTTGACATTGCACGATTGAGACTTCCGGTAGTGCTTTCGTAGATATCGACGTTAACAAACAATGGACATTGATATGACCAATAAAGCTGTGGAAATAGAAACAACGATTCATATAGTTAAGGAGTTCATAACAGGTTAAGATTGATGAATACTAAGGATTAACGCACCAGTTTACTGTTGTCAAGTTGTCAAGTATATAGGAGTTTACAGGTAGTCGTTCAATTGCATTTTAATCGGTTAACTTATACGATTAAATTGCACTATGAATGATCATGGCATCTAACACCTCAATGGAATGACAGATTATCAATCCCTTTTACAAAATCGTATAAATGACAATGATACGAAGTTTTGTGTTCTGTATAATTGTATTTCACACGATTTAAACATAGTAGGTCAGAAGTCACAAACTGGTCCAAAAAAGTTTCACTTCTAGTAATGTTGAGAAATGCACCAATTCTGATTAAACGGGACAAAACTTAAGTTTTATATACTTAATGACCCACAAACTATATATTGTTGGAAAGCTTAAGATTCAAGGTTTTTTATTTTTGCAAAAAAAGAATCAAATTATACAGGCTGTGTACAATTTTTACAAGGTGGAACATAAAATATTTAATCGTTTTTGCTCCTCACAAAATAGTTTGATAGTTTGTACAATTAGGGTTTAGCTGAAAATAGTCACCAAAATCAGAACAACCGCAGAAGGTGCTACCAAATTTGCTAAGAATCATTTGCCCAAAATGTAAACACAGGAAAAGTACAGGGTGTCTAAAATAATGATGAAATAATGCATAAAATGAATGCTTGTATATAATATTCTATGAAATTTAGATATAGCATGGACCATTTAATTTAAAAGAAAATGGTTATCAAAATGAACTATATATGAATATCGTTAAAGTTCCTTTTATTTTGAATACAGGGTGGTCCAAAATAGGTCTAAATAGCAATTTTTTTCATAAATCTATGAACAATTCTGTGAAGAAACACTTCTGGCCTTTTTAGTTAAATGTTTTACTACCCAGGGTAGAAAAGGACCGAAGAGTCACACAAATGAAATAGAGAGACTGCGATTTGGCCATTGTTTAATCAATAAAATGAATAAAACTGTGTATTTTTTACATTAAAACACTCCCTGAATTGAACATCATATTCTAGTAGAGAATGTCTAGATAACAATTCAATATTAGTATTCATAGTAGCAGGCACATGTTATTAACACATATGAGAAGTTTGAAAACTTTCCTATGTATACTTTTAAAATGGCATCAATTTCAAAAGTTCTAGTTTTCCGCTATTTTGTGTACAAACCTATGGGCGCCTCATCCTCCGGCGCCTCATCCACCGGTCCCACCCTTGACTCACTCGACGTTTAGATTGATAACTTCACTGTTGCTAAACATGTGGCTTTAATTCTTTTTTATTCGGTAGCTGGATAGATTGTCTTTAATATGATACCAAAAATGTTATGTTTTTTTGACAACTTCTGTTTAAAATAGAGACACGTATCACGATTTTAAGGATTTTTAAAACGATCCCACCTTATTTGATATACCTATTAGTGACCTGTGACCAGTACATCAAACTCGAACCATGTTATTTAAATACATTAGTTAGGCCAAGTGAAAAACAGAGTAGTTTATCGTCCCCTGCGCATCCCTTTTCAGGAATTATGTAATGTAGGCCTATCTTTATTTTCGTTATTTCTACCATAAATGTTTTCAAAAATATTTAAACAGCTGACATCTTGGCAATAGATTTACGTTTAAATCCAATGAGCATTTTAAAGCAGGTTTTGTGTTAACCAATCCCCCAAAACTATGAAATAAAAAGATTTTACAAAGGCCTTGTCCTCCTTAAGTTACACAACCAATCAGGCAATACCATGGTGATTTTGCATTTTTTGGGGTTTGTTTTTTGTTACAAAAGTGCCCCCATCCTCCTTATTTTCAAAAGATAGGACGAGAAACTAGGTTTTTTTTATTTGGCCTTATACCATGAGAAAGACACATCTTTATATTAATTCACAAACTGTGCCTAAATTATCGTCATCTTAAAATTCTTTATTTTGAAACAAACAGGTATTTTATAAACCATCAAAGCAAATGGTATAGGAGCAGTCCCGCAAGCACAATGCTAGACAAATAATTATCGATCCAAAATCATGTAGTGATACAGGGTGTATCAAAAAAATAGGACTTTTTCATGGCGCTTTTTTTTAAAACTTTTTCAAAACCACTGGACCATGCCAACTCACCGTCGGTGCAAATCTTCTGAAAATCTGAAGAAAAAAACCACTTTTCACGCGGCTATTTGTTTTACCTTGTACAAAACAAAATTTTCAGAAACCTTTCCCAACTTTCAAGGTCTATCTCAAGGATTACAGAACTAATACTAGGCATGTTTGTACTTATTTCAATACATTTCTCATGGTGATTCCATATATGGTGATGAAATTCAATAATTTTGACATTTTTGAAATATTTTGTGAACTTTTGGAATGTCGTCTGCAGACGCCTGCCGCGTGGAAAGTGTTAAACATACAAACCAAAAAATGACATGGTTTACATTTGAATACTTTGCATTCAATAATATTGTAAATCATCTATCTATAAACAATAGCAAATATTAGTTTGGTATTCCCCTTAATTCTGGCATAATAGCTACATAATTCATTAATTTGATGCATGAATATTTCTGTGCAATGTTCAATTTTGCTTATTGGTCTCATGAGAAAGCCTCAGCATGTAGGAAAGTTGTGGTAGGAAACATGTCAGTAGTTTGTTTATACCACCAATCATTGACAGAGAAGGACATTTATACTTGTGGGATTTGTAAAGTCAACTTCAATTTTTACCATACGCATGATAAAAAAATTCAGCTTGAGAAGAATGCAAATAATTTCCCTTTTAGCCTATTTAAATATGTAATCATCCCTGTCACTGTTACTCTACTTTATTGTGTGAATTACCATTGAAACATACTACCAAATTAGGTTGACTTGCCTAGTTAGTCACATTTTCCGTAATTGATGGATTTCCCCCTTTTTCAGGATTTTAACTGTATAAGTTGTACTTGACAATGACATCAAATTGGTCATGGTTCAGTGGTTTCAATAAGGATTAAATTAATCCTTGCTGAAAGAGAGTCCTGGTTTTTGTTATACACCCTGCATATTCAAATTACATTCCTTTACATTACACATAAACAGTTACAGACTATACTGATTTCCATCCGACACTAACATTATAGTAGTATGCAGCAATGTTAAATGTGGCTATATTTAATACACAGTCATAATCAAGTTTCTTTATTAAAATGGTGTGCGTGTGCATTTAATTATGGATCTACTTTATCAGTATTATTACTTTTTAGTTATATGGACGGTGAAATTGTGGAAAGTGTACTTCTGCTGAAGAGGTACTTGCCCTCCTTGCTGCTGCGGAATAACAACGTTCTGTGGTTGTGGCTAAGCTCTTGGATTCTCTTGTATGTTGGTAATGGTCATTGATGTGACTTTGGTTCCTGAATTTTAGGTCTTGCTGATGCCGATGACACGGAACTATGCTGTAGATTGTGTTGCTGATGCGGTTTTCAAACGTTTTGTCGAGCCTGAAATGGAAATATTTGTGCTATTAAACCCCATATCTTATGACAGTTGTGGCATATTTCGTTAAATTTGAATAAAAAATGACACCGGTTCGTTAATGATATACAAAGTTGATCTTTGCAATTTTGAGAGAAAAATTAAAGATACTAGTTCAAATGAACATAAAGAGGTAGCATTTATTAGCCGTGTCAACTAAATTAATTTACCTTTTTCCTTTTTCAAGTATTAACTAAACACAACGCTAATAGTAATAAATCTATCACAGTGAAATTATTGTGTCAATATATTAATCTAGCATTCTAAATACCCCCCCCCCCCCCCCAAAAAAAAACACACCCCGCACCCATCAACTAACCAATACACAAACATGAATATACTAACAAACACCAAAAAACAAAAATCCAACAAACAAACAATCAAACGATTACATTCATGCTCACCTTGAATTACATTACATTGGACATATTGGCTTTCTGTTTGGTGCTTGTATTCTTCTTCTTCTTCCGATAAAGTGCAGAATTCATTATATGAATATAGTCGCACTGCGTATCCCTGGAACCTAGGAATACAAACATGATTAACTAATACTGATCGGAGTTACTGCGATAACCACCAACTTCTTTAATGATCTTCTCTGGATGGTACGTCGCCTCGGAAGCATTCCTGTAAACATTCCTGTAAACATTCCTGTGATGGTTTCTCCTCAAACTGTGTACGGTATAGTAGCCTGACTAGCCAGCGTCAGCACACAACTTCTCTGTCACGTTGGCGATGGTATTCTCCCCAACGGGTCTCTTACTGTGCCACACTTGATCGATAATGTTGTTTTTAACTTTACTACAGTTCGATCTAAAAGCGCATGAGTACTTGTTTTTTACACAAACCTATACTTAATGGATTACATCCGTAAGCCCTACTTAACATGCTTAATACCAGTTTTATCCGTGGTCATGCATATCCAACTTCTAATTCAATTTTGTCGATATGTTTTCCACTCGGTCATTGATCCCAGTTTTGACAGCTCACAATCTAAATCGTATATACAGACTAATTGAAACCCTTCCATGCGATGCGTATTCAGCAGTATCTTATGCTACACATCATAAGCGGTGTTTCTAACATACGGAAATTTAACTAATATTTTCGTTGGAAATGATGTTTTTTAATCTCAATTTTAACATTTTAGAGCAGGTTCTGGTACGCGTCGCGAAGTGTATGATAGATAATTGATTCGCAAA
The DNA here is from genome assembly GCA_035610835.1 of Ophiura sarsii. Lineage (NCBI taxonomy): Eukaryota > Metazoa > Echinodermata > Ophiuroidea > Amphilepidida > Ophiuridae > Ophiura > Ophiura sarsii. The sequence goes on from CM069450.1 coordinate 63,224,033, forward strand.
CAGTGCATTCGTCTTGATAATCGCTCTCGGCCTTGCATTCGTGCACCCGCCCTCTCGCGCCTATCGGCGCGAGAGGGCTGGTGCACTCATGCAAGGCCTCGAGCGATTATCAAGACGAATGCACAGTAGCTCATCAATTATCCTTATCATAAACCCCCTTTCTGTAGTGCAGTGTTATGTGTAGGTAATAATGAGTATTATGAGTGTGTGTATAGATGTGGGGATGGGTTTTTCCTTTGTATCCAAATAGTTAAGTCTAGACTATGGGATTAGGAAGTCTTCAACTACAAGTGGGTGCTAATTGCTGAGGCAGTGTACCCTTTGATCATCAAATATATAAGGCAGTGAGAAGAGTCAAATTCATTTCAAATTTGGGTAAGTATTTGAATATTATTTAATTTATATGGGCCTATATGGCAATTGCCTTAGCAAAATAAATTTTTATATGGTCCATATTTTTATAATTTATATACATCAGGCATGATATTTTTTGTATGAAAATGTTCAATTTCACTGTTGCCCCCCCCCCCCCTATTTTGATAACAAAGATCACTATTTTATATGAGAATTTACACATTTTTGTTTATTTTAGCTTGATTTCTGGCCTTTTTTTAAATGAGAATTTACACAATTTTTGTTTATTTTTAGCTTGATTTCTGGCCTTTTTAAATGAGAATTTACACATTTTTTGTTTATTTTTAGCTTGATTTTGGGCCTTTTTAAAAGAAAAATCACTATCAATCATGCCTGATATTTGAGTTTTCCCGCTCCATAATTAACTTATAATCCTTACTATGGCAACTGTTCTGCAATTTGCTGAATTTTCCCGCTCCATAATTTAATTTGATAAATTATGAAGCGGGAAAACTTAATTATGGAGCGGGAAAATTCAGCAAATTGCAGAATAGTTGCCATAGTAAGGATTATATCTATGCAAATTAAATTATGGAGCGGGAAAATTCAGCAAATGATAAGTCAGTTACTATGGTAACACACCATCTAATTTCAATATGGCAAGTCTGCAGAGGGTATATAAGGAGAGAGAAAATTGCAATCAGCCTCTCATTTGCTATTAGTAAATTATTAGCAAGCTCAAAGCATAAAAACGATCTTTTCTACCACAAAGTAAGCTCTTATTATTTCAAGCAGAAATAGCGCCTCTGCAGAAATAATATGACAACTCGTCAACTAGCAGCACGTCAGGCTGATCTCTCAAGAGAGGATGGAGCAGCATCTCTGGTTACTGGGAGAAGAGGCAGGAGATATGCCATGCGAGATCGTATGGGAAGAACGACCCCTGTGGAAGGAGAGGTGAAGAGAAAGAAGAAGAAATCCAAGCATGGAGAGAAGGAGATTGGAGAAATTGAAGGTGTTAGTGAGGAGGATGAAGAGGCGGAAGAGGTTGATGAGGAGAATGGAGAGGCGGAAGAGGTTGATGAGGTGGAAGAGGTTGATGAGGAAAATGGAGAGGCGGAAGAGGTTGATGAGGTGGAAGAGCTTGATGAGGAGGATGAAGAGGTTGATGAGGAGGATGAAGAGGTTGATGAGGAGGATGAAGAGGCGGGTGAGGTTGATGAGGTGGAAGAGGTTGATGTAGAGGTTGATGAGGAGGATAGTGATTCCGCTTTTGGATTTGTTGATGGGGAGGAAGATCAAGACATGGATGTGAATGATGCGAATGGTGGTGAGGATAGTAACGACGGTGAAGCTGGAGCAGACGATGATGGTGATGAGATTGACGAAGATGACAATGGCAACGATAACGATGGTGAAGGTGATGATACTGATGAGGATGGTGAAGATGATGATGAAGATGATGAGGTGGCAGTAGATCCGACAAGACCAATCATTGTGCGCAAGAAGAAAGCTAACAAAAAAAAGAGGAAACGTCGTGCCCCCAAGTTTGCAGATCCTGGATCTGACAACGATCCCAATCCCGAAGAGAGCGACGACGATCCGGATGTTGACATCAGAGGCTGGTCGAGAGGACTTAAGAAGTTGAAGAGGCGTCATTTCAAGGGAGACACTCCTCGTGGTCCAACGTTTGGCCATTCTGGAATGACACCAGTTAAGTTCTTCTTCAAGTTCTTCCCTCTCCAACTATTCATACTTATAGCAGGGTGGACCAATCTAAAGATGCGTAAAGCGAAACAAGCCCTCAGAGCAACATCAACCGCTGAAATCCGTGCCTGGCTGGGTATTCACATAGTAATGGGCCTCTCCAAGACCAGCAACTACAGAGACTACTGGTCAGCTCATCCTGGCTATCGCAACATTCTAATTGCCAGGACCATGACGCGATGTCGGTTTGATGTGATCAGTCAGCACCTGATGTGCTCTGATCCTAACGACCCTTCCGACCCAGAGAAGCTACCATCTGAAACCTATTCTAAAAACAAGAGAAGAAATAAGGCGATGATGAAGCGACCTCTCCACCAAGTCCAGGTAGTTTGGGATACAGTCAAGAAGTGCTGTAAGGAGAATTATAACTGTGCAAGAGAACTTGCGATCGACGAGGCGATGATACGGTATAAAGGATTCAAGGCCTCCGTCCACCGCTTCTTCATGCCGTGCAAACCCATCCGAGCAGGGTTTAAAGTATATGCATTAGCTGAGTCAGCCAGCGGCTACATGTGTAACTTTGAAATTCATAAGGTTGCCTCAAAACCAATCAAAGTTGTCAAAAGAGCTATGGAAGTGGTCACACCATTTCTAAACAAATGGCATCACATCTTCTGTGACAGGCTTTACTCTTCCATGCAGTTTGCCCAGGAGTTATTTGCGCAGAAGACTTACATGACCGGGGCCATCAAACGGTCAAGTAAGGATCTAGCCGTGGACTTTTCCACAGATGCCAGGGTGAACAAAAACAGAAGGCAACTGAAGAAGGTGACTTCGATGCTAAAGACCCGTCGAGGTACCTTCTACAGCCGGCAGCGCGGTCGATACACATACTCCCTATGGCGAGACTCGTCAATTATGTCCGTATTGTCTTCAGCGTACTCTGCCTTTCGGAACAAAGTTCAAGACACACTGTTCCGAAAGTTCTCCAAAGACGGACATAAGAGACGAGTCAAGCAAGAGGTAGCTGCTCCACCCGCCATCATATCCTACACCAAGAACATGGGAGGAGTCGACCGTGCTGACCAACTGCGGTCTTATTATACCTGCGCCAGGAAAAGCCAGATCTGGTGGCGGCAGATCGTCTATTTCCTTGTCGACATCGCCCGCGTGAACGCTTGGATATGTTACAAGTACAAGTTACACCAATACCGAGCAACACACGATATCTCCGATGAAGAGCCAGCCGACGCCTCTGGTCCATCAGATACCAGCGACTCCGAGGCTGAAGAAGGTCTTCTTGTTCGTGCAAGATTGTCAACCTCATCAACATCCGAAAAGAGGCATTCCAAATTCACCATGGCGATTGCAGTCGGACTCATCGATGGCTTTGCTGAAGGAGCAGAAAACGTCCCACAAGCTGCCGAAGCCGCTGGAATGGTGCCACCCCACAATGGTCCACTTCATCGGTTGGTGAGAATGAAGACTGAGTTCGGGAGGGATTGCTACGCCTGCAAATCAAATGGCGACAAAACAAGCAGTGGAAGAGCAAGAACGTCAAGATATGGTTGTGTGGCATGTGGCATTTATTTTTGCAAAGGACGTTGCTTCACAAGGTAAATAAAAATGACTAACTCTAAGCAAAATAAACACCATACTTCATCAATTTGGCTTTCTCTCTACACTTGAATATACAATCAATGGTGTCAAATTTAACATAAATTTAAAAATATTGAGTTGTGGATGGCGAGCATATTCAGGGGAAGAAACATGGCGGACCCCAGGCAGTGCCATGAACCTATGCAGTTATGTATAGCTACTCAATACTCCATCCACTCCTCCCACGGTTGTGTTAAGTGTTAGTGTTAGTGTTAGTGTAAGTGTTAGAGCCAGTGCCGCCTTGGTGAGGCTGGTTGGTTGAAGGAATGCTACCGAACCACATAGCATCACAATCAACCATCATTGCGCTGACACTATTATATAGCCAAAGCTCTGTATTTATAGTCACCCGATTTCTTGAAAATACAATCAATGGTGTCAAAACACAGTATTCAATGCGCTCTCAACTAATGGGTCTCATGCCGTTATAAAAATGAAGGAAATACATCCATATATCTAATCAATTTCTCCTTTATTATTTCCAGATACCATCTCGGGCAGGTTGAGGTAGAGAGGAGCACAGATGACAGCAGTTAAGTCCATCTACAGGTATGTCATGCAAATAGTTATTTTTCCACAACAACAAAAATATAATATTGATACACATGTAAAAAGAATATAATAAAAAATGTTAAAAAACTATTATGATTAATTGTTGTCTCTCTTTTTTTCTCTATCTACAGGCTTTGGTCTACAGGCTGGATCATCCTCCCTGTGTGCACACTCCTCACACCCTCTCCTCCCCACGCCTCCACTACCCGACCCCTACTCCCACCATAAAAAAAAAAAAAAAAAGAAAGAAAGAAGAAAAAAAGTACTATTTATGAATCATACGCAGCTCGTGAATTATAACCATTTGATTCAATTGGGCAAAAGTTAATCTTATCTTTTGTCTGTGAATTGTTTGGCTTAGATTAAAATTGTTTCATCTCTGAATGAAAACCAATAATTGATATTGGGTTTTTTTTTAGATGTAAACAAACAAATAAATACATAAAGAACTTTGTTATCCTAAACAAAACAAATTATTTACAATTTACAATTTATATAAGAAGAACATTGTCATAACAGTTAAACATCACAATACAAGGGTATATCCTAAACAAAACAAATTATTTACAATTTATATATAAGAACACAATACAAGGGTACTGGCACTGTTATATACTTGCAAATTACACAGGCAAATATGATAGTAAAAACCCTTGTCTTAGCATACACATTGCCTGGGAATCTCTGTAGACACACCCCACACAGTGCATACACATTGCCTGGGAATCTCTGTAGACAATAACCCAACACAGTGTAGGTAAACGTAGTGTGCTGGTAATTACCCCTCCACATATGCTATTGTAGTTCTATGGAGGGACTAGGTTATTGTGTGTTAAACAGTGCTATCAGTCAAGCTAGGTGAATTCCTTATATCAACAAATCACTACAGCAAGATACTGTAGTAAATCGTAAGGTCTAGGTATTGAGCCATAGGAAGTGGCTGGAGGGTTAGGGTTAAATTGATATGCATCTTGATGCAATGAGTGTCTGATACGCTACCAATTTTCTGCTGTGATTCCATAGATTTTGAATTTAAGTATGAATAGTTGTCTGGTTCAAATTTCATTTCTCATGTTAGGGGTTAAAATCTAAAGCTATTGATTATATTGCAATTTGCCAGCCACCATCCAGGCTATTCTGTATGTCCTCTTGAGCTAATAACGAAGGATAATAATTGAGGTGGGACCATGAGACCAATGTCAACAACCTACGCAATGCACATGCATGCCATATGCATATTTTCTCAGGGGGAAGTAAGTGTTGATTAAAAAAATTGGAATTGCCCCAGTTACTACCCTTCAGCCAACACCACAATTGTTATGTTGTTTTATAAAAGGAATGTGGAGCAACACTCTGGAGGCCGGCAGCTCACTTGTTAAAAGCTTTTTGTGTTTGTAAGAAATTCACCTGCCCACAAGGTGTCATGGTAACATGTTTGTGATAGACTCAGAAGTATGGTCTAGATACCAGACTTACAGCCATTGCTCTCATCATAAGTTTCATCTATGCCATAGAAAATGGTGTAGCCGTACCAAAGCTCTGGCTATACTGAGAAAAGAGTTGCGTAAAGTTGGCCTAGAGGCCTATTAAACTACTGAGTCAGACAAAGTTGTAAAAACAGCAGTAGTAATAAATATCATCAAAATAATAAGTTCCGTAATGTTGAATAAGTTCTGTAATGAAGATGCTTGGGATAGAAACACAATAACTTATCTATAATTCAGAAACAAGATTTGATGACCTTATTATTTTTATGACAATTCTTATTACTGGCTACTGCTGTTTTAAGACTTTTGTCCGACTCAATAAGTGTACTAGGCCTTTAGGCCAACTTTACGGGATGCTCCAATCTTATTGTGGGGAACTTTTGATTTGGTTATGCTGAAATGCGTTCAGTACTGATGTGTGTAATATATCCACATGTTTTAAACGATATGATTTAAATGTTATGCTGCATTCGCACATATTACAATTATTCACAAGCTTGAAATCCATGGGCGCACTGAAGCGCATAATGACCATATTTTCATGCTTGATGTTTAAAGACCCTTTGAGTGTGGAAAATACAGATTTCGGAAGGTACACTATTTTACATAGCAATAGCATGAGATGCAATGGGACTATATATAGCTGAATAAGAGAGTTCGATATCTCAAATTTACTTCTATGATTATGACACTTGCAATCTTTGATTAGATATTAAGGGTATAGTGTCAACCCTTTTAATATGAAATTTATCAAGCGACTTCACTTTTGAACTATTAATAAATATATATGAAAGAATACATTTTTGTAAATTAAATGAATCAGAGAATCCATTTTTGGTATCAAATTTCACTAAAAATGCTGGTTTTTTTTTAAATGTTCCCAAAAAATCACTTTTAAAGTAAAAAAGTAAAAAATGCAGAAATTGCACAAAAATCATTTAAAAGACACTTCTCTAGAATCGGTTTTTTTTGTTGTTGTTATGTATACAAACTTTTAGTTTTGAAATTATTGACCAAAAAGTGGCAAATACTTTTTTTTTAAGTTTAAAAATCACATTTTTTGCACTTTTTGGTCAAATATTTCAAAACTAACATTTTGTATGTAAAAAGAATACCCTGATCCTAGAGAAGTGTCTTGATTTTCGTGCAATTTCGGCATTTTTAAACAAAAACTGATTTTGTTACGTTCACCGAAAATGTTGAGCCAAATAAGTGATTTTTTGGTCAAAAAGCTTGTAAAACTGCATTTTGTTTAGTGAAATTTGATACCAAAAATGGATTCTCTGTCTTATTTTATTTGCAAAAATGTATACTTTTATATACATCACGTTATTAGTTCAAAAGTTATACACCTATCAGTTGTAAGACGCACTATACGACCCCCGGGAGAGGTGCGTCATGGGTGTGTCATTTACCACCACATTCTTGAAGGAGGGTACGTCAGTGGCAGCCTTTGGCCCGTCAAAAAATTGACGGAGGGTGCGTCAATGTCCGTTACTTTACATGGGTGCGTCATCTTTTTACAAACAACAACATACGACCTTTAAATAATGCTATAATATTCTACCAACCAGGCTCTACTTTAATACCGCAAACATCACTTTTAAATAGGCCTACATGTATAACAGGGGATGAAGGATGCCCATGCCCCACCCCCTGGTTACGCCACTGAACGGGTCGAAGCAGAATGGGAACTGTCTCGAAATTGTTTCAGGGATCCTTATCCTGACGTTTATGATAATCAGACATTATTGTGCATATAAAATATCTCCTCTTGGTTCCGTCCCGGTCCGGGGTCTATATATTCGAGGGGCCAGGGTTGACAACATCGAATAAGGACAGATCCCATGCATGCTGAAGGGCCATATGGAGATACAACGTTTAACGGAACAGCGATGATATACAACATCTTTTTTGATATTGCATGATCTTGATAGGAAACTAGCGACAGAATACTATTACCAACAAGTATCCATTAGTGAGTTACAGCAAATGAAAAACTGGGATTCCTTTAGGGTGAAGATACTGATTGACTCCTCAAAGAGATTTGCTATAATGTACCCTGGAGTAACTGTTGTGAATGTTTTCATAGAGTATTGCACAGCAAGTAATGAGATTTCTAGGTCATTCAAGCTATGTATCTGATTGGGGAAATATTGTTATCAACATTTTACACCAAATTGAATATTGTTTAGTCAAAAAGGATTGTTCAAATCATGTAGCAAATGCTGGCATTTTGTTAATTTGTTGCTATCTCCTGTAGGTAGCAGTTTAATATTTTGCATTTTTGTATTTTAATACACCTTTAAATTTCTATCCAGGGCTGGAACTTCAAGTATTTCAAAACTAGCCAGTAAGGCAGGTAACTTACAGAAATCCCCTGCCCGACAACAATTCCACCAACCGGAAAGTCTACATAATATTTTTGCAGTCAATAATGTGCATAAATAGGAATACTTTTAAAGTATATATAACATGTTTTATCTATATTATGTATTTCTTTTTGAATATTGACAAACTCAATAGTCCCATGCAACCCTAGTAATAGCTGGATAATAGCTCTCCTTCACAGTGGAACCTCCTTATCACAAAATCGGGAGGGGGGCCAAGGCTCAAGATAAGCGGGCGCTGGGCGATTCTTACTCCTCGGTCCTCCTGCCATAGCGCCCGGTAATGCTGAAAAATAATCAACCGAGCGCTGATATTTTGTCCAAACCAGCGCCCGTTGATGATCGGTAAGCTTGCCTAAGACATCTAATTTCTATTTGACAATACGATTTAATAAAAAGTTAGCTCCCGGTAGACTGAAAGTAGCTCCTGGTTCTCAATAAATCCCATGATCCGGGCGCTACTTTTGAAAAAAGTAGCTCCCGGTAAAAAACCTGTTATCTTGAGCCTTGGGGGGGGGGGGGGGGGGGGGCTTTGATTTTAATTTGTGTTAATAGGATTAGATTACAGGAATTTGTCTTATCCAGTTCATTTAACATATAAAAGTATGAGGGTTATTGTGCAGAGCTGGAACTTCAGACTATAATGGGCAGGTGGGCGGTTGTTATTTCCAGCCCTGATTCTATCATTGCCACATGAATGAAATACAGTCCACAAGAAACCATCATGTAGGTGTAATTACTAACTTTCTTGCCAGTCTTGTTTTCAATAAAAGTTTAATTAAATTTCTTTGGCTTGGAACCTGAATTGAAGCCTCTGTCTTATCTACCATTGATTAAATAAAACCCTGGATATATTTTGATGATGCATAAGGTTAAAAACATGTAACACAATCCATCTTAGTACACTCTAGATATTTGTCAGTCTGTTACATTCAAGGTTGTTCACATTGGTTTGTATTATGAGTTACAGACAAGCTAGTCCCATAGCCCTCATCTAATATAGTTCATGAACAGCTTTTGTCTTGCCTGATATGTATCAGGATGAGACTATGTATTCAGTATTTTTGTCTGTCTGACGTATGGCGTAGGACGTCCGAATGGCTTGTGAATACTTTGTCTTAAAAACTGTAACAGTTATATGATCCGAACCCCACTGAAATTGAATTTCTAGTTTTTTAAGTTACAAACAATAAAACTGAGAAAACAAAGTAATGTGTTACTTTTTTCACTTTTTTTTATAACTCAAAATCAATATTCCCGACATCCAACTCATTCCCCTGATCACATTACATATATAGATATGTCACATGGGTATCATATGAGTATTATTTGATGGGATTTGGATCATTCCTGCTTTTAAATGATGGACAAATATAAAAATTGAAAACTTCCGACATGTGACTCATTTCGCTTGACTTGTTACATATGTTATACCGGTGTGGTGGTGCAGTTGAACATGATGACTTTGCCCAGCCCTAGTTCTAGAATAAATAAAAATGACTTACTTCTGGTCTGATCGAGTGGGTCCAAACATAAATTGATCTAATATTTTACAGAACAAAGATGTTTTTAAATATGGAAATCCTCAGAAATTAAAAAAGGGGAGATGTTTAAAACAAAGTATCATATTTTCATTAATAATAAATCAAAGCATAAGCTACCGCACCTGTCCATTCACCTTTAACTCAATGTAATATTTCATAACCAATAGATAAGCCTACTTGTATGTCCTTGTTCTAGATATTAGCCAATTGTAATGCAAGTCAGGTAACATCCTGCAATTGGCCCCACGCATCAAAATACTCCGAGATGAAAATTGATATTATGGATCATAAATGAATAAATGTAAGATGTTTTGTGTGCGAGGAGGTTGTCTGATGTAAGCGTGTAGGGGTGTGTGTTTCTGTTTAAAGCTATACCATCACTTTTGTTTAAGCTATATTGTGAAACAAACACAGTTGGAAGGTAGTGTACATGAATGATTTCATTATAAGTAAGATGTTTGATGATCAAGTGGGCACACTATTTTGGGGTTTTAAAATCTAGATATCTGGTTTTGAATTCACATAATCTTGATCTCTGGCAGCAAATGTGTGGTATTATCTCATGTGCATATCATACTAACTGTGCATCACTATTGAAGCGTTCAGACGAGGGATGCTAAACCTAGATTTTAGCGTCAAATTCGCTAATCTTGAGATGGAACTCTTGGTTAATGGCCGTGTGAATCGTATCATGGTTAACTAACCTCGAGTCTCAAGCTGGAATTTTAACCCTACAAATTTCTATGGTTAACTAATCCCAAAGCACTAATCGAGAGTTAGTAGAGAGTGTGTCTGCTGTGCGAATCCTTCCACTATGTAAACCGCAAGTGAGATTAGTAGAGGGTCAACGTATTACTTCCGACAATCAGAGAATCGCGCGACCTTGAGTTAGTCTCGAAGCTGCCGCGCGGTATCGCTAGTCTCGAGGCTAGGATCATCGTCTGGACAGGCACTATGGATTCGCGGTAAACAATATTTTAAGCTCAAGATTACCATCTGAATAGGCCTAATAAAAGATTAGTATGGTTTTGAAAATAGCTACAGGCAGTGTATGACTTGACTGTAGTTCTGTTTCGTCTTGCTGTCACTACTGCATCCATTTAAAGAAGATATAGAAATAAATCACATTAGTAGATTTGGATGTCTGTGAATTGTACAAAGGGGAAGCCATTGGTCTTGCTACGTCCTTGCGGTGCACGTCTGTTGCCAGGACATCGCCCACTGCATGGCTGCATTATAGTATGCGTGGGAATGTTTCAAACTGATCAAAAATGATTGCTATAGTTAAGTTTTAGTGATTTCTCCAGAGGAAATTGTCATTAAGATGGTTGCAAATGTTAAAGGTGGTGAAAACAAATTGCCTGTATAGTTTTGATTTGAACCTTTACCAAATGGATTGTGGTACAAACAAACATATCAACCTACATGATTATTCCCTTCTGTTCCTTCAAAATAGGAAACAGGCCAATAAAGTTGCCAAAATCCTCTTTTTTTTAATGAGATTTTGAAGCGATATAGATTTTTCAATCAAAGAAATAACAAATTATATTTCTAAAACATGAATACCATGATTTTGAAGTAATTAAGAATCGTATCGCCCTGTAACTTGGAATGTATGTACGATTTATGATCTGCAAGAAAATCTGCTTTTAATTTTTTTTCGATGTTGAGGGTGTTCCCTGGAAAGATCACATAATATACCTTTAACCCTAACCCTACCATATACCACAATATACCACGACTGGACACGTTGGTACCACCCGGCGTGGAAATGTTTGGATGAAAAAATGGACCCAGCCCATATAGTTTGCGCAATACACTGCACAAACTAACCTTGACAGCCGTGGTGTAGTGTGGAATTCTTCGCCTGTGGTGCGAGAGGTCCCTGGATCAAATATCGGGGGGATATTTTGGTCAATTTTCCACGTTGAAGAAAAAATTCTGAAAAAAGTGGGGGGTAGAGTTAGGGTTAAAGAATAATTTATAATATTTGTATACAGGTAAGATGTATTTTTTTGAGATTTATTGTGAGTTTGGTTTGGGAGGACAATCGTGACTGATGTAAACCCTAAGATCAAAATTCATCACAAAGGACCATGCTGTCAATGAAAATATCTTTTAAGGTCATCTGAAGATTGGATCAGTTGATAATAAAGTCCAGGAACACTGTCAGAACTCTGTCCATTGCATCTTGGATGGGGTGGGGTTGGGGCAAGGTGAAAGAACACATGTATACCAGTTAGGATTTAGGTTTAAATGATTTTTAGCAGTGGCGTAGCTAGATTTTTTATATGGGGGGGGGGGGGGGGCAAGAAATAAAAAAGTGAACTGACAAGACTTACAAGGGCTGTCAACTTTTGAGAATTGCCGCCAAGTTAGTGACCAGCAACGGGGGAGGGGAGGCATGGCATCCCCCCCCCCCCAACCGGCGCGAAAAATCAAGCTTAATAACCAACGGTGCCAATCTCTACCGCCATAACTCAAATATTGGGAGGGGGGATTATTCATTTGATGGAGTGTCTGTGATCCTTACAATGCTCACCCAATGCGGTAAGGGCAAGGGCAACTGTCCGTTTGCAGTGTACCTTCAAACTTGTGCCCAGGGAATCTACTGGTCTCATCAACATAAGGCCAACAAATTGTAATACTTTGTCACAGCAGCCTGCACGCGTTGCTTTTAAAATAGGAATTTGCGCGTAGCGCTACGCACAGCAGCCATTTGTTTCTTCTTTTTTTCACATTTTTTTTCACATTTTTATTTTCACATTTTTTTTTAAACATTTTTTTGTTCACTTTTTTTCTTCTTCTTCAAATTTAAAAAAAAAAAAATAGTCAGTTTCGGTGATACTCTGCAACCTTGTGACTGAGAACACACATTCAACTTACTTTGCGATGTCATTAGAGATAGAGAGAACACAAGCAAACAGTGCATTGATCATATCTGAGTACTTTTATTAAAAAGAAAAAAGCACAACTTTTGACTATATTATTATTTTTTTATTTTTTTATTTTTTTAAATAGAGCGCATAGACCATAGCTTATTTTGGTAAAAAGATCAAAATAAAAAAATCACATAGCACATGGCTTTTTAGCCAAAAAGTGCTGAGACAAAGTATTTTATTTTGTTGGCCTAAGTGTCTTTGCAACGTGGCCAGTTGATAGTCCGCACACTGACCAGTATAAAATTGTGTAAACCAACATTCTACTATAATTCTGTGCTTGTAAAGATGCGATACTAATGGACAACTTTAAAGTTTCCAATAAATCGTTTTCAAGAAACTCTATCCAATGCACACAGATGAAGATGAAAATGCATCAACTAAACAAATAGTGAAGTGTGTATTTGACTTAGACTTTATTAACAGGCTTAAAAGGCTAGAAGTAGTGCAAGTCAACAAACAGGTTTTAGGTTGATTTATTACTATTAGTATTTCAAGTACAAATGTAATATCACTTTTTTACCCTAGCCCATTAGTATTATTTGCTTATCACCATACATAAGGTCATATTTTATTGATAGAATCTTGTATGGAGCATCCAACTGGAAAACTCATCATCAAGAATATACTCTTTTTTATAACCTCTGACAAACATAAGGGTGATGCAACAAGTATGAGAGACATAAATATTTATCACATTTATTTCAATATGTACTTTATATTATCTTTTTGTTATCCTACTTCATTTTGAGAGGTCCTTGAGACAAACAATTCTGTTTCAAGCTGTATAACACACCTGTGATGTTTGCTAACGATGAATACACAGATGCTGTTAACTATGCAAAAAAAGAAAGTACCCATTCAGTTCAGAAATGTTGAGAAACTTTTTACCAGAAATTGTAAATTGTTCTAAATTCAAGAACAAAAGTTAATGAAATAGAATGTAATTTCATAAATGACACTCTATGCTATGAAAGCATCCTCAAATCAAATAACGCTCATACTCCTAAGACTGAGTCCCCATGTCCCTTAAATATAATTATATGGTCAACCTCTTAAAAAATGGCAGATAAGATTGAGGAACTGAGAATAACACAGCAAACAAATGTTCGGCTTTTTTTGAAAGTCCAGGAGGACCAGGCATGCATATTTGTGCCCAGCAAACCAATTCAAATTGCAGTGCGCATCAAACAATCATCATGCCACGGCATCGATTGCATGCCACGACATGGGAGATCGATCGAGTGAGGTGATGTGTGGTGGTGCATTCATTAGATCATGTTCATTCATGAGATGATCAGTGCATAATGATGATGTATGTTAGATCCATGGTGGTTATTGCAGGTTAGTATACCCCTTCTGTTTAATATGCAATTAATATGATTAATTTGATAATGAATTATACATTTTTGTAATGAATTATATTGTACAATGCATTGCTGTTTATCTTCGAGTGGAATTTTCATTTCACATTGGCAGGTTCAATGAAGTGGGGCCAAATTACTACGTTTCTCATTACTTCAGTGGGTTTTGTCAAGTATTTCACAGCCGACTACTATCAGGTTGAATTCTTATAGGTTGTCCCATACAATAGTTTGTCTCTTGTTGCCATGTTATGTTTTACTCATAATACGATTATATAACATCATTTCAAATAATATGCACGCTTAGGTAATGTACACTTCAGTCATGATGCTGCAATACACTGACACATAGCAAATGGTTTGTTTTGTTTGCTTATATATTTAATGAGTATTTTGTGAAAGTCGCTATATGGATTACTTGTTAGTCGTAAAAAACACCTATATGGATTACTTGTTTTTAAGTTTGAGTGCTATCTGTCTGAATCTTGACCTGTTTACCTGCTATAGTAGCTTGGAGCAATACATAGTGTACACTTGCATGACTGGCCAATTTAAAATTTACCAGTAAACAAGTTTTGCCCTCCAGGAAAAAGCTCCCCTTAACAGGAGTTTGACATGTATTTGCATCAAATTTAACCCCTTAAAGGCATATTATGTGATCTTTTCCAGGGAGCGCTCTCTATTCATGATTTTTTTTAGAAAGTAAATTTTCTTGCAGATTTACATTTCGGATCATAAATCATGAATATATTCCACGTTACAGAGCGATACGATTCCTAATATACCTCAAAACCATGGTTTTAGAGTGAATTTAGAGTAAAAATAAGTTGTTGGCGCAGACTTTGTCAGTTTATTTTCACTCTAAAACCATGATTTTGAAGTAATTAAGAATCGTATCGCCCTGTAACTTGGAATATATGTACGATTTATGATCAGAAATGTAAATCTGCAGGAAAATCTGCTTTCAATTTTTTTTTCAAGGATTGAGGGCGTTCCCTGGAAAAGATCACATAATATGCCTTTAATAAGTTTATCAGCTCAAATATTACACAACCCTCATTTCTTATGATCAAGATTCGTTTTAATACGATTAGATCTTTATGTTTTTATTTATTAATTTTGATACATGTTTATTTATATTTTGAATTTGCAAAGGGCTCCTTTGCCGTTACTGAGGTGATTTTGTCTAATTGTATCACTAAGACCTTACAAAAGAGGTTTGTTTGCCCAAACGAGGGGGAAAAGTAGGTCAGTCAATTACCTTTTCTTGGTTTTTTTATTTTTACTATAGACACTTTTAGAGAAAAAAAGACTATACAGTTTTTAAATGACTGTAATATTCTTATAATGTTTGTTTTAATAGCGCCACAAAAAGTTTAAAATATCAATGAAAGCACATGTGTTAAATGCAAGGGTGGCAGGCTTGCAGCCCGTAGTACAAAATGGATGGTCTGGCATGTCCTTGGTGTTTACAAGGGAGGATATGGGTGTGAATAAAGTCTGACAGTTTTGTTTAAAATATATATATTTTACTACTAACAATTTATCTTTAAAAAAGGCAGTTTTTTTAATAGAATTTGTGGGTCAGTCGCATTTGGGCAAACAAACCTATTTTGAAGGCCTAATTTAATCAGCCCCTTATGCACTGCTACAACAATACTTAGAGAATAAAATATAGTTCGGAGCTGTTTTGCTATATACGATGGGCTTATAATGTATAGGCCATATTTGGAGTCGTGTATGGTTGCCGCAGGCGGCCATACATGATGACACAGATATGGTACAGCCTATACAATATAAGACCAACGTATAGCAAAACAGCTAAGAACTATATTTGATTCTCCTTCTTATTTAGTTTATTGGTTATTTTGATCTTTTATCATAAAATAACGCAGTTTATTTACATTTATTTTAACAACAAATTTCCCCCTTTATAAAATCGGTGAATTCAGCGACCTGTTTACCAACTTGCTGCTTTGAATTAATCGCGTTCATTAGCACACGCGCACACCCCAACACTGCGTTATATGCACATAGCGCTTATACGCCGGTGACTTTGTGTAGGGCACACTAACGCGATGATCATACGCACTGAAGGTATTATTATTCGAATGAATTAAGCCTTCCCCTTAAACTATATACCATTGTCTCATTGTGTAGGGCACACTAACGCGATGATCATACGCACTGAAGGTATTATTATTCGAATGAATTAAGCCTTCCCATTAAACTATATACCATTGTCTCAAATGTATAGTGCGTATTGGCTGAAAACTAATCAAATTGCTTGCTGACATCCCAGACCCCACCCACTATATAAGAATCACAAATAGTACATGAGGTGCTTTTGTCTAAATTTATAACTAATGTAATCAACCCCTTATGCACTTCTACAGCAATACTCATATCAATTTAATTAACAACTGAAGCAAACCAAGTGATAGATGTTTGCCATTTCTCGACAAATTAAGTTTTATTTATAACTTTAATAAGGAAATGCAACAATATGCAGTGGCAATGTTACTTCAGATAATTAAGTTTATGTTAGATTTATGTAAAGTTTATATAATAAAAGCTGTGATATATTTAGATCATTTGCTGTGAAAAGGTGTTCTTTGTAAAGAACAAAAGTTGCTTTCCTGTAGAAACAACATGTTTAAATTTGATTTATGGAATTGTATGTTGTATGCATGTCTGCTTTAAACATAACATCAACTGATGTAAAACAGTATTAGTTGGTTGTTTTACAAGTTAACCAGTGAATAAATTACTTCAGGGGCGGATCCAGGGAGGGGTGCTGCGGTGGCTGCAGCACCCCGGGGTATGAAGAAGAAAAAATAAAAAAGGGGGAGAAAGAAAAAAGGAAAGGGGGAAAAGGAAAGGAGACAAAAAAGGAAAGATAAGAGAAGAAAAGGAAACGGAAAAGAAAGGCAATATTGGGCTACAGAACAAGAAAAGGGCCTGATCAATAGCATTTTGGGAAGATCGTATTTTCACAGCACCCCGGGGTGCGACCATCCTGTATGCGCCCCTGAATTACTTTAAAGAGGAAAGTTAAAGAGTCATACTTGACTCTTTCCTTTTAGCAGCTTAAGAATAAATAGATAAATAAATAAATGTTAATAAGTAAATTAAAAGTAGGTGTTCCGATTGCTGGCCCGATTTTCAACTTAATGTTTTCTATTCTACATGAAGGGTTAAAATAGTTGTATATACCAGAGTTTGTGTTGCATAACTCAAATGGTTCTAATTTTAGAAGCTCAAATTGATATAAAATTTGCCCATTGAGTAGTACACAAACTGGCCAGGTGGTTATCCACCTATACCAGAGCGATTATACATGAATGATGAGTCAGGGATTGTCATGACTAAATAGTTTCGCACAGCATGAACGAAATCCATGCTGCGCTCTTCAGATGATGGCCTTTGACTGAATCGAAACAGCAACTGAAAGAACATGAAATCGCATCGTGTATAAAATGTCTAAAAACGTGTAGCAAAAACGTGCCTTAAGCGGAGGCGCGATTTAGCTAATTAACCCAAGCCTAAAGAATCCAACTGCCGGAAGCTTGATAAATGCCCAATGTCCGGACAATGCCTGAAAAAGTCTATCAGGCCATTGTCACTACCAAGGACACAAAACCAGACGATGCAGGATGAGCAAATTTGAGCACCAAAAATCATGAAGATATGAGGTATCTTCAGTAGACAGCAACATTATAACAATATAAAATGAGCTATCTTCAATAGATAGCAACATAACAATCTGATATGGGATTTCTTTAGTTGATAGCAACATTGTAACAATTGATATGAGCTATCTTCAGTAGATTTGATAGTTGTTATTAACCCTTTTACTATGTGATATTATAGCAATCTTCATCAGATCACAACACTGTAAACATCTGATATGAGCTATCTTCATCAGTGGCGTACCCAGCTTTTGGAAACAGGGGGGGCCCGACCATAGTTGTACCGACGAAAGGCATGATTTACCGACAATTTTTTTTACAGACTCCCAAAAAGAATCGTAAAACATGCCTAATTTTATTTCCCGTCAGCAGCTGAAATCTTGATAAGTGGGAGGGGGGGGTAGCGATAGGTTGTCCACAAAACCTGCCAAAAAACCGCATGGTCAAATACGCAAATCTACCGACGGAGGCTCGAATTTACCGACGGGCTTATTCCAGGGGGGGGCACTGGCCCCACCTCTGGGTACGCCACTGATCTTCATCAGATCACAACACTGTAAACATCTGATATGAGCTATCTTCCATTGATGTTCAAAAGAGAGGAGATTAACCTGGACTGATTTGTTAATTTCAGTTGATCACATAGGGCATATCACTACACAAATGCATTGAGAGTTATATATAACATGTTTTCCCAAAAATAAGCAACTTTTAACATTACCTGTTTGTCAACAAGGTAATCGTTTTGCCTTTATTTGGGTGCGTGTGAAAGTAATTCCATTGTGTGTTTATTTTTAGGATACTATATGCACATTGTGAAACCAATTACAACTTCAAGTTGACAATAAAACTGCTGCAATTGATTTTTGATTAGTGACCAAGGCAAATGCAAGTCAATTATTTAAGGCGAAACAAATTGTGTTTTCCTTTCATTTTTATTATTGATTTTTTTTTTCAAATTCATTTATTTTAAACCTACAATGTATTTTTTTTTTTTAACTATAAAAGAGGGGAAAACCCACACGCTGTTTACAAAATCTCTGTTAAATATTAGAATATGCAGTAAATGCAGTATAGTGTTGATCCTATTTTGCAGTAACAGCACACTTTGGAAATCTACACGACGACACAAAATCACCAGGCCATAGGGTGCAGGATTATGTTTACTAGGTGAAATATATTAGCAGTTTCAGGTTGGTTTCAGCACAAAATTATTTAAAATTTGATAACTTCTGTTATCAAAAACACACATGACCCACGATTTTGAAAACATTGGCCTAATCATTAAAATGGTAGAGAACAAAGTAAATACATAAATGTCAATGCATGTAGGCAATGTCATTGATATGTTGGACCAAATGAGTGTAAGCAAGTACACTGCTTCACTTCCACAAGACTATGACATCACTGCATCATTGACAGGTTGCAGTTAATTGTGTGTGCCTGCTCATAAGGCAAAACAAAATTTGTTTGATTGTCCGCGTCCGCCGGACCCTCTTAATCATTCTGGCCGAAAAACCTTTTTTGTTGAATTTTTTATTTATTAATTATTTTTGAAAATTTCATTTTTTTACAAATATTAGTTGAAAATCAAAATGATCATTTTTTTTAACATTTTTTTTAGTGTTGAGAAAATAAAAATACTCATCAAAATATTATAGATTTTGTTCCCCATTTTGGTTACCACAACAAGTACATCTCATTTTACTTTTGGTACCTGAAAAATGGGCAAGTGGAAAAAAAAAAAAAAAAGAAAATACCGACCGACCTACCCAACTTTTAAAAGTGATCTATGGACAATCAAACAATTTTTCTTGGGTCTAGTGCTAGCATATGTACAAACAAGAAAGACCTTCATGCATGCATAAATGTTGTGCTGTAATGGGCTATCACTATCTCATGGAACTAAAATTGACAATAAAAAATCAAAACAGGTAACAGGGTAGAAATAGTCAATTTAAGAATGCCCATTCAGGGTTAGATGATCTTGACGAGGATCTGAGAATCAAATATCGAAAAGATTCACCTCAACAAAATTGAAACAGCTTCCAAAACTTCCAACATCTGATTTGATAGATCTAATGAAAATTTAAAAGATGGTGACCCAAATCAGTCCTTATACAAAAGAGAAACCATGAAATAAAATGTTTACCCACAAACACACTACAAGAAGACTCAATGCCCCATGTCAAAATGTTTACGCACTAAAACGATCATGTTCAAATTAAAACAGAGCCCTAGGGACCCAGCCATTAGGCATGTAAAGACCATCCAAATTGCATTAATCGCTTGGATACATATCAGATGGAATTCAACATAGCGTAACAATGATGATATAAGCTATGTCAATGATACAGTAACATGATGCTTTATCGCTTAATACAGTCATACACCCATCAAAATATGTAAGTTCCCCCCTAGCATATACTAGAATATTTCAAAAAATATTTGATAGATTTAAATGATTTTCAGCTAGAAAGATGCACCCAATTGTTAGGCACATTTTGATACCAAATTTGTTGGCCTTGAGACAATGCAACGATAAGAAATTATGCCATTTACCAATTTGTATACAGAAAAAAAAGTGGCACTAAATCTCACTGGCTATGGCTGGTTTTGTCCATAAATTAACAGACCGTGATTTTCTTGGTGGATTTTCGTGCATATAAAAATTATTTAAATCAATCAAATATTTTTGGAAATATTCTAGTATATGCTAGGGGGAAACTTACATGTTTTGATGGGTGTATAACCCATTACCTTAGCTGCTGATAAGCGCTATCAGTCGATCTAAGAACAGCCTTATAAATATACTCCTCACATTTTTGTGCTGCATACATTAACACTAGGTTTTCCGCACATTAAATCGCTTTTGCTAAAATGTAAAGGCACACATATGTACAGCCATAGCAAAAGGGTTCAGTTAGTTGTCTCTCAAAGAAAAAGTTGAGATCTTCTACGATTTTTGAAGCATCTGAAAGGCTGTTTTTCGTATGAGCTGTTTGAATGCTTCAAAATGACACCTTCATGATTCCGATTGGATACTGCTTTCTAATTTTATGAACAAAAAATATTATAAAGTAACAACTGCACCTTTTTGCTGCGACGTTACACATATGTGATATATTGGTAGTATATAATATATTATGTGTGAAGAATTATATTATGATTGCCATTTAGTAACATTGTATAGATGTGTATAAATAATGAGGCATGGAATATGAACGTAAGGAATTTTTCAGAAATGTGACCCCTTACCCCTGTATAAATGTATGTGATGTGATCAAGCAAAATGAGTCAGAAGTCGCAAATTTTGATTTTGAGATATATCCAAACAAAGGTTAGAATTTCTTTTGTTTTCTGTTATTTTGAAAACCCTTCATTTGCTCATATCGATGTCCATTCTTAGTTTGAATTTCTGCAAAATGTTGCAATGCACATGGCCAATACAATAAAGTAGAAAACTAAAAATGTGATATTTTCGACTTCAGGCTCATTTTGCTTGATCGTATCACATATGGCCTTTCTAAAAAAGGCAAAATTAATAAAAGAATTATTTGGCTTGTCCAAATAATTCTGTGTTGCTCATGCACTATAGGATTGCCAGTTCGTTTTCCTGGCTTTTTAGACGGCCTCGATTTGACTTCCTTAGGTTGACCAATCCCATGAAGGGATTTGCCATACCGCGAATTATGCTTTGTTGTTTAGTCACGCGGATCAACTTATTTTTGACCTCCCCCTTGTTCTCCATTCACAAGTCATATCGTTTCTGTTCTCATACCGGGAAGCATCTGAAATAATTTTATAGACACAATAGAATTTCATGAAGTACATTTTAAATGTGCAAATACATAATGTGTTAATATGGACTATAAATTTATTGACACAATTGATTAATGTGACCTTTCAGGCAATTGATTAATGGGACCTTTTAGGTCCAGATATTACGTAATACGTAATTTGACAAAATGTCACAAAGTGCACTATAAAAGTGCATCTATCAACTCCATTTGGCAGGAGTGTGATTTGATCATTTATAAATGTAAAATAAATGAATTTCCGGTATGTGGCGGATAACGCTCCACATGTTATCTTTGTGTGTGCGTCCTATTTTTGTAATCCTAGTGTCTGGGAGCAATTTGATATGCACATGTATGTATCCTTATGTATTCAATTTATCTTCAAAAATGTCGTTGTCTTTAAACAATTTAATACAACCTATTCTTATATGCATGTACTGTTGCTGAACGGTAAAATGGATTTAATTACATAGTATCTTTACTTAGTCACCATGTTAAAGGTGTATGTTCCGATCACTTTAGAATTTTTTTGCACATCAACATATTTTGATATTAAAGAAAAACCCATATTTTTCTCATTATTTCTGTAAAATCTTAGACGCAAGACATGTTCCATTTTGACCTTATAGGCCAAATGCAGTGAATTACCGCCAAAGGTGGTTAACCACCCGGCTAGTTTGTGTACTACTCAATGGGCAATTTCCATGTCACCTTGTGCTTCCAAAATAAGAACCATTGGAGTTATGCAACTCAAACTTTGGAATATGACTATTTTAAAGATGACTCATGTAGAATAGAAAACAATCAAATTGAAAATTGGGCCAGAAGTCGGAACACCTCTTTAATCTCATGTATACTTTGCTATCTTCAGTAGAAAGCAGATAAACATTTCTTTTTTCCTTGTATTCCACATTAATTAAATTAAGTTTGATTTGATATTCCTTTGGTTTTGTAATAACAAAAGCGGATTTTAAGTCAGCGTCATTATGTAATATAATAATATACAAACTAATCTCTTAACAGAAATAAAAAGTATCAATTTTGAATTCAAAGAGCAAGGCTGATTATACTGAAATCCGGTTGAAATCAAATTACATTTTATTTTATTTCTTTGATTTCATGGATGAAATTCAATTTCTTTAGATATTCAATTTCTTTAGATATTCAATTTCTTTAGATATTTGATTTCCTAGCTATTTAATTTCATTAGATATTTTATTTCAGTGTTATACTCCAACCTTTTCCGCTCTGCTTTTATACAAAGCTCCCCTGTAGCAGAGGTTAAGCTCTAACTTCATTTGGTAACCTTCAGTTGCCAGTTCCATTTTTATAATGCACAAAACTTGGGTTGCCATATTATTGTGCTTGCCTATATGTTGGGTTATTAAGAAACATTTTGGTTTGCCATTGATAGTGGCAATATAACAGCTAGAGAAGGTACATTTGACCAACTGGAATTATTGCAGATTGTGATTAGGGATACAGATTGTTGTTTAAAAACAAATATGACCAATTTAATTTTGAGTTTTGAAGAGTTTTGAAAAAAATAATTACAAAATCAATTATAATAATATTAATTTCATCGAGATTGAGAGATTGGACTGAAAAGCATCCTCTATTAGTCCGGTATTCAAAATCGTACCAGCTTGACATGGATGATGTAATTTTTATCTTTGGGCCAGCCTGTCAGCATTACCTTAATCGAAATGCATAATACAAATGGGGAACTAAAAAGGGAAACGTTTATCCTGGATAGTGTAGACGTTTATCCTGGAAATGTAGACGTAGTTCCTGGATAGTGTTGTAGAAAAAGTGTTTTATAGGATTCTTTCTGTGAGATTCATTTTGTAAAGTGACTCAAGACAGAATAATAGTTTTCTGTACCTGTCTATCTATGCAACATATGGTTCCAAATCTGGCAATGGAATTAACACTTTCCACGCGGCAGGCAGCTGCAGCCGACATTCCAAAATGTCACAAAATGTTTCAAATATGACAAAATCATTGAATTCGATTACCATATTTGGAATCACCATGAGAAATGCATTAAAATAAGTACAAACATGACTAGTTCAGTAATCCTTCAGATAGACCTTGACATTTGAGAAAAGGTTTCTGACAAATCTGTTTTATATTTGGTAAAACCAACAGCCGCGTGGAAAGTGTTAACATTCGGTTCCATATGGTTTGTCTAGTGCCATCAACCATCAGTGAATATAATACACTCAACTGCATTAGTGCAAGTCATCTCTATAATTGCTCTGTATTTTGTAAGAATTTGATATGACAATTTAAATTTAAGCCACCAAGATAATGATGTCAGGCAACTATTACGTATGGTGTTTTATTACTGAACCTCTCCCTCTGCAAGGCAACAACAATCAAGAGTTTGTGTGTTTTTGTGTCTATGGAGGGGTGTCAAATGAAATGGAGTTTGGGAAAATTACAATATTGCAGGATAAAATCAACAAATCAGGGGGAAAAAACTTAATCATATCCAATTAACCAGGGTATCAATTGTTTTCCAGAGGGCACAATCAGGTAGCCATCTTTCCAACTATCTCTCCATACCCTTCAACCGCCCCTATACCCCCAGGTCTTTGTAGAGGATATCTACCTCATTTGACGTAATCAACTTGAGATGGATTATAGTAGTTTCAAATTCTATCTGACATTTCCCATTACCGTTGTTAATGCATCCATTGCGTAAACATGATCAAGATAGAGTTGAAATAGATACGCAGGGATTTCTCTTACTAGTTAAAGCCCTGAATTGTATCTAAGTGGATGGTAACAAATATATCAATATGCTATGTATTTTTGCTTCTAAAATACTTATTTTACACAATAGACGGTGAATTAAGGTAAACTGTTTTAGATGGTAGTCGGTATATGCCCAAGTATTACGTAGGTGCAAAAAACCTGATTTCAAGAAAAATTGAGGGCGCACTCCTACACATATCTCAGTGCCCCTCTAAAACTAAAAGCCATTATTTAACATCAACAGTCTGTCTACTTTACAATACAGGGGCGGGCGGGCGGCTTTTTAAAATTTAATTTTAATTTAATTTTCATATACCAGCGGAAGCTCAAAGTTCAGCCAACAAGAAGTTGAAATCACACAAAGAGTCGCACATACATGTTATAAACACTTAGTTTAATATTCAATGTTATTTAAGCTGTTAAAAATATTTAAAAATCTTAAGAAGAAGAAAAATCTGAAAAAAATCAATAATAATAATCAAGAAGAAAAAAAATCAAAAAAATCAGAACGGCCCTAAATCTGACGAGCGGGCGGTCGAGGACATCATATATCAAAAACAAATTTTGTCCTAATGGCAATCATCACAAGGATGTTTCATCCATAGTAACCCTACCGGTGGAGGGTCTATGACAAACATATTAATATTTTTATCAAACCATAAACGATAAAGCCAATTTATACTTGTAATACACTGTAGGGTGTAAATATCATTCATGCTTGATCAACCCGATAAAAGCACCATTCTTGACAGCATACATGACATCTCACATCTTATTTATTTATAAGAGAAATTTTATTACACCTGGGAGGCAAATCCTTGCTGTTTATTGCAAATGTATTAAAATGGCCAGCTTTGTTGATTGTAATGGTGGTACATTGTCTTTGCCTAGAGAAATCTCACAACACCCACATTTTATTTTCTGAAAATTTTCAAAGTAACCCTACTCCCTCTTCAGCAAGTGGACTATAATTTGCAAATGACTTTCTTACTCCATGTTTTTGCATCCAATGCTGAAGCAGTGTCCAGAAAATATTCCTCTATTAATCTTATCCGAGACTTTGGGCATATCCTCGTACAGGTCCTCATTTGTCACATGCTGTCTCCAGTTGATGTTGAACACAGTTCTAAGCATTCTAGTGTAACATCCGTCCAGCTGTTTACTAAGCTTTGGTGTGACTCAGTCCATGCCTCACATCCATAGAGGAGGACTGATTCTACTGTAGCTATGAACAGTATTTCTTTAAACTTTCTGGATAGTGATTTAGCCTTCCATAAGGCAACAACAACAAAAAAAGTTTGTCTCAAAGCTTGCGAAGGCTTCAAAATCGGGCGACGTGCGCTGTTTTTTGTCTTCCATTTTTTTTTTTTTACATTTCTTTTATTTGTGTGGCAATTTTTACTCTTACTATTTGCAACCGTTGACACTTTCTGATATTTGTTTTTTCTATTTGAAATGAATATTGTGATGTAGTTGTGTATAAGAACAATTGTGCAGCGTTTTTTGAAGAACTGAGTCATGTAAAAGTTTGAGAAAAGGAAAATCTGCCGATATTTTTAATAAAAACTCGAAATAAAAATTTGTAGGGAAAACAAAAATTGATTTGACAATTTTCTGCATTTCAGACGCGGTATTTTGGCATTTCAAAACTAATGCGCGCGCAAGCTTTGAGACGAACCTTTTATTTTGTTTGGCCTAACTGACTAAGTTTGCCATAAGCTCTGCATGCAGCTGCTTTGTGTGTTTTAATGTCCTTTTCAGTACTATTCATCAAGGCCTTGGGAACGGGACTGGTTTTCCAAGGGAACGGCCTCCTGTCACAGTAATTTTTAAGATTTAAAAAAAATCCTATTTTGCAGATTTTCAACCATAAAATTGTATTGCCTTCTCTGTGCTGCTGCATGCATGTGAATCAGCGGCTGAATTCAAGATTTTTAAATTGTCATTGTCTAAAGGTAACATGGGTAATGAATGACTTGGGAATGTGTCTGCTCTTAATATACAAACAAAAAAATCAATTTGTTTGCTGTCTAATGAAGATAGCCATCTTGAGGCGGTGTAACATTCCAATTAGCTAATGGTGTCATTGTTACGTTATCTACTGAAGATAGCAATCGTTAAACCATGCACGTTAACTTTCACAAATGGTGGGGAGCATTGTTGTTGTTGTAGCAAATATTTAGGGTTCAAAATGCAATGATTGCAATTGTTAGTGCCCTCAAGTGAAACAGGCTCTTGCTCCGAAGCTGACTGATTATGTCAATGTCATACTCTGTCTAATAATGCTTATTATGAGGATGACTGTATGACATCTCAGCAAACATGTTTTAGAATACAAAGATGGTCTGAGCGGATCAAATGCAACATTTTGGAATAAAGTAAACGTTGCTTTGTGTGCATACTCATCTTCATCATTGGAAGTCACCCCGGGGGGGGGGGGGGGGGGGGGGATTCAACTTTTTGTTGGGTAGGGGTGTGCCACCCAGGGTCTCAAAAAGGGGGGCTACAGAACTGAACTGAGTGGATTTCATGACGAAAAATAGGGTCTTAGGAACTAATTTTTTCAAAAAAGTAGGTCTTGAGAACTGGCCTATAGTTCAATTTTGATAGGCAAGAACGCAAATTTTTGATTTTTTTTCTTTTGGTTTTAGAACGCACAATTTTCGAAGAATTGGGGCTTATGGAACGCAAAATTTTGTGATTTTTGAATTTTCAATAAAATTGGGGTCTTAAAAACTGATGCAGGCTCAAAATAGTCGAGCGGCGGCTCCCATAGACACTGTACTTAAGCGTGGCACCCCCTCTTGCTCACGATGTAAACGTAACCAAAACAAGTGCAATGAATTTCATAATTATTATTAGGAATCGCTAGGGGTGTGAGATTTGTTGTAGTGTCATATTTTCCAAGAAATGATCATTCTAAGCAGGTTATTTTTAAAAATAAATTCGCTAAATATAGTACATTGCTGTAATATGTCATCGATCCATTGACTACGGAAAAATCAATGTATTTTCACAGTGGCATTGCCATCCACAATTAACGTCACTAACCTTAGCTGTACACAAAATTCCTTTTTAGTTTGCGTCTAATGTATTTTGTATAGGCCAATGTTAAAATGTTGCAATAAACAGCATTAAAAGTCCGCAATCTAGCTGAAATAATTATCGTATATAATATACATATATACAATTTATTTGAGACCATACATATATTTTTAAGACCTTTTGATAGAAAGATATGTGGAGGGGTTCGTCATAGTATTACCATATTTTAATCACACTCCTTCCTAATCTAAAATTGAATCATCACGATAAATAAAAACGACACTACTATTAAATGTTCGTCTTGATATAAAAACATCGTTTATTTATTTAACTAATATCAATCCTAATGATTCAAATGAATACTCGATATAATAATATAAATAACAATACAAGGCAGTCAAATTAATTCATGACATAACAATGTTCAAAAGGGTAAATTATATAAATTATATAATATTAAATGGCTATTATGTTTAACGTTTAAATATAAGGCCAAATAAAAATAAAAACTAGTTTATCGTCCTAACTTTTGAAAAAAGGAGAATGAGGGATTAAAAAAAAAAATAGACAATGCAAATTCACCAATACCAGCCTGATATTGGCTGCGTAACATAACATGAAGAGGACGATGCCTTTTTCAAATATTTTAATTTCATGGTTATAGATGGGGGCGTGGGTCACACAAAACCTGCTCTCTAAGATGCTCATTGGACTATAAATATATTACCAACATATCGGGCTTTGTAAATGCTTTAACAAACAATTTATAGAAGATAAAAAAACACCAATTTTGAAGAATTTCATTAAAAAATATGAACTAGGGGACGAGAAACTACTTTATTTTATTATTAATTGGCCTTTTAACACTTTCCACGCGGCTATTGGTTTTACCATATAAAAAACAGGTTTTCAGAAACCTTTCCCAATTTTCAACGTCTATCTCAAAGATTACTGAACCAATACGAAGCATGTTTGTACTTATTTCCATGCATTTCACATGATGATTCCAAATACGGTTATGAAATTTAACAATGTTGACATTTTTTAAACAGATTGAGACATTTTGGAATGTCGTCTGCAGACGACTGCCGCGTGGAAAGTGTTAACATGGTTAAGGCCAATTAATAATAAAATAAAGTAGTTTCTCAAATGCATATAAATTTGAAGATGT
Organism: Ophiura sarsii; assembly: GCA_035610835.1. Classification (NCBI taxonomy): domain Eukaryota; kingdom Metazoa; phylum Echinodermata; class Ophiuroidea; order Amphilepidida; family Ophiuridae; genus Ophiura; species Ophiura sarsii. Next base: position 63,252,500 of record CM069450.1, read on the forward strand.
AGGCCTTAAAAGACCTACATCTCTACCCATTTATATGCATTTTTCCTATACTAATTTTTAAACATTAATATTATTGCATACTTAATATAGTCCCTAAAATATAAAAATGTTCTTGTTATTTGTGCCCTCGTTCTTCTCATAAACGATTTATTTGTGTGATTTTTATAAAAAACAAAAATGACTTGCTAGTCCGTATGATTTTAGGGGGCAGTGCACATTCTGGTACAGCCTCCGTAAAACTGCCGTAACTTCTTCATTATTCATTTAATCTATATGAAAGTATACATTTTTTTGTTGCAGGAAAGGGTTCAATGAATCCAACCATAATCATGAAATTGACCATTTTGGAAAAAATTATAAAAACACGTTTTTTGCCTCATTTTAGGTTCTGCAAAGATAACTCAAAATATATTTTGTCAAATGTTATCATACTAGTTTTATTATATTCCTCATACAATTCCCTAGGAATCGGGGTTTTGTTGTTGAAAATATTTATTATTTTTTGAATTAGAGACCAAAAAGTGCCAACAAATGCTAAAACGTTTTTTAGCACTTTTTGGTCTCTAATTCAAAAAATAATAAATATTTTCAAAAAATCTTTTATGAGGAATATAATAAAACTAGTATGACAAAATTTAACAAAATATATTTTGAGTTATCTTTTCCAAACCTAAAATGGGTCAAAAAAACGTGTTTTTTATAATTTTCTCCAAAATGGTCAATTTCATGATCATAGTTGGATTCATTGAACCCTTTCCTGCAAAAAAATGTATACTTTTATCTAGATTAAATGAATAATGAAGAAGTTACGGCAGTTTTACGGAGGCTATACGAAGGTGCACATCCCCCTTAACTTACAATGCAATATTACTAATAATTGCTTGCATTATACTGGCCTCAATCCTAGATTGATATGACATATGTATTCGATTTACCTCTTTAGTTCGTCTTGATCAACCGTTGAGTATATTAATAGGCCTACACCGGCGCCAGTAGTACCATAGAAGACGGTCTGCGTCGTGTCCTTTTAAGAGATGCGCACGTTAGTCTCATGATCACCCTGTACCATTACGATCATTGTATCATTGTGATATTCATTGTGATATCTATTGTGATATCAATGTACCCATTTAATAACAGCTAGTACAGGTAGTATTCTGATACAGTAGTAATCTTATTTTCTGTAGCTTTTCTCTTTCACGAATAACCAATCGGCAGATTAGGAGTGAGTGTGATTAAATGAAAATACGAGGAAGAACCTCTCCACATATCTTTTTATCTAAAGGTCTTAAAAATATATGAATAGTCTCAAATAAAGCGTATATATGTATATTATGTACGATAATTATTTCAGCTAGATTGTGGACTTTTAATGTTGTTTATTGAAACATTTTAACATTGGCCTATACAAAATACATTAGACGCAAACTAAAAAGGAATTTTGTGTACAGCTAAGGTTAGTGACGTTAATTGTGGATGGCAACGCCACTGTGAAAATACATTGATTTTTCCGTAGTCAATGGATCGATGACATATTATAGCAATGTACTATATTCAGCGAATTTATTTTTTAAAATAACCTGCTTAGAATGATCATTTCTTGGAAAATATGACCCTAAAACAAATCTCACACCCCTAGCGATTCCTGATAATAATTATAAAATTCATTGAACTTGTTTTGGTTACGTTTACATCGTGAGCAAGAGGGGGTGCCACGCTTAAGTACAATGTCTATGGGAGCCGCCGCTCGACTAAAAGGGGGGTTGTAAGAGCTAGCAGCAGAGGGTGAAAAAGGGGGTCTTCAGCGCAGCACATACCTATACCCTTTTCCAATGTCAGTTCCCCCCACCCCCACCCCCCGGGGAGTCACTACCCTGTGTGAGCAAATCCCACATATTCATGAAGTAATGTTAGGTTTAACCATCTTCCTTTCCATCCCATAATATGTATGTAAACGAAGCATGATGATTTGATGGAAATATTGTGTTTAATTTTACAACATGTTTACTGCCATACTAAAGCAATATGGCATACATTGAAAATTGCAGTTATAGTGGATGTGAATATTTCATTAATAAAAAGGCAGTAAAAGTAAATATTCTCTTCAATAATAGTTGCACAAAAAAGTAATAACGTTGCCATGGAAAAATTCAACAAAAAAGCAATTATGTTGCTGTGGAAATCAACTAGCCTTTTTGTTATAGAATGCAAATATACTGAAATGCCCTTGACCAAATTGTATAGCTATTTGTATTACTACCAGTGTGAATGTCTCTTAACCCCCTGGGCACTACCGGCCTATCTTACAGTGGTTCTGATTGGTTTATTGCAAGATATACACATTTGAATAGCCAATTAAAATGCAGCTTGTAAAATATTTCACTCCAATCTTTATCAGGGATACAATTATTCTAACAATGCCTCTGATTGGTGCAATAAATGATGTTTCTATCTTTCTGACCAATCGGCCGGTAGTTCTCAGGGGGTTAATAACAATAGTCAACCTTACAATTGTACAGTAGGTATGAAAGTTTTGGCTATTAAAATGCTTCAAAATTAACATATTCCAACAACATTGAGCCTCAAATGAGATCCCCAAATTTTCTTTTAAAGGGGCATTGAGAAATATGTATAGGAGTGCGCCCTCAATTATCCTGGAAATCAGCTTTTTTGCATCAAAGTAATATAATGTACTTACTACCATCTGAAACAGTTTACCAACATTCGCCGTTTATCATATAAAATTTCATGATTTTCTTAGTTTCGATATGATCATATCGAAACTAAGGTGCTGAATTCGGAAGTTATGCTAAGTTTTAATCACGGACTTTCGCGACACGCGACAAATCTCAACCTGGAAGTGCCGTTATTTGCTTAGTTTGGCATGAAGGCGATGTCGAAATTGTATGATATTTTGTATTTGGGCTATGTTGATGATTATCTTTACGTTATTTGCTCATTTAGTACATCGATGCATCTCTCAATGCCCCTTTAAAAGTCAACCAGAATGGTGATTCAATGTTTTATTTGTATACATGATTGCCCTGTATCTATTGCATTTTGTAAGGCAGGAAATTTTGTAATGAAAATCACTGAAGATACTTTTAAGTGTACTCAATTGCATACAAGTGTATACATTGCCTGTGCTCACATCAAACAATCCCTCTCTCAAGTCGTTTTTTATATAAAAAGTGACATATTTTTATAGCAATCTTCATTTCTATATATATATGTTTCGAGAAGCAGAGAGAATTGCAACAGTGCATTGATCCAATCCATTCCTGTAACTGCATGTCAGCAATTTTATTTCAGTAACCATCTCCATTGTGTGTAGTGCTTTCAATTCATTTTGTCATATGACAGGTTTGTAACGCCTGGATAACATCTCGTCTTGTTGGATTAGGGGAAAGAGTTACAATACATTATTTTTATTTTTAGCTATTGATTTTGAACTTTACAATCAAACTTAGTATTGTATATTGTATAGAATAAGTACCTGGATGTATACTGTGTTCAACATGTTCAAAACCAAACTATCGTAGGCGTATGTGAAGATGATATGCATGCAAGTACATTTCGCTGATTGGCATTAGTATTACAATCATGCTAAATAAGGTCGGTTTGGCAACCTAATTTTGGTAATAAATATTTAATTGATTTCCATTTATTTTTGTCGGGTCAGCTATTGCCATGGTTATAAATTTTAGTAATAATGAAACGGCTGTTTAGCTTATTTTGGGGATACACAAATATACTGTATTCTCTGTAAAAATATATTCATGAAGTATACCCAAAGCCTATTTTTTAGCATTCAGAGCATTTAGGGTTTTAAAAAAACCCTAAATGCACTCCAATAAGGTGCAGGATTGTCCATTGTTGGTCATTATGGAAAAGGTGCAGGATTGTCCATTGTTGGTCATTATGGAAAAGAGTGTAAAAATCTGGTCTGATGCAGATACTCATTACAAAATATCCTGAATTACTGCGAGCATGCTCATACATCGAAAATATCCTGCAATTAATTTCATCAGTGCCATGTAGAATCTACATTGACGTGTTCAAATCTTTAACAAACAGCCATGTTTACTGGGATCAAACTGAGTGCTCTTGAGTGCTCTGTAATAACACAGAATAAAAATATCCTGTATTACCACAAGCATGCTGTACATCGACATTTCCTGTAATTAATTTCATCAGTAATATACAGACATGATTAAGGTAAATGAATTAATGGGAGAGATAGGAGAGAGAGCACTTGGTTTATTAACTAGGGTAATTACTATGTAACGGCTGCCCTTGGAATTTTCTCGCATGGAAATATATTCCGTGTGACCAAGGAGATATTATAATGATAACTCCTTGGTGATGTGACCCACCCACTTGCCTCGCATCATCTTGAGGATTTCACCCAGCGTAAGGTAATATCATAATGCCCATGCAATTACTGTACACACAGCTCGTATTGATAAGTACCCATATTATTTTCAAGAAGATAGGGAGTCACATTTGATCACTGCTCATTTGGTTTTATCTTCATCTCATTTTGCCAATCATTTTAGACTTGATTCAAGTCTTGGTGAATAACACATCACTTTTAAGAATCATTTGTGGTAGACTTGATGTTTGTCGATGGCTGGCTGCGGAAATCTCGGTCAAATATTTGTTCCTTAAATTACATTTGTATGACATTCCCCCAATTATAAAACCAATCATACAATGTTCCCACAAACACATCCCCGTAGGAAGATAAAAGGTGCCATAGAAACAGACCCTTTTATTGGTTGCCTTAGCAACTTTGACATTTTTTCCCTGGAAGCAAGAAGCAAGCAATTGATGAGATGAATTGTTAAAAGCATTCATATTTCAGGAGAAAGGAAGGGCCAGACATGCCAAGGTAGTTAGCTGGTGCTCTAATAATATGGCGACCTAAATTGGTAAATAGTCTTGTATTTTCATTGTATATACAGCATATTTTTGTATTGTATCCCAAGTTTGTATGTGTTCCAGTGAGTGGTATTGACAATGTTTTGCTTTAATTATAATTGAATATTTTAAGGAATGCATCTTTGTGAATATATTAGGTGGTTGTCAAGATTTTAAACTTGTAAAGTAAATTATTATCCTACGCCCTGACGCCATTGAGGGTGTTTATTGCTTTTTATGCGAGTCGGGGGGAAATAAGTCAAAAAAAGTGGAAATTTCATTCAAATTTTGTCTAATCCCTGCATGTTATAATGCTTCTATAATTTGCAATATGTGTGAAATAGGTAATCCATGAAAATAATGACCAACAAAAATAGTTCAGGACGGTGAAAAAACCAAATGAAATTAAGAAAAATAAGGAACATCTGGGTATAGAAAAAAGCGGTGTATCCTTGGTGTAAGATATTTATAAGTTAGACTAGTGTCCAGACCTATTACGGATTAAAGCTGTATAATCCTTTAATCCCTCAATAGAGGATTTGGTGCTAGGTTAGTTTCGTGCTGTCTTACACCAAGGATAAACCAAAAAACCAGCCCTGAATATAAAATGAATGTGTTTCATTCAATACTGCAATTTACTATGTGAAAGATAGCGTGCATTCTAATAATTTACTGCGTATTAATAGCCACATTTTATTACCATACCTCATAATCACCATAGAACAGTACAAGCTATCCGATTATTAGAGAATGCTCATTAGATTTTATGTACCTTATCTGCGTTGGGTGCATATTGTACTAGAATATTATTAGAAGAGGCTGGTTTAATATTCCTGGTACATAATGAACTATAGAGGGCATAGTGCAACTTTATTTGTTGGTAGTATTGTGCTGTATTTTGCCAGTACCTTATGATTGAACAACAGCGGAAGGCTCTGTATACCTTTTCACAATTATTAAATATGATTACAAAAAGTCCATTTTAGTGCTTGTAAAGAGACTGGTTTTTTTTCAACAACTGAATAGTTTTTTAATGTTCATGATGTGCGTAATTATCTTTTAAGTACAAAATTCATATAGCTTAACCTGGAAAATTTTGAGAAATTAGCCTCTGAAATTTGATAGCAGGTGTTGTGAAGCGTTAACAGGACATACTACAATTAAATTCCCCTCAAACCCTACACAACTAACCATGGTATTGGGTAGTGGCATTGAGCAGCATATTTTTCCCCATCATTGTGCTTAAAGTGGGGGGGGGGGGGGGGGGGGGGGAGGGGGATACTCCTTTCCTCCCTCCCCAGACCCAGGAATGAATGACAATTTGTGAAAGTGATTTTCCTGTGTTGTTTACTAAATTCTTCTTTAGCCAAGTATAATCCCATACAAATAAAACATTCCTGCAAACATGATTTGTTCAAAAATATATATGAGATAGATCGTTCAGTAACTATGGAGATCACAAAAATTGTTGCAAACTGAAGTGGTCTCTCGTAACATGGCACATAAGTCTAAGCATTCAGGTAAACAAGTGTAATCTTAATAAATTAGGGTAAAATGCACTATGGATATGAATATACTTACATAAACAACATTTATAAGGGCGCCTTTCCAGAAAGATCAAAGCGCCATGAAAGAAAAAATAAACAAAAACAAAAAAGAACAATTATGTCAACAGAAAAAATATGATGGGTAGACTTCAAAATCTTCTTGAATTAGGCAGTGTACATGCCTCCCTGATGTTACTTGGGAGCCTGTAGCACCATCTGTTATGAATTTAAGACCCAGGGAAGGGGTGATCACATATAATTGGTGAATTGCAAAACATTAATAGGGACAGCATAGTTTTCAGGTAGCAGCACCAAAACTATGGAATATCTTGCCTTAAAGGTATATTATGTGATCTTTCCAGGGAACGCCCTCAACATCGAAAAAAAAATTGAAAGTAGATTTTCTTGCAGATTTACATTTCTGATCATAAATCGTACATACATTCCAAGTTACAGGGCGATACGGTTCTTATTACTTCAAAATCATGGTTTTAGAGGGAAAATAAACTGTCGGATGTCCGACAACTTATTTTACTCTAGTCTAAATTCACTCTAAAACCATGATTTTGGGGGTAATTAGGAATCGTATCGCTCTGTAACTTGGAATGTATGTACGATTTATGATCACAAATGTAAATCTGCAAGAAAATCTACTTTCTAAAAATAAATCATGAATAGAGGGCGCTCCCTGGAAAAGATCACATAATATGCCTTTAATATGTTAAACATTTAAACTCTGTACATATTTTTTAAGAAAAACGTGAAGACATTTGTACTCGGAAGCATTTGCGTGATGTGAATCTAGTCACTCTACTCATCTTTGTATATTTGTTATGCATTTTAGTATACAAAGGTCATTCAATAAGTTCTACCTCCTACCTCATAACATTATTATTATATAAGCCAGTCTTATCAAATATCACACAATTGTAGCTTTGAACCTCAGCTACAAATTCATTGTAAAATTGAGTAATGGTTGTACTTTTCTGGAGATGCAGTGAAAACCAAGCCTGGATTTAGTGTGACGGAAACGAATGTAATACCGCAAAATATTGCCGAAGTGCTATTCATTTGGCATATTGTAAGAGGCAAAACATACCTCATCGGTCAATTTTAACCGTTCTCAATGTCAGATATTTCTTTAACAGACTGAAAACAATAAAGTTGACTGATTTCTTTGGAAACCAGATTGATTAACCAGATCCAGGTCAAGGCAACCACTAAGTGAATCCCTCCCCTAGAGAACCCTGCAAAAGTCATATTTGACTTTCATAAGAACTATTAAAGCGATCTTCAATATACTGGATTAAAAAGAGGGATTGCAAGTCTCTCAAAGCGATAATTTTCTATCATTGACTACCTGATTTACTATTCCGAAAGTTTCACATAATGAAATTTCATAAAGTGACTATTATGTTAAAGATTTAACATTCAAGGCATCACTGTGGCTTGAGTTGTAACAACGAAAATGTGACTAACTTGCAGTATTCCAGTATGCCAAAGACATAGCAATACATTTGAGTTGATATTACACTATTTTCAAGCATACAAGAGTTAAAATTCCTTACAATCTTATTTATACATGATAATACTGTAATATTCAGATATCATTCATTTTCCATTTTCAGTATTTAAATCATGCTCTTATATATAACCATACAATACGGGAAAATACCTGAAGAACATTGTGTTTTGGCTTTGACCGCATCAAAACAAAAGTGAAACAGATATCAATTATCATTTACTACTAATGTGTAGCTATGACTCTGAGCTATAATCATGACAAATGTCATGAGGCTGACATTCATATTAGCGATATTATGACGGAGGAGGTAGAACTTATTGAATGACCCTCGTATGTCGTTACATTACCATTATATAATTATTATTATTTTAGTAGTAGTAGTAGTAGTATGTGCTACCGAAATGGGTTGCTTTCTTGCAAGAAATCCTTAAACATGGGGTATTCGAAATTCATGAAAAACACCCAAATGTTTTTGTGATAGAAAACCTCTAAAGATAGATCCCCAAATCACAAAAATGGCTAAATATGGTCAAATTTGCCATATTTGCGAAAAATAAAAAAGGTTCAGACCGGGTTTGAGACCAGTAAAAAATAGGAGATTAATAGCATAACATAATTTCATGTTGTCTGCAACAAATCTTTTTTCTTTGCCAAGGTCAACATTTTCAATTGAATCACTTAAAGGTAGATGACCCGATCACATTCCGATTTTCAACTTGAAGTTTTCTATTCTACATGAAAGGTCATCCTTAAAAAAGTCGTGTTCCAAAGTTTGAGTTGCATAGCTCTAATGGTTCTTATTTTAGACGCACTAAGATGCTGTGAACTGTACCCATTGAGAAGTACACAAACTATATCGGTGGTATACCACCATTCGCGGTAATTCGACGTTATTTCATCGATTTCTCCGTAATTATACCGATTTAGGCCGTCAAATTTCAGTATGATGATGAGAAAAATACGAGCTTTCATATGATATGAAAATCTCCGTATGTTTGAAATAATTCTGTGTTACGAAAATGTGATCGGGTCATCTACCTTTAAAAAAGCACTTCATTTTACCCATTTTCCAGCCATTTTTAAAACTGATTTTAATAAAAATATGAATAAATAGCTTCAACCTTTATTAATATGAAAAATGAATGGTATTTGCAATAGTATGACATACTTGTCCCTACATTTAGTCATGTCCGATAAGTGTTTGGAGAGCTATCTATATTATGATGAAAAATGAAACATTAATAACTAAATTGAAGAAGGTATGATTTGACGGCTTATGATGAAGCACTAAGTGTTGACAAAACTGTAGTGCTGCAAAGTGTGTGTATGAGTAGAGTAATTAATTAGAATGGATAGGTTTATTAAAACCCTACCCTTCCCAGGCCTTACAATTCACTACGGCCAAAAACAATCTCCACACGCAATATGGACACTCAGATGCATAAGGGCCACACATGCCTGGTTAACAGCACATACAACCACTTGAATAAGGGCCACACGTGCCACGTTAACAGCACATACGGACACTCGAATTAAGGGCCACACATGCCTGGTTAACAGCACACACAGGCACTCGAATTAAGGGCCACACATGTCTGGTTAACACATTGAAAACACATTGTTGGCCCTATACTGGCACCAATCTAGTAGAGGATGTTTCGACAGCATCCATTTTTAAAGTGTTTTCCAAATAAACAATGGAATGAATTAATATTAACTTTAATATAAAATGGGAAAGAAAACGTGGATATAGTCATTCTTATGTTATGTAAAAGTTGTATTGAAAGTTACAAATTAACTCCAAATGAACTTAATAAATCAAATGAAATGATCAGAAAGACCATCTCACGATTCTGCTGCTGATAGTCTGACTTACTATGATTTATTTGACTTTGCCCTAAAATTGTCTCTTTTTATTTAATCGCAAGAAACCTCAGAGGAAGAACTCAATCCAAACAATTTTGAATAAATATCAACTAAATATTCACCAACATTTAAAGTTAGGCGTGATAAAACATCATATGTCGGAAACATCACCAAACAAGTCCAAACATGTACACAATTTTAGGAATTCAATCTTGTTAGATTTGCGAGTTTTTAGTTTGGTGTTTAGTTTGCCATCTCTCCCTGGTGTGCAATACATTCGCGGTTTGCCTATTTCATTTGAATAATAGAAATGGCATGAATTATTGCATTACATGGATCAGGTTCCAGCTGCTGCTGCAACATAAGGGGGATGGTAGACAAGTAATGGCTGATTTAGAGTACTGTATTGGGTTTCCACTTTACATATTAGGTATTCCAATGGCCTTATTAGGTATTCCGATTGTCGTATTAGGTATTCTGATTGCCTTATTAGGAATTCCGATTGCCTTATTAGGAAATTCAATTGTCTTATCAGGTTGTAAAGCCGTATGGTGGAGTCAAGTGTGATGCAATATGTCAAGTCTAGATTTTTACTATATTATCTCAGCAGATTGGTTTGTTGTTGAAAATATTATTTCTCAGCTGGCCCTGTGTCTACATATTTCAATCTAGTATTATGTTCATCTCTAGTTCTAGCATTTACCAGGATTTACAAAATCTGAGATATTCATGCAGTGTTTGTTTTATTAGAAAATGTAAAAATACATGAATTTCTAACAGATTAATATGATGCAAAATATACAATATTTTATAAGCATATATTAACCAGCATGGACCTCATCTGATATGATGGCAACTATAGCAATAGCATTTGCAGTGGTAGAACAAAATGAATGTTTTCAAACAAGGAACAGCATTTTATACCTCAAATTTTTGACATTTGAAACAAATCTTCATATCATTTAGGTGATGGGATGGATAATGATTACCTCTGGTGAACCAATGTTCCTTGATACGGTCATTAGAAATCAATATAAAGTAAGGTTAAAAGCTGATATTGTCGCTTGTTTAAAAACATAAAGAAAATGTATCTACTGTAGATAGCACTATTATATCATGTTACACTAGATGGCAATTAACAGGTTTCTTTTTACTTTTACAAAGTTCGTAATTATTGAAAGAACTTTGTAGGATTTATTGAGCAGTGTCAATATTGTACAGCTAAACCAACAGCATTTGGCAGGCTGTTACCAAAACAAACCACATAAAACAGTACAAAGACTGCATTGCTGATATAATGTAATTATCTCTACCCATTTATCAAATTACGTAACTAACTGGCATTTGATATTTAATTAGTAACAAACCATCAGATGTTTGTGACAGAATTGTTACATGCATAAACAAGTTACCAGTGAGACAAAGTGCCCCTGGCTATAAAGCTGGACACACAGTACGGAATGGTTATCAAGGAACTTTTCAGGGGAAGGAGGCACACAGTATAAAGATATTTTATACTGCATCTTGCTGTACACAGGTGACCACCACAGCAGCTCACAGGATCCCGCTGTGTACGTAATTGACAGCTTGTTCCGACCGAGAACCACCATAGATAAACCACAGGCATGGTCAGATTGCCACCGGTTCTTGGCTAGGATCGAGTAAGATCGTGGAGCGCTTAGGTATCTACAAACGGAATACTCCCTCACATCAACCTGAGTACCCCTGAGATATCCAGATGCTAAGCGCTTCTGTATTTTAGAAAATATTGACCACAAGTATAGTTTCACCAAAAGATTACGGGGATTGGCAAAAATAGCCTAAATGACCAATGCCCTCTATAATCGTTGCGTAGTTTTAAATTTGCCATTATGATCGGGCGACTATAGTACAATCATGCATAGTTGATACACGAAGCATGGTGGATATAGGAGGGCAGTATTTGGAATGGGTATACTCAATAGGAGAGGGCGTACTTCTCTATGGGAAAACCTGGGAAATACAAAGAATGTGCAGTCGGGTGTGCAAAGTTCACCATACATCTTAAAGGCTTTATGAAGATCGATCAACAAGGTCGAGATCAGCGGTCGACACGTCTGTCGCCACTGCTGAATTCACACCACCAAATGGTTCGCCTATACATTTACATGCTAAAGGAATGTTACAAAATGCCCATTTTCTTGCTTATAAAGCGACTTGATTTTTAAATTTGACATTTTCCTTAAATTTCATGATATCTTTGATCATTAAATCAAACAATTATATATGATATCTCCAAAAGTTCTGAGAAATTGGCCCCCAAAGTTGGACAATTGGTGTAGCGCCCTCATTTATCAGAAAAAGTTGAGAAATGTTACCAGCCTACATTTACAATCAAAATACACCCAAAAAACCTACAAAATGCATTGAAAATGTTTCTTTCTGCACTGTAGTATTAGGTAATAGTCCTAAAATCAGGATTAAACTTCAACTTTAATCATTTGGGAGCAATAAGTACCATTTCTGATTAATTCTATAATCATTGGGCCACAGGCTGCCCAGCTGATAAAAAAAGTTTTGATTGTCGTCTACAAGGACTGAAAATATTTACATGTACTGGCGTGGAATCTGCTGTCATATTGATTATGACAAGTCACGTGACCATCCCATTTTGATAATATGCTTGGAATCACTTCTTCACAGCAGGATGCCGCCAGCTGCTGTGGGTAACCACCAAGAGTTTACAAGCTTACCCATGAACAAGTTTTGAACTCTTAAGAAGAAACCTCCTAAAATTAGGATTTTAACACATTGATGCAGCAATATTTGAGTCTATAACAACTGGAAAGGATTTAAAGGGGCACTGAGAGATACGTATATTCCCGGGGGGGTACTCGGATTTGGTTTGGTCGGGGGTGTGCCGCTGGAGATTCAAAACCCATACCCATTTTTAGGGGTGATTTTGGAAAAATCGGTACCCATTTTTAGGGGTTTTGCTTCATTTTAGACCAAATTTTCGCAAATTATCGGGAAAATAGACCTAATTTTGGCAAATTTTCGCGAAAATAGACCTAATTTTGGCAAATTTTCGCGAAAATAGACAAAAATTTCGCGAAAATAGACTAATTTGTAAAAAGTGACCCCATTATTAGGGATTTCCAGCACAAAATCATACCCCATGTTTAGGGATTTTGTGCCCAAAAACCTACCCATTAGAGCGGCACACCCCCGTATACCGTCTTAGGCGAGTACCCCTCCCGGGCGTATATTAGGAATGCGCTTTGAATTTTGCAACTACATGTACGTAATACTTGAGCATTTACTAACTACCATCTGAAATCGATTACCTTAATTCGCCCGCCTATCGGTGTTGACATTAAGGCAGCCATATTTACAAGATGCTAATATTATGTTTATTATTAGGCCTATCCCCGGTGGTAAGAAGAAGTCCTGAATTTCCCGGTAGTGGATTTGATACTTTCTTTAGACTAGTCTGTTACCTAGATTATTTACATCTAGTACCGGAACATAAATTATGTAACTTGGACCACACAGATTATATCGTATTTTTGATTATTTTCTACGCAACACTCACCCTTTTTTTAGGCAACACTGCCCCAATTCAAAATATAAAGTATAAGCAAAAAGTGTTTACTGTACAATTCAAAAACTATTCTTGTTTTTGAATTAATCAGACTAAAATTGCCAGTTGATTTATGTGTATGCTATTTAGGAAGAAAAAGAAATGCTGTATTGTTGAATATATCTAAGATGTTATACTTTGATTTAGTTAAGCACTATTTGAGATCAATAATTCATAAAAAGATGTTGATGTTTGTTGCAAAAACATTACAAATGCTTATAACATATGATCCATAAGCAAATTAGCTTAAAAATATCACCATCTCAGTTTTTAAAATCTAATATAAAGGAGTGTTGATGACAACCAAAACATTTGATTTGGGCCTTATTTCTCATCTTGTCTATCCTATCTGAATTCATAACCTAGAGAGATTTCTTGGGGAGTCAAAATATTCTTATGAAAATAATATGCCATGCCTTCTAGCTACAATACACACCATGAATTCATATGTAAACTAAAGACATATAAACCAGAAATTGATTTGTGATGTAAGATGGTGAAGAATTATCATATCTATGGGGAGCCTGGTGGGAAAGAGGATAGACTTGGGAGAGTTTCTGTTGTATAACTGGCGGCTGTTGGTGGCTTGATATTAACAGTTTTTACAATCATCGACAAAATATTACCGCTGAAGCAACAGTATAGGATATGGTTATTGCACTACATGTAGGTAGTGACTGAGTGTTGGTTTAATTTTTGAATGTACTAGTTTAGCAAATTTAGCCATGGAAGAAATTGAAGCTTAATGTTGGTATAAGTTGTAAATATTTAAGCTTGGCTTTTAGCAATCAGTGATTTCATGATATATGTTTAGATGAATAATTCCATTTTTACATTTTATAAATTACAATATAGTAAAATTGTACAAATGTCCCTGGCTATTTGTCAGTAATAGGGGAACAGTATAATTGTTTAAATAATGTTAAAACAACATTTTAATTCACAGTTAGTTTGTTAGTTAGTTGGTTTATATCTTGTACAGTCTATCAGTTTGTTTTTCACCCCAATCCCCAAATTGTCACCGGAATTGGCCCAATTTGACATGACACTCATTCTTTTTTATTGTCAAAATGTTCATTGAAAATAATGGAATAAAAAAGAAGACAAAATAGAAATTAAAGGCAAGAGACACACCAACACATTTCTTTCAGAAATTGGTGAAAAAATTGTTCATATGCAAATGAATACCAACCCAAAACACTTTTTGGGCTTGTCAAAAAAAGGCTTTATGTTAACTGATTTTCATATTTTTTACGGTCATTTTCAAGGGGATATAAGGCCTACCTAACATGAGAGGTGTTTTTTTGTTCTCGTTGCCTTATTGAAATTGTCAACAGATTTAGTTATGTTAAATAAAGATTCTGTGAGAATCGAAACGTCAGGTCCTCTTATATTTATTACAGATTTAGTTCAATTCCCTTGATATCAATATCATAAGTAAGATTCATAGAATATAAGAAAAGGTTATTGAAAATGAAAACTGTCACTCCCTTTTATTGTCATTTTCTTAAGGGGGGACTTGGGGTATTTGGTTAGTACTGTAATTATTGAACTATGACTCAAATATATATAAAAGTATACTTCTTTGGAAAGGAAATGGATCAGAGATGGATCAATTTTGACCGAACATGTTGATGTTTTGAGAAAATCACACACAAAAAAAATCACTTTTTTGACCCAATTTTTTTAACAAAGCTAACAAACATAATTTTGAGTTAAAAATGCCCAAATCACTTGATGATGATGTAAAGACACTAATGAAGGGACAATTTTTTTTCTTCAACCTAATCCAATATTTTTTGAAATTTGGACACAAAAAAATTAGATTAGGTTAAAAAAAAATTACTCAAAATTATTTTTGTTTGCTTTGTTAAAAGAAATTGGGTCAAAAAGTGAATTTTGTGATTTTCTCAAAAAATCTACTTTTTTGGTCAGAATTGACGCCACATTTGGATTCTTTGATCCATTTCCTTTCAAAAAATATATACTTGTATAAATATGCATTTGATTAATAGTACAATAATTACAGCACTCACAAAATTCAAAAAATCAAATCAAAAACTGCCTTAGTCCCTCTTAAAGTGTTATTTGAGGAGAAAAAATATTGTTCCCAGATTTGGCCCAATTTGACATGACACCCTCTGATTTCATTTTCTAAAACAACGATTATTTGAAGAAAAAATTGCCACCCAAATTTTACAGAATTTTACATGGTACCCTTTGATTTCATTGTCAAAAAATAAGGTTATTAATTGGGGAAATAAATTGTCACCAAATGTGGTCCAATTTGCCATGATTCCTCTCTGATGTAGTTGTCCTCATTAAGGGTTCAAAGGGTTAAGGGTTATGGGAGAAAAGAATTTAAACCAAATTTGGCCTAATTTAATGCGATACCCCTTAGATTTTGTTGTCTAAAGATAAATGTTATGTAGGAAGAAAAAGTGCCACTACTTTTTTATTTCATTCTGTAAAAGTAAAGATTTATTGAAAAATAAGATATTGTCACCACATGTGGCCCCATTTGACGTGACACCATTTTGATTTCATTGTCCAAAAGTAATGGTTATCAAAATAACACTCCCTTCTATCAACATAGTCATACAGTGGTTCATTGTCTAGTGTATTCTCATTCCTAGTCCTCTGTAACATGTTTTCTCTTTACTTCTTTTTATCTTGCAGTGATTTCTACTGTCCATACGCTAGTTATGGGAAGAGCAAGCTGGCAGTTGTTCTTGGCACATATGAGCTGCAATCAAGACTAAACAACTGTACCAACCCAATGCCTATAACAGTGAATTGTCTTCATCCTGGTGTGGTTAATACTAATCTCTACCGTCATTTACCTAATATGATGCGACCGTTAAAGAAATTATCTGCTTGGATGGGATTAATGTGGGTAAGATTTAACGCAACATTATCATTGTAGTCACTAGGCACTTTGCCATTTTAGTCCCTATCATATAAATAATGCTATGGACAAAATTCAAGCTATTTTACACGAGCATGATTTGTTGTTGTTCCAGAGGCTGCATCCAAATGCATAATATGCACGAACGACTATGCATGCATGCACGTGATGATCTATCAGGGCATGCAGCTTGCTGTACGCACTTCAGGGTTTACGCACCGTCACATATGTTACGCACGCATTGTTGGAATTTTGTCTATAGCATCATGACACTGACTATAATAGGTCTGCTTATGTTTAATTAAGTTTTCCTAAAAATTGTCAAACTTCAAATTAAAAACTAAACACTTTGCAGTTATAGACAAGGCTTGGACTTTTTAATAAAGAATGGATCTTTGTGATGAATGATCAGATATAATTGATATACTGATATAAAATTATGTTTGTCTTTTTAATAATGACACATAAAAAATTGTCCAATTTCTTTAAAAAATAATTATTAAGATTTGTTGCAAGCGCTTGTAAATTGTTCATTATTCTATAATGCAAATTTCATGCGCCAGTATCGTGCGATACTGGTATACCAGTATCTGGGACCTAAAGTACACTTTTTCAGTATATTGTAACCATGTTAAAAATATTCATAATTAATGGAAAGCCCAGGGTAATCGGATATTCTCTGAATCTTGTACTGCAAAGTGGTTGTTAATATTTTATGTTCAGGCTTGTGTAGTTTACACAAATCACCAGCTAGATGATTTCTGGATTTCTTGAATACAATTCATTTTCAAACCACAGCAAAGTTAATGGAATTTAAGCCCAGAGTAATCAGATATTCTCTGACTCTTGTACTGCAAAGTGGCTGTGAATATTTGATGTTCAGGCTTGTCTAGTTACACAAATCACCATTGTCGTGATAGGGACTATTTGATCCAAACCTATTCACCTGAAAAAGGATACACCTTTTGTATGGCACGCCGACCATCAGCACACATACAAGTCTATCAAGCATGCTATAACAGAGGATGTGTGTCTCACATATATCGACCCATGCAAGCCAACTACTTTGAAGGAGAAGCATCGCAGAAGGGTCTCGGCGCTTGCTTGATTCAAGAAGGCAAACTGGTCGCCATCTCTTCAAAGACATTAAGCTCAGCACAATCAAACTACTCCAACATTGAAAGGGAAACTCTGGCAATGGTCTTTTGAATTACCTGATTTCACACATTCTTGTTCGGAAGTACGTTTAGCATGTTTAGAGTGGAAACTGATCATAAACCACTTGAGATGATATGTAAGAAGCTGCTGACAAGCGCGCCACCAAGACTACAATGTCTTCTAGTGAAAGTACAAAGATTCAACTTCACATTCACATGCAAGCCAGGAAAAAACATGATCATCTCTGACACCCTGAGCAGACTGCCAAACCAGAAGAAAGCTGAAGAGATACCTCTGGACTTACAGTTGGACAGCATGTACATTACCATTGATTTCGTCCACTGAAGCAAGAGCAACTGATAGAGAAACCAAACAAGACCAGATCTTGAGACAGTTGGAACAGTTCAGCAAGAAAGGTTGGCCAGAAACAATACAAGGACGACTGACCGGCCTCAGACCATATTGGTCCGTCAGAGATGAATTAGGAATATCCAACGGAGTGATTTTCAAAGGACAACAGGTCGTGATTCCTGAACCCGATAGAGCAGATATTATCAACCAGTTACACCATGGATATATTGGCATCGAAAGGACGAGACGTCTGACGCGACAGTCTGTTAACTGGCCCAACATAAACAAAGACATAGAAGACGTGATGAAGACTTGTGAAACATGCATGGAAAATATGCCAAGCCAACGAAAGGAACCGCTTGATCCTCATGACATTCTGTCACAGCCATGGAAGAACATCGCAACCGACATTTCCCACCTTGGAGGAACAGACTACATAGTACTGGTTGACCACCATTCCAAGTTCCCAATCATCCAAATGCTACACAGCATTAAAAGCAGCACAATCGCGAATATCTTCTCAGAGACATTCAGCCTATTCGGGAAACCCATTGAAATAGTCTATGACAATTATGCCACCAGAGAACCATTCCAGAAACTGATGGTAGACTGGGGGATACGAAACACCGTGTCATTACCCAGATACCCAAGATCCAATGGTATGACAGAGATTTGTACAAACCATCAAAAGCACCATAAATAACATTATAAACATCAAACTAAAATATCTTCTAAGTTACAAAGCAATACGTCTCTTAATTACTTCAAAATAATGGTTTGAATAGGTAAATATGAACTGTCAGGTTAACTCTGGCAACTTATTTTTGTTCATAAAAAGAATTCCATGGTTTACAGTGTTTCTGGCTACAATCGCAACCATACACAAGTGAACACAATAGTACAGAATGCTTGATGAAGAAAATTGAAACAATTATGTAGCAAAATTCCTTAAATTGGAAGCAGATTTCCATTGTGATTAAAGGTGTATGTTCCGATCACTTTTTTGGGGCTATGATTTATTTTTTCACATCAAGATATTTTGATATCAGAAGGATCCCCATATTTTTCTCATTATGTCTGTAAAATCTTAGGGGCCAGAAATGTTCCATTAAGAAATTATAGGCTAAAATGTGGTGAAATACTGCCAAAGGTGGTTAACCACCAACCAGTTTCTGTACTACTCAATGGGCTATTTTCAAGTGACCATATGCTTCTAAAAATAAAACCGTTGAAGTTATGCATCTCAACTTTTGGAATGTGACAATTTTAAGGATGACCTTTCATGTAAGATAGAAAACATCAAGTTGAAAATCGGGCCAGCAATCTGAACATCTACCTTTAAGTAAAGTTCTGTGATTATTTTAATGTAAAACACAGTCAAGATCGATTTATGAGTTCACAGATGTCTCTCCTGATAGTCGAACTTCACTATAAGAGAGAAAAAATGTGTGTAAAATTTTACAAATATCACATAATATTGCTTTAATGCCAGTATTTAAAGAAAAGCAAACGCATACAATGGTTATTTGTTACTTTTGCCATGTTGTTAACAATATCGGCAATTACTGCATGCTTTTCATTGATACCATTCATTTTAACAAACAATCATTTTATTTTTAGATCTGTGTCCACTTTTTTTAAATTTAAAATCGTAGAGAAAGATAAATGCAACTAGATCTTGCTCCGGTCTAAGACCAGGCTACCTTGATTTTTTTATGAGAAAATGATCCCTAGTGACCCCTTCTTGACCTTTGACCTGATTAAAATATTTGACTTATTTTCTTGGCTCATCAAATCAAACAAGATGCAACAAACCCGGTCCAAATCGGAGCATGTCTTAACTTTTACCCCTCTAAAGTTCAGTGACCCCGTATTGACCCGTATTGACCTTTGACCTGGTCAATATGATTGTTTTTTTCTTGGCTCATCAATCCAAACAAGATGCAACAAACCCGGTCCAAATCGGAGCATGTCTTAACTTTTACTACTGTAAAATTCAATGACCCCTAGTGACTCCTTCTTGACCTTTGACCTGGTCAATATGATTGACTTATTTTCTCGGCTTATCAATTCAAATAAGATACAACAAACCCGGTCCCAATCGGAGCATGTATTAACTTTTACCTTTGTAAAGTTCAATGACCCCTAGTGACCCCTTCTTGACATTTGACCTGGTCAATATGATTAACTTATTTTCATGGCTCATCGATCCAAACAAGATGCAACAAACCCGGTTCAAATCAGAGCATGTCTTAACTTTTACCTCTGTAAAGTTCAATGACCCCTAGTGACCCCGTATGACATGTCACCTTTAATCGCTGATGACCCTATATGAACATAGACCCAAGGAATCTTTTAACCAATTATGATGGTCATGAGTCATTTCCTCTGAGACAAGATGCATTTTAAGTGATCGAATTGAAAATTTACATTTTGACCCCTAGTAAAAACCGTTCTTTTGTATATGCGTACGGTCAAAAGGAATATGTGGACCAATTTTGACGATTCTAGGTCATTTCACTAAATTGCAAACACGTTTTAAGTGAAAATCACGTTTTGACCCCTTATGATCCCTGTGTGACCTTTGACCCCAAACTGTGAAGACCCTATATGTAGGTCTGGTAGGGGGTCCTACTGACCGAATCTGGTGATTGTAGCATGTAAACTGTAGAAAAAATAGCATTTTGAGTGCGAGGAATGAAAATTGACCTTTTGACCCCTAGTGACCTAGGTTGACCTTTGACCCCATGAAAATGATTGACTTTTTTTCTTGTCTTATTAATGCCTACAAAATGAAACATGACCGGTCAAAATCGGAGCATGTCTTACATTTTCCCCTGTTTAGGTCAATGACCCCTAGTGACCCCATATGACATGTCACTTTTAATCGCTGAAGACCCTATATGTACATGGATACAAGGAATCTTTTGACCAATTCTGACAATCATAGGTCATTTCCTCCCGAAAAAATAGCATTTTCAGTGCGAGGAGTTAAAATTTACATTTTGACCCCTAGTGACCCCAAATGATTTTTAATTTTAAAAACCGTTCTTTTGTATATGCGTACGGTCAAAAGGAATATGTGGACCAATTTTAACGATCCTAGGTCATTTCACTAAATTGGAAATGCGTTTTAAGTGAAAATCACCTTTTGACCCCTAGTGACCCCTGTGTGACCTTTGACCCCAAACTGTGAACACCCTATATGAAGGTTAGGTGGGGGGTTCTACTGACCAAGTCTGGTGATTGTAGCATGTAAAATATAGTAGGAGATACATTTTGTAGACTGTGTGTAAGGCCCGGTTTGAGGAAAGAAAGAAAGAAAGAAAGAAAGAAACACGACAGATATAATACCTCGATTTTTGAAAAAATCAAGGTAATAAACCGCTTTGTTCCATTCAGTTTCAAAGCTACCATTCAAATGATTAAACCGTTTGATGCATTTCCAATATGAGACAAATGATTCAGGTATATTGTACACTTGAATAATTTGCAATAAAAACAGATTTTCCATCAGTTTTCATGTAACAACACAACATGTCAGTTATCTCTCTCTCACATGTCTGTCTTGTCTCGTCTTGTCTCGTCTTGTCTGTATTTGTTTTATTGTCTCTTGTTAACTGTTAACATGTCACATTGATTTGTTTTATTGTTTTTATATAATTTTGTGTTATCATGTAGCGTTAAAGTGTGTTTTGGAATAAAATGATTCTGTAAGTTGCACACAAAAAAATAATCAAAAAAAGAAAGATAAAAAGTAACAAGTCAAAAATATGTGTCCCTTTGGTTAAAAAGTATTTTATATCAGCCATTCCATCTATTTAAGATAAATTCCCCTTCCCCTTCATGGCTCTGAGCATATGAACAATTAATCAAGGCCAACATTATATAGGTGTGCATGAATGTGTGCATGCTATGAATGTGTATAACCACTATTAACATAGCCATGTTATTCCATTTGTCTACCGTAAACCTCGTCACATTTTACTATTTAACGCTTTCCACACGGCTATTAGTTTTACCATACACTAAACAGATTTGTCAGAAACCTTTCTCAACTTTCAAGGTCTATCTCGAGGATTACTGAAACAATACTAGGCATGTTTGTACTTATTTTAATGCATTTCTCACGGTGATTCCAAATATGGTAATGCAATTCAATAATGTTGACATTTTTGAAACATTTTGTGACATTTTGGAATATCGTCTGCAGATGCCTGCCGTGTGGAAAGGGTTAAAATTCACAATGTCTTTATAATTGAATAGATGTGATTTTTAATGGCCCTGATCGGCGCTGCTGATGTCTCCTTGGAGATTCAAATAACCGCAATTCTGACGCCAGAATTCCAATCAATATTTATGAAATATCAAACCTTTAAAAGGATGCATACGTGATGTCTATGTATTGACACAACTGAGACTAGATATCCGATGCATGTATTTGATCAGGCAGAAAAAATGGCATGTCAAATAATTAAAACACTCAATATTTTATGTTGCCGGGCTATAACATTTCTATATTTATTTTATATTTGTAAAAATCTTATTTTTGTTACTTCGAAATAGCGATGACGTGACATATTTGATTATTTCACATATCCATTGTGAAAATGGCTATGCTTTATGCTTTTTATAGAAAAATTAAATTTCCATTTTTTCAGTTCCTGTTATCAACAAAGAATAGCTAGTTTGTGGACAAAAAGAAAAGTCATAATCATATTCTATTTTCAAAATGATCCATACCAATTTACAGCCTCTATAGTCAAATGGGTTAGCTTTCCCACAAAGCAAGAGGAACCGGGGTTCAAGACCGTGTATTTTGAAGGTCTTTTACTAATTTTGAGTTTTACAAGGACATTTATTAGGTTCATATGTACTTTACCTTGCATATTTGTCCCTTCTCGTGTCTAATTTTTAACCTGATTATGCCACTGATATAACCAATATGTGACGCGATCAAGAGGAATGAGTCGGATGTCGGGGAATCCCAAATTGAGATATGGCCAATTCAAAATGGCGGCTTACATAAGTTTTGATGGAAATTCATGTATACAATTTGACATAACTTTGGCACAAAACGTCGTATCGACATGGGGTTTTCAGTTTCTGAAAGCTCTAGGCGTCTTCTTTACTTTAAAACTGTATTAAAAACTCATTTTCGACCAGGGTCGACATCCGACTCATTCCTCTTGATCGCCGTCACATATGTGTAACTAATCCCTAAGTTAACATATAGCCATTAGCAAAGCTTCTCTCATAAAAGATACTAACTATATCTATATTTAATGTTTGCGCAACTTAAGTGATATTAATTTCATCTAAATTCAATTGACCATATGACTAGGAGGGTAACATTACCCGATTGCAGTGAACTGGAAACCTCTTTAATGGATTTGTTATGGCAATTTTCATCTTGAAATTCTCGCAAACAAAACGTGAGCGAGACACACACAGATGGCAAAGTTTGCTTAGTAATCTATACAGAGAGGGAGGCCATTGATATTGCGAGTAAATAAGAGTAGTGTAATGCATTTGTTGATCATTTTATGACTTTAAGTATTCGCTAGAAAGTTTTGAATTGTTTTCATTAAACATAACTCCCCAGTGTGTTTTGGGAATAAAACTATCAGGGAGAAAAACGAGTCAAATTAGGGGGGGAAGTCCCCCCGATGCCAGGAATCGAACCCGGGTCACTTGTGTAGCAGTCAGGCCCATATTAATTGAACTACAGAGTTAGATTTCCTACACGCATATGACACCTCGCCTGATCGTGCCACAAGATAGATTGTGGAAGCGCGCACTAGCAGTATAGTGATTTGTAGTGATGAGAAGGGTTATGGTTAAGGGACCATATGATAGTTCTGTCCCTCATAGTTTCAATATTGTTACTTGAACTTAACTCATTTCTGGTGCCCTTAAAATTGTGTTCTGTGTTTGTTTGTTTGTTTGTTTACACGGTCGGTCCGTACAGACACACACTGAAAGGCTCAAGCCACGGAAAATGCTCGGGCCAGGCTTAAAAAGTCTATAAGCATGCTGGCTGAATGAAATGAAAGTTAAGAAAGATGGAATAAAACAATGAAGTAAAAAAGAGCCACTCCCCTTCGGACATGAGAAAAGAATAGTCTTGATCCAATCTCATTTGCCACACAGGCGTTGTTACAAGTTTGAAGTAGCAACGATACTCTATCGATGTGTTGGATAGATAAAGAGATACCATAGAGGGGGTGCTTCATTCAAGTCATGTGTTCATCCAGATGATGATGGACATGATTAGCCCAAATCTACATTTCATATTGGTTTAACATATGAGGCAAATAACCATTGAAATATTCAAAATATCTTGTGATATGTTATAACTAAGTTGTTTCATCCTAAAATTATAAGAGTTGAAAAACAATCATCTCCAGTCTAAGTCTGTGTATCGATGTTTTTCAGAATTTTAGACTAATATATTCTATCGCATATCATATTGTAAACTTAAATAATTCTAAACAAGCTAACTCTTTCTTCATGATTACAATCCCGAACGGAATAAACTCCCCCGAAATCATCATAAACACTAACCATTCCAAATTCAAAACTGCCATTACAGGCCCAACTTATTGCAAGTAATATTTTCATTTTGTTAACCATCGATACGGGTAATTTTAAGTTATAGGAAAATAAGGATTGCATGCATTAGTTGCCATATTAAAATATTCCTAGCCACTGTGCTCAGTGGTGGCACCAGCATCCAAATTTTGTGGGCAAGAAAAAAACAAGGGAGGGGGCAAGATGCACGCGAAGCGAGCAAAAACTTTGCCTTTAAATATCAAAATTGCCTTGAAATTGGTTTCTAAACTAGGCATTTCAGACACTTTAAAGATAATTTAGAGGTAATTTTGACATTTAAAAGTTTTACAAATTGCTGACAGGAGGAGGGGGCAAGGTTCGTGACTGGGAGGGTAGGGGGGGGGTAAAGGCCACCCCCTGTTGTGGCCACTGTCTTTGCAAACCGTGGCTCAAACATGTTTCTTGAATTATTTCTCACTTTTAGATATTGTTCTGTTGTGTTCACCCTTTGTTACTACCTGTAAGTGATATTCCTATATTTCATGTGTAATCACGATTTATATTTATTCTATTTTCAGACCCCTCGTCAAGGTTGTAGCACTTCCATCTATCTTGCCCTCTCCCAGGATGTTGAAGGCATTGGAGGACAATACTATGACAATAGTCAGGCAGTGCGTTCAAGTAAAGCAAGCTATGATACCAAGCTATGGAAAGATTTATGGAAGTGGTCTTGTGAAGTTTCAGAACTTCCATACAATATAGAAGACAAAGTGACTGTTTTAAGTACTGAGAGTTAATAATGAGAACAACATGGATCAAATATACAAGTGTTGCTTCTGTAAATTTCAGATATTGAAACAAGTTTTATTGCATTTTTGCAATAATGTTAAATATGGCGACACAGAAAAGAAAGAAAAATCTGATTCTACAGGCAAACAGACCTCTCAGGTAGGGTCGGTCAGTCGGATGTTTTTTTGCTTCTTTGGGTTTTTTTCTTCAAAAATATTGTGAATATTTTGGTAAATTTTCAAAACATTTTGGTAAATTTTCAAAACATGTTGGTAAATTTTCAAAACATTAGGGTACATTTTCAAAACATTTTGAAATTTTACGGGGAGAAAAGGAATCCAATTTAAAAATAATTAAAAATGGGTCTGTCGGGCCTGTAGAACCAGGTGGTTTATGTGTCCCCTAATACAAAAATATGTGCTTCCATGAAATTGTATGTGAATTGTGAGATTGCATTGCCATATATGCATCTAAGTTGATTGAATCAGAGATGCCAGTTTTCATGGGTTTTTGTCACTCCCAATTTCTGCTCTTTTATTTGTTTTCAGCCAGTTTTGGGGCATTTTAGCCACATTTTATGTGTTATTTCAGGGTTTTTACAACTTTTTTTTTTTTTAGTTGTATGACTGGCATCTCTGTTGAATACAGATTTAATTCTTGATTTAAACCAACAGAACCTAATAATAATGTAGAGCAGTGAGGTGTTTTCATCCTGTTAGAGTGAATACACAATGGATCTGTATCTTGCTTTTTGTGATACTGCAGCTCTTAAAGGTAGATGTTCCGATTTTCAACTTGAAGTTTTCTATTCTACATGAAAGGTCATCCTTAAAAAAGTCGTGTTCCAAAGTTTGAGTTGCATATTTAGACGCACAAGATGCTGTGAACTGTACCCATTGAGTAGTACACAAACTATATCGGTGGTTACCACCATTCGCGGTAATTCGACGTTATTTCATCGATTTCTCCGTAATTATACCGATTTAGGCCGTCAAATTTCAGTATGATGATGAGAAAAATACGAGCTTTCATATGATATGAAAATCTCCGTATGTTTGAAATAATTCTGTGTTACGAAAATGTGATCAGGTCATCTACCTTTAATATCAATCTAGGCAACATGACATATTAGAAACACAAATTGATGGAAGAGAGTGTAAAAATGCCAAGTAACAGTATTTAAGTACAACATCATTAAACAGGAAAGATATAATGTCATAGTGTTTATTGGAAAAGTAATTATATAAAAAAGGGATTTTGTATTAACGGATCCAATTTTTGGTATCAAGAGATCTTTATCAATTTGTTTTGTGCTTTACATCAAAACACCAAATGCAATTATAATAACCAGAACATCCATTTACATTGCCCTCAGGGATATGCGACTCAAATTGTGATTGGAAGCTATTTCTAAGTTTAATTCTGTTGTGTGAGAGGAATCTTGGTGGCGCTGTAGCGCTGTCTGCTTATGGATAGACTTGCATCAAGTCTGTCAGACACAAGCAACAACGGTATGGTGTATATTTTAAATGGAAGTGATCATATTCAGGGTGATCCAAACCCTGCATCATGTAAGGTTTTTATGATAATTTTTGAAACTGCACAATTTGTCAGGTTTTTTTCCAACAATTCTGTGTGAACTTCAATTAAGTCTATACCGAAGCAAATGACAAACAGCGCCACCACGATTGTGCTCACAAAATTATACCGTAGAAAATGTGACCTGTTATTTATGTATGCGCAGTACAGGGCGAGTCAAAAAGAAGTTTACCCGGATTGGTGATGTTTTAAAAACAAACAAATGACACTCGAGAGTTCAGTAAAGCATATATTTAACAAGCATTCTCTCCTGCTTATTAGGAAAAAAGAATGATACAAATTGAGCATTGCTAAGAGGAGTTATGCCTATTTTAATAAAGGTACTCATTATGCAAGCTGTCCACGGAATACTTGACCAAACAAATGTAAAGTATGCATTTTAGCTGCATACTTCCCTATTGACCGAGATTGGTGATGTTTTTCAAAACAAATAAAGGACTTTTTTGAACTTTTAAAAAAGTTCAGTAAAGCATTTATTTACCAAACATACTCTGCTGCTTATTAGAGAAAATTAATGAAGCAAATTGATCATTCCTAAGAGAAGTTATGCCTGTTTTACTGAAGGGCAGGGCATTAATTGTAGGTCAGTACACAGCTAAAATGCTTACTTTACATTTGTTTTATCAAGTATTCCGTGGACAGCTTGCAAAATGAGTACCTTTATTAAAATAGGCATAACTCCTCTTAGCAATGATCAATTTGTGTCATTCTTTTTTCCTAATAAGCTAGAGAGAATGCTTGTTAAATATATGCTTTACTGAACTCTCAAGTATCATTTGTTTGTTTTTTAAAACATCCCCAATCCGGGTAAACTTCTTTTTGACTCACCCTGTATATGACTTTGCTATCCCCAAATTAATAGAATCCCTAGCCCTATCCCAAGATGCTGAAAGGCATCTGAGGACATTGGCCAGGCAATCGCAATACATTCAAGTAAAGCAAGCTAGTATAATGATGCCAAGCTATGGAAGGATTTATGGAAGTGATCTTGAGAAATGTTATCACTTCCACACAATATAGACAGGGTTCGTACGGGTTCTTGAAAACCTTGAAAGTCCTGGAATTTTACTTTTTAATTTTCAAGGCCTGGAAAGTCCTTAAATTCCGAAAAAAAGTCCTTGAAAGTCCTTGAATTTCAAAATGTGCTCCCCCACAAAACATTGACAGCTCTCAATGTCCCATCATATTGTCATTATTTTGACATCATAAACTCTGTCACGCGGCGCGGTCGCCAAAACTAATATTTAATAATATTAAACCATTCGAATGCTGTAGTGGCAAAGAGCCCGAATACAGAATGAATATGCTGAGAAAGCAGAGGCAAAAGGTCAGATAACACTTATAACAAAGAGCAACAGTTTGTGACGGACTGCTAAAGACAAAAGTGCATCCATAGAACAGTTAGATAGACAGATTGAAACTCAGCTGAATGCCATGAGGAATTCATCGAATTCATAAACTAACTACATTGTAGATATATCTAGTGGATAATAAATTTATCAACATGTTCTATAAGTAAGTGGTTGAGCTAACAATATGTTTTAAATGCCCCAATATGGTTTTGAAGTAGGCAAATAGTATGATTGTTTAAAAATTGGTTGGTACATTATACTAGAGAAGGTTCTTGAATTCTTCAATTAAAGTCCTGGAAAAGTCCTTGAATTTTTTTGCTCAGAAAGTGTATGAACCCTGATAGAGGACACTGTCACTGTTAAGTACTGATATGACAACATTTAAATGAATGACTTTTACACAAGTGTGCTATTTTGAATTTTCAAAAATTAAAACGGATTTGTATTTGGTTAAATACAGCAAAAATAAAAACATGTCTATCTAAGTTTATATTAACTTCAAGACATATATATAGAGGGTGGGTAAAAATGCAATAGTGGAAAGAAGTCATCTTGTTTTCAAATATTGCAAAGTATACTGGAATATACAATAAATAATTTTATGTTTTGAAATTAACAAAAATAAGAAAAAACGCTAAAAATATATGTTATATCACATGTTACGTAACATGCTATCACATTATATAATATTATAAAATAAGTCTCATTCCTTTGATAACATTATGTATATTATTTTTGAAGTAATATCATAAGATAGCAATTGTTTAGATGAAAATAAAAATTATACTACATGTACCTCTATGAGGTTAAATCTTGTTTTCAAAACCAAGTTGTAATTTGGAACTTCTCAAGAAAAACATACTTATTAGTAAACCTTATGTGAAAACATGAAGCCATTTGCATTTACCATTTGTCCCTGGTGAACCTTTAACCAGAGGCAGCCGATTTACATGCTTGTCCATGAGGCATCTACTGTAAAAGTCAATATTTTCACGAGAAGATATTTTCACGAAAATGGTCATAACAGGCATTTCGTTATTTTTTATTTTCGCGATTTTCAACAGTTTTATAATGACCTATGATAGTACATGCTTTTTTCGCGAGTTTGTATTTTCGCGGTTGAGGATTGATTCGCAAAACCTCGCGAAAATTTCTACTTTTACAGTAACACATGCATAAGAGTGTAAAATGATGTCTTTCATTCAATTTTGAAATTTAAATTTAGATTGAAAGAACTCAATATTCCACTCGCCCATGTTATAACAATATGGAGTTATCGCAAATGTGTTGGCGAGATATTCAAAAAGTGTGCAGTGTCAATTGCAATTCACTATGCCTTTTGGACAAAATGTAAATTGGGTACCGCTGTAAAAAGGTTCACTCAAGACAATAGATGTTATTCATAATTAGCGATTTCATGTCTAAAGAGGGAGACATACTCGATGTACATACTGCAATGTAATGAACTGTGAACTTCTACATTTTCCTAGATAGTGTCGGTTACCAGCAAACATTTCATTTCAAACTAGTGGAATAGATAGTTTATACGTTCAAGTTTATTTCACGAATGTAATAAGGTCAAATATTAATCAGAAATATGAAGCCTTTTTTATGATTAGTGCAAAGTTCACCACATTGAAAAACTACATCACTCTCGGCTCGGCTACATCGTTAGCCTCGTTTTCGGAGCACTAATTGCTCTGAGCATGCTCAGTTGGCTAGCACGGCCCTCTTTTGACGTAAATGCGCCAGTTATGAATAACGTTAAGGTTAATGCTAAAGGTTAAAAGCTTATTGGCATCACAGCTATCTTATATTTCAAGTGTACTGGAGATACCAGATAAGAATATCAATGAACTCACCTCCACTTTCTTTAAATTCGTTTGGGGTAGTATCGAAAAAGTCAAAAGAAGAACAATGATTAGTGATTATACTAAAGGTGGATTGAAAATGGTACATCTGCCATCTTTCTTGAACTCGCTGAAAGTTTCGTGGATTAAACGGGTTACAAATGACTCGATAGCAACTTCGAAAAATATACCTTTACATGAATTTCATTTGAATGATTTTAAATTAAATATTCTAAAGTGTAACAGTAGCTATAGCAATTTAAAAGAAAGACGTATAGCACAACTTAATAATACGTCAACATTCTATCGCAACCTAATAGTAGTATGGCTGAGAACAAAGTCAGCTATGAATGTAGATGAAATAGATTATCCGAGTCAAGAAATTGTATGGAACAATATGTGTGTTCAATGCTCTGGAAACACATTGTATTTTACCGATTGGGTTAAAGCTGGGGTTTGTCAGTATGTCAAGTTTATATGATGAAAATAATGCATTTCTATCTATGTCAGAAATAAGTAAGACAATTAAAAGGCCTGACGGAATTATGCTACAATATATAACAATAAAATCAGCAGTCCCAAAAAACTGGGGAAAAAAGAATCAAGCCAAACAAAAGTGTTAAACATACGATTGGTCTTATGATCAATTCTGCTTTCCTGCCAATAGAAAAATGTAATTCTAAAACTGTGCGTACCATATTGATATCAACAATAACAGTTAAACCATTAAGTGAACGTTTTTGGGAGACAAAATTCCCCAACTATGTTTTTCAGTGGAATGATATATGGAGAAATGCAACATGTTTAAATAAAAGAAGCCAAACTGGTAACTATGAATTGGAAAATACTCTGCAATATTATCCAACTAGAATCTTACTACAGGGTGTCCCAAAAGTCTATGCACGACTTTGAAGCTTTGTATTTCACAAAATATAAGTCGTATTGAAAATATGAATACATATCTAGAAAGAGGAGATGTGGGAAATAATTTTGATACCAAACATTGGAGTTATATCTGTTTGTAATGCCACCCTAGAAGTAAAATATGTATTACTGCAAAAATGTAATTTTATACTTCGGAGGAATAAAGTTCATAAATCCATACCTATTGAGATTAACAAAAATACGGGTAGAGTTGGTTACACAGAAAGTGATCCGTCAATTGTAATATTTAAAATTTTACATTACAGTAATATCATCATAATATCACACATACTTTTCGTTTCTATAGCGAAATCTAATTTTAAATGTTTTCCATGTATACAGAGACGTGTGCTAATGCAAAAACACAGACCTAAACAATTGAATAACGTAACAGAAAAGTGAACACACACATCACAGAGCTGTCAAACATGTTAAAATTTAAACTTAGCGGATTATTTTAATGCTGCTTGAAGGCGTCATCGAAGGTTGTTTTGTTTTACCCATTTAGAATATGTTCCTGTGTTTAAAAATGTATCCACCAACTTCAGAATGGATATTCTTCCTGGTGCACGTTTCACTTTGAAATGTTTTCTGAACTTTTGTTGAGTAAGTTGAACTGAATGTGTTTCAGCGTAGAACCATACAATTTGTATTCGCTTATCTATGCTGTAAACCATCTTGAATGAAGACCTTTGCTGTGCAATGTTGTCTACTACGTTTATTTATGTTGTGAGTGACCGAGTTTGGTATCAAATAACATTAATGTTGAAAGGTAAGCAGTGAACTGTGACTAATGCTGTGACTAATGCGCACGCAACGTTGCTTTCATACCGTTAATTTATGCGCACCTTTAGCAACAATGTGTGGTACTTGGTATGGGTTGGTCTGGCACACGGCCAATGACTTTCAACCAGTTTTATAATGTTGTGGGCTCATCAATAGGGTTGTGTTTGGTATCAAATTAATTTCCCAAATCTCATCTATCGAAATATGGTTAAATTTATACCATATGATTTATATTTTATGAGATATGACTCTTCAAAAACGTGCTTTGACTTTTGGGACACCCTGTACTTAAAATGGGTATAGCTACTTGATTTATGTGAAACATGTAACGAAAAAAGAGTATCTGGAACATTTTTTCTTTCATTGCAAGAATATAAGAAAAGTATGGTTAGAAATTAATACAATACTCTCTGACGTAACAGGAAAAAATGTAAAAGTGTCTGTGACAGATATTCTTTTTGGTTATTTTAAGGGTAACAAAAAATGTAATAATGTAAGCAATACGATTATTTCTGTGGCCAAAATGTGCATTAGCAAGTTTAAATACGGAAAGCATCCAAATGTTGTTGCGTTATTATTGCATGAGCTCAGAGTTAGACGACTGACATAAATGTTGGAATTAAGTAGCTTGTAGTCATATTACTATACAATTTGAAAACATGATAACTTATTACTTCAACATTAGCATGAATACGTCTCGTATGGCATTTCTCAAATTAAGATATACATTGTAATCAGTTTTAAGGATAGATCAAGTAAGTAAGTGTTTATAATGATGAATAGAAATTATGCTTTATGTTAATGTAAATGATAGAATGTATGTACAATGTAATATTGATAAGTGGCGATAAATAAATACAAAAGATAAATAAAAAAGGGTTAATGCGATTGACTCATATTTTCACACAAAGTCACTATACTAACAAATGTGTCATTCTTACAAGGTTTAGAAAACTCCCAAAATTCATCATGGTTTTGAAAACAAGATGGCTTCCTTGCACTATTGCAGGTTTTTTTTACTCACCCTGTATGTGGACTATTGATTGAATTTTGGATGTGAACAATAACAACTTAATTAAGATGTGATTAGTGAGAGAGGGATCATCCTTTGAAAATTAACATTACTTCATTGTTATCACAACTTGGCATTATAATCTAGTTTATCTACAGTAATAAACCGGTTGAAAAGCGACCTCAAGTAGGCAAATAAAACAGCAGCTGGTATAATTATGAAGTACTCATCTGTTGCATGTTTAGTAGATTTATAAAACTTTGATTGCAGCAAAGGTAATACCTTCCAATGGAGGGAGACAATGATTTCAAATCTTAATCTGGTCAGAGACATAGAGCGTGTTTCTACTGGGGAATAAACGCTAAGTTTGCCCAGTAGAAACAGGCAGAACCCGGCCATAATCGGTATTTTTGGTAATCCCAAAAACCTTCATAAACCAGGTTTGGAACCGGCAATAATCGGATAAACACCCAATAGAAACAGAAAGGCGATTCTTAGCGGTTTACGCCGTGTCACTCTGGGTTATACACATTATTGTGAAGCAATCTTTTTCAGGTGCGGTGGCATTGTTTGATATTACAAAAGGTCAAATGTCGTGGCCCATCGACTAGGATCGATAAACTTAGCGGTAACTTTTCCCGAGTAGAAACGGGGGATTAAAAACTGACCAATTGAAACTTAGCGTTTATTAGCGTTTACTTTTTGCAGTGCCAGCAGAAACACGCTCATAATGGTTCTCAACGCTTCACTGTGTCTTAAATCATATCATTGATTTTCTTTCTTATGTGATCCTCATTTGTAAAAGAAGGAATAGAATCCTACGAAGAACTGATGACCAATGTGTCAATTGCTAAGATTGCATGTTTAGCGCACAATTTACCCCTGGAGTTCAAAGCTTTAAGCACATACGAGGGTTGGTCAATATGTAATGAAAGTGATCTTGTTGTGAGACGCATGAATGATTCTATTGAGAGATAGTGTGATCAATACCAACTATGAACCTTTGTTTTTCAAACAATACACTTTTGGATTTTTAAGTGTGAAGTTTGACGTCAGAGCATTAGCTTTTAGTTAGCACACTTTGGACACTGTCAAAACAGTTATTTGGCAGGAAATTTGAATTGTGTGTGTGATACACATGCTAAAAGTAGTGTATTTCAGAAAGTCCCTTTTTTGTATTAAGGAATTCAGATCCAAAAAAGAGTGTCAAACAGAGATTATTGTGTGTTCTAACTATGTACCAAGTCTTATTTGTTTCTGTGCTTGCCGAGATTTAATACGTAATTGTATCAATCGACCCATATTTCAACATATAACATATCCAGCCAAATATTGACAGATTTCTGTCAGTGGTTGAAACCTATTGTGTTTATGTTAATGATGTTACATAACCAACGGTATCAAAAAAATTCAAAAGTGTATTGTTTGAAAGACAAAAGTTCATACTTTGTATTGATTACACTATCCTTCAATAGAATCACTCATGCATCCCATACCAAGATCACTTTCATTACATATTGTCTGAACCTCGTATGGATGATTTGTTGTCGAGGAGAGGCTGAAGTCCATTTTATAAGAGGGAACCAATATCATCTAACCTTGCTGCAGTAACTATGAGTGGTCCATTTTGATTGATATAGGGTAAAGTCGCCTATTTTCGGTCAGCGCCTATTTTCGGTCACTTCGCCCAAATCGTGTAATGAAAATGACCTCGTCAATATAAACTGACGGCCGCATAGTTGATGCCCGGTATTGCTTTTAAAATGGCGACGACCGATGCAATTACACGATTTTGGCCAAGTGATGCTGACAGTTAACTACCAAAGAATGAAGAAAAAACAGAGACCGTTTTCCATTGTGACCTTTCAATTTCAGTTGCAAAATATCCTTTTATGAAGCGATCATACCCGATCCCAGATCAAATATTAGGTCTTTTCACACTTGACCTACTTGAAGACAGTTGTAAAGAAACATAAACAATTGAACCAAAAAGTATGGTATTGTATGTTATGTGACCAAATAAATTAGCATGTTTTACTACAGCACGTCTCATCCTATTTGTGTGTGTCAATTTGTCTGCTTATTCTTATTTCCTATTAAAGGCATATTATGTGATCTTTTCCAAGTAGCGCCCTCTATCATTGATTTTTACTATGAATATTATACCTTTAAAGCAACAAGAAAAACCTGTACTTCAGGCAAACGAATCTCTCAGGTAGGATCGGTCTGTGAGGCGGGTTTTTTTGGTGTGTGTTTTTAAAAACATTAAGGAAGGTTGGTGAAATTTTAGCAATTTTTGAAAATAACAAAACAATTTCAAATATTTCAAAAAACTCAAACAAAAAATGTACACACATTTCAACAAGAAAAAGGAAAAAAGGGTCAGTCGGGCCTGTAGAACGGGGGTTTTCCCGTCACCTAAACTTTTTAATTACAAATTTTAAAACAACTTTTAAAACAAATTTCACTGTTGTGAAGATAAACTAGTAGTTTATTAACTGTTTTCAAAATATATTTGGAAGCTAATAAAAAGTACAGTTTACAATTTGATGCAAATTTGTAGAATTTACTTCAAGGGTAGATTTGCTTTTGTCAAGCATAGTCATAAAAATAGTCATGTAGACAATTTTACTGCTAGCAACAAATGTTATATTGCACAAATTTAGAGTGAAATTTGGAGCTGCATACATTATAGAACAACCATGCACATGTGTTCCCATATGATGCATTTTTGATGTTTAAGGGGCACTGAGAGGATAGATCCTTTTTCAGTAGTTGGGGTTTTCACATAATATATGTATAAATGCCCGGAAGGGGGGAGGTACTCGCCGTATACGTGGATGTGCCGATCTAATCCGTTGCTTTTTTGCAAAAAATCCCTAAATATGGGTATGATTTTGTGCTGGAAATTCCTAATAATGGGGTCACTTTTTACAAATGGGTCTATTTTCGCAAACAGTTGGTCTATTTCCTGATAATTTGCAACATCATTAGAAAATATGGGTAGGGGTTTTGAATCTCCAGCGGCACCCCCCCCCCCCCCCCCCCCCCCCCCAGGATGTAATGCATACACATGTATTAACTACCAGCCGAAAATTTATAGAGCTTAATTTGCAATTTTTCATGTAAAATTTTAGTATGTTTATTTTAATTTGTCTTAATGGTCACATATGGCTTGGCTTCAAGACACAAACAGTGAAAAGCATTAAGAAGCCTTTAGAAATGTGAGAAAATTTATTTTATTTTTCAAATAAGTTAAACAAATTTTCAAGAATTGGGTCTAGTTAAACGATGAGTGTAAAGTCAAAGTTAAACGCATGTTTAGCCTAAAACCGTGTTTAAATATGTTAGATAATACGGCCCAATTATGTATTTTCTTGATCCAACTATAGTGATCTTGGTGTTTTTGGTAGCCAAATAGCATCTGAAATCCAAAATGGATTCTAATGGATTCCTAGTATTGGGCATAACCTCTCTGTTTGTTTCTTATTTCCAGATAAAGTTCAACCATTACTCAGACCAATTTATTATGAATCTGTAGCTGGTATTCCAAACTACAGTTGTGTGATATTTCACAAGACTGGTTTATATAATAGAAAAGTTATGGGGTTGAAGGTAGAACTTATTGAATGACCCTTGTATAAGGGAATTCTACAAGAATAAGATGAGGGTATTGGTTCGAAGATTTGATGCATTTCGTAATCATAACCTAACATTAACGTTTCGTTTCACAACTGATGCCATTGAAGGTAATATGGATCGAGTAATGACTACTTTTATAAACCAATCACACACACTTAAAAATAAGACGCACTGTACAGGGTGACCCACTAAAAAGTTTACCCAAAATGAAAGTGATATTTTTCCACTTCCTGTAATTTGATATCTGTGTGTTTTATTTTATTATAAAGAATGGGTAATGGAGCATCTACCCTGAACAAAATATTTATTTTGGTTGAGTGGTTTTCAAGATATGGTATATTGAACATTGCTTTAACAAAACAGACTTGTCCTTGGAGCAAAGGCATGATTGAACACAAGTGAGACATCAAAACTAATCCTTTTACAATTATTTATTATTTTTTAAGGAACACAGGTGTTATTTTTGTTGTTGTTTATGATGGAATGAAAAGAACTCACAAAGATTGCTTTTTCAGGGGGGTTGGGCTTTTCAAATCTGAAATTATAGCGTGCAGTTGTACTAAATGCCAGTGTTCTGTCTTGAGTCAGGGCGGGCTTTTCAAATCTAAAATCATAGCGTGCAGTTATGCTTAATGCCAGATATCTTTCTTGAACCAGAGCTTTAAACATTCTCATAGTATGGCACCTCAATTTACGCCACAACAACTAGCCTTTGCAGTTAAGGTTTACTACCAAATTGGTAGCTAAGTAGGAGTGCAATGGCAATGGCCAAACAGGTTCCATGGAGTGAGAATACCAACCAAGCCAGCTATCCGCAAAATGAGCTCTTTGAAACGGAGGGAACTTTACAAAATGTCAATAAAGGGAGAAGCGGACAGCCTAGGAGCGCCAGAACACCTGCAAACATAAAAGCTGTAAAACAAGAGCTTCAGAATAATCCAAGAGCAAGCAGTTGTGTTTAACCATGCCTAGGAAAAATGATGCTCCGTGGACAAGTCTGTTTTGCTAAAGTAATGTTCAATGGACCATATCTTGAAAACCACCCAACCAAAATAGATAATTATTTCAGGGTAGATGCTCCATTACCCATTCTTCATAATAAAACAAATACCACAGATCTCAGGTTACAGAAAGTGGGGAAAATATCACTTTTATTTTGGGTAAACTTTTTATTGGGTCACCCTGTATAGCTTATCACAATTTGCTTTTAATTTAGTTTAGTTACTGATATAAAATCTTAACAATTTAAATGTTGTGAATTTCAAATAAAGGTGTTTATGTATGTAGATAGCAAAACGTATTTGTAATTCTGATTTAACCCCTAAGAAAAATCAACCCTCTTGTTATTATAGGTACCGTATATATAGGCGTATATCACAATTTGCTTTTTAATTTTTCAAGCACTTAGACAAGTAGCAGTATACTCATTTATATGTCAAATTTAAATATGTTACTGATGTAAATATTAGCAATTTAAGTTGTGCAGCACTGCAGTTACATACAGAAGGAGAAAGCTTTGCGCTTGTTTTCTCTTTCGGTTGGTGAAGTGTATACAAGATTAATGCTCAAAGTAGTCGTAGTATAAATGATGTTATACCAATAATGTTACAAGTTACCTCTCAATATAGGTCGCCACGGTCATCCGGGTACTTTGTGCCTTTTGCCGTTGACAACAAACCAAACAATTTAACTTCCTATCAGTTTACGCTCTACTCGCCCATACCCAAGGAATCGTGTGGGGGTGTGTACGCTGTGTAAGAGTCCCCCGAAGAGGCCTTTATTTAACATTTAGGTTTGTGGTCAACGGCATGTGACGTCACTCTGTGGCCACTGGCCAGTGACTTAGGCAGAAGCCGTTTTGTATCTAAATCACGTCTATATCTGGTATTAGCGTCAACATCAAGATGACCTTGGATGACCAATATAGCTGACCTGAAATAACACACATACTACCCCATGGTCTTCTCCATACCATAGAAATGATAATTCAACTTACGACCCGATTACTAAAGTTGAGCCTGGTTGATATCATTAAATTGGAAAATCCTCCCCAACATTTACTCACAGATAGTCCCACCAAAGTACTTTTATTTAAGATGGGTAAAGTAGATAATAATATTTGTCACACATGCAACGTAATTGACAACAAATTATTGACACAGATGACTGGGCCAATACTGTTGTCAGTTGTAAATATTTTAGTTGTAAAAACTGAGGCCTGATTTTTCAACCAAATGATGATTCCATTTCATAAGACTCCACTTTTGACAGGAATGAAACTCTTGATATGTTCCTTTCACTGATCGAGATATCAACGTTTCATGAATAGCGATAATATTTCATGGTAAGACTATTGTTTAGATATAGGTCTACCAAGTGAAGGTATAAATAGATGTCGATGAATAGTGAATTCCCTATAACAAATAATTGTTCACAAAAGAAAAAAATGCTCACAAACGCGGCAAAACAGAAATCTATAAGGGAATTCTACAAGAATAAGATGAGGGCAAATAATTGTTCACAAAAGATAAAAAATACTCACAATATTTAATGCTCAGATAATCATCTTACCATGTTAAACTTTGACTATCATTTGAGATTACATATCACGTTTGATCATACTTGCTTCCTGACTCTTAGAGTATTAACATCTCTCGGTCATCTAGTGTGTTTTACGGTGTATATTGATTCAACTCATACCATATGGCATCACAAATATATGCTTTCTTTAGCTGGTTTCACTGTGTTACCCAGCCAATAACCATCATCGCCAACTTGCTGACGATAGTAGCCTTTGCTAAGATTCCTGCTTTGCAAACACATTCAAGTAATATTCTAATACATGCATTGTCGATCACTGACTGCTGCTGTGGTATATATCAGTTTCTATACTATGGAGTGCCTTTTATGACAGGTTCAGGCCCGCCACTAGGTGAGATCGGATGCATTCTTACAGTACCTGTGGAATATGTTTACAATACTGGTAATTTCATTCTAGTGGCAATCAGCATCGACAGAGTGTTGTTAGTGTCTTTAGACTATTCAAAATACGTTAAGATGATGACTAAACTCCACCTGAAAGTGATAATTGGCATTTGCTTTCTCATCTGCTTCGTTGCTTCTCTTTTTGAACTTAGCTTGTGGAATTATGCGAAAAGAAATGATGCAGATGCAGACCATGATTTTACAAAAGTCTGCGAGTACCCTACTCGCCGAGTGAGGTGGTTTAGTATATACCTCGGTGTGTGTTTCTATTTCCTTCCTCTTGTGTTAGTTGGTATCTTCAGTGTTATCTTTGTCAACCGCCTTTTGGTCAGGATACGAACGAGCAGACGGATACACGTACCTAATCCCCCTAATCATGCTAATGACGGTAGCAGCAACGATAGAAGGCAAGAAGCTGG
Organism: Ophiura sarsii; assembly: GCA_035610835.1. NCBI lineage: Eukaryota > Metazoa > Echinodermata > Ophiuroidea > Amphilepidida > Ophiuridae > Ophiura > Ophiura sarsii. Next base: position 63,292,313 of record CM069450.1, read on the forward strand.
AGGTTCTGCAAACGCAAATGATGGAAATGTTGTCAAAAAGCGATACATCAAATCTGCGGTAACCTTAGTAGCCCTTGTATCGGCTATGGGCATCAGTATGTTACCCATCTGTACATATCTTCTTGTAAACGCGCTGTCTGAAAGTTATAGTACTGCCGTGCTCTACGTCATGTATTACGTTTTACAATTAAATCCACTGCTTGACCCGTTTTTCTACGCGGCAACACAAAAATCTATTAGGGAATTCTACAGGAATAAGATAAGGGCATTAGTTCGAAGATTTTCTGATTGATCATTGAAGGTATAGGGATGTACCAATCTCAATGACTATTTACAAACCAATCACACTCACATAGTTATAATAAAACCACATTAATAAAATAACTATTCACTCTTATCATGCTTATACTGTAATCTCATAGTACACCTAATGAAAAGGAGACATTAACGGGTAAATAAAGATCGTCTTGACCAATGGAAAACAATATTGTGAACTGAAAACAGTATATGACATTGCAAGCCCATGCGATGTATTTTGTTTACGCGAGAAACATGAGAAATCTATCTTCATATCCTCCCCCGGCGGGGAGGTCCCACACAATGCAATTGGTTCCCCAGGAAATTCCCTCTCGCACGCCTGCTTGCTCGGAATAAAGTAAAGAGTCAACCACTTCTCAACCCCAACCTCCACCTTTTGAAGGAAAAAGCTCGGGAGTTTATAGAACAATTTGGATCCATCCGCGTTTGTCAATTTGGTTCAAATGCCCGTCACACAGAAAAATGTTTACATAATTATGTTAAATATAGAACTCCATAATTATTATGTAAACCTGTCACACAGTATTTGTGTATAAAATACACAAGTTATGTAAAAATAACTTGTGTATTTTGTACACAACTTAATTGTGTATAAAATACACAAGTTATTTTTACATAACTTGTGTATTTTATACACAAATACTGTGTGAAAGGTTTACTAATTATGGAGTTCTATATTTAACATAATTATGTAAACATTTTTCTGTGTGATCGAGATGATGAGTGTGGTAACCCCACTCTGAGAGGATCATATATACATGTATTATTACATGCACCTCCTCGAAACAAGTTTTGTCGGTAATAAAGTTACACTATAATGAAATAGTCTCTATTTTCATCTATTAGGCCTACATGTATTGTTATATATCCGGGTGGGGGGGGGGGGGGTACTCACTCAAGACGGTATGCCGCTCTAATGGGTAGCTTTTTGGGCACAAAATCCCTAAACATGGGGTATGATTTTGTGCTGGAAATCCCTAATAATGGGGTCACTTTTTACAAATGGGTCTATTTTCGAGAAATTTTTGTCTATTTTTGCGAAAATTTGCAAAAATTAGGTATATTTTCCCGATAATTTGCGAAAATTTGGTCTAAAATGAAGCAAAACCCCTAACAATGGGTACCGATTTTTCCAAAATCACCCCTAAAAATGGGTATGGGTTTTGAATCTCCAGCGGCACACCCCCGACCAAACCAAATCCGAGTACCCCCCCCCCCCCCTGGGTTATATATAGTACGTTCATTTCGAAGGCGCATTGAAATAACATTATTCTGTTCCGGTGAATGTCCTGCTTATTTTTCGTTGGGACGTTCTCCGGTGTTTGTTAATATTTGTTGTTATATATTGTCTATTGTAAAACACCGTAGGTTGGTAAACTACTTTATATTATATTATATTATATATAATATTATATTATATATAATCTGATTTATTCAGTTTGCTCTTGTATCACTGTATACATGGTATACGATCCCTACCGTGTTTGGCCACTTGTCTTATGTTATTGTGTTATATGTATTGTAGTACCCCGTCGCTAATATACATACCTCTGGTTCAACTTGCCGTCTACCAGCAAGACCGGTGGCTTAGTGGTAAAAGCGCCTGGCTAGTGTTCAGGAGACCGGGTTCAATTCCCCGCGGGTGAATGTCCTTGATTAGTTTTCGTTGGGATGTTCTCCGGTGTTTGTTAATATTTGTTGCTATATTGTCTATTGTAAAACACCGTAGGTTGGTAAACTGCTTTATATTATAAATTATAAAATATTTGATTTATTCAGTTTCCTCTTGTATCACTTTATGCGATCCCTACCGTGTTTGGCCACTTGTCTTATGTTATTGTGTTGTGTTATGTGTATTGTAGTACCCCGTCGCTCATACACTTACTTCTGGTTCAACTTGCCGTTTACCAGCAAGACCGGTGGCTCAGTGTTTACAGCGCCTGGCTAGTGATCAGGAGACCGGGGTTCAATCCCCCCCCCCCCCCCCCCCCCCCCCCCCCGCAGGTGAATGCCCGTGCTTATTTTTCGTTGGGACGTTCTCCGATATTTGTTAATATTTGTTGTTATATTGTCTATTGTAAAACACCGTAGGTTGGTAAACTGAATTATATTATATTACATAATATAATATAATTATTCTGTTCGTTAAAGGATAAAATAACATAACATAGCAATTAATTCTGAGACTAGTATACCAACATTTTGGTATACTAGTCTTAGAATTAATTAACATTGATGAACCTCTTCTAAATATAGGGTTGATGAACCTTATCTAAAATTAGTGAATCAGAGATGCCGACACCTATTTTCGTATTCTGATTTAAATGGGCATAATTCAAAATTCAAAATGTTGTGCATGGATTTGGTTAGGTTCTGATTCCTTGTGTGTGTGGGGGTGAATTAATCACTGATGTAATGTGTTGTAAAATACTCGAAATGGGTTGCTTAGATCCATTGACATGAATGGAAATGAGTCGGGCCAATATTGATTAGTAAAGAATGATTATATCATTGGTATCGGTCAAGTTTGAAATAATATAAAAGACGCTGTTAAGTTGTTTTTATAATCAAAAATCTTAAAATTATTCATAATTCAAGGAATCCAAGGTTACAACTTTATTATATACAATGATGGAATAGCGCTTTATAAATATTAATTGTTATGTTATTTTAATGTGAATGGTAATTACACCCCCCCCCCCCCCCCCCACCCCCTTCACTGATACATTGCAATAATCCCTTCTTGTTACCTTCCGCTTTGTTAAAACGAATATAATATATACACCGGGCAATAGTATGCATGTTTTTAAAGTCTCACCCCCCCCCCCCCCCCACCCCGATAGAAAGGTTGGTCTCACTACCCCAACCCTGATAGAAAACTTGATCTCATGCTCACTCCCCCACCCCGATAGAAAACTTGATCTCACGCTCGCTCACTCCCCACCCTCGATAGAAAAGTTTATATCTTGGAGAATCTCTGTATGGATGTCTTAGTGAACTACATCATGTATTTCGTTTTACAATTATAAATACACTGCTCGATCCGTTCTTCTACCCGGCAACTCAAAAATCTATAAAAGAATTCTATAATATCGTAGTCACGGGAAATGGTTTAAGAGGGTTATAATTATAAATCAACCTGGTTGGTGTGTGGGGGTGGGGGTGTGTGGGGAGGGGTTTGTAGGGGGTTTATGTGGTTTATGCGGTCTGAGAGGTAGGGGTCATAACTTAGACGCGGTAAATGGTTTAGGAGGGTTATGGTTTAGGAGGGTGCTAATCATAAATGTGGGGGGTGTGTGGCAGGTTTATGTGGTTTCAGATGTAGGTAATGTGGCATAACCATCTAGCGGGGACCCGAGCGTAGCGAGGGTACGCCGCTAGTGAGTATAAATCTAAAGATGGTCTAAACCAATGGAAACAGTATATAACATCGTTCTATCGGTTAAAATATATAGTGAGGAACGTCTTTTCAAATATTGGTTGATCAGAGATAGTAACACGTTTTGTAATTCTAATTTTGATAGCCCTAGGAAAAAAACATCAATTTTATTAGGTACCGTATATCATAATATGCTATAAACATATTTATTTAAAAGCAGGTACTATACTTATCATATAGAGCTGAAAACAGATTTGCAGCATTGAAGACTCTGATGTAGATACCAAGTATTCACTCATCTCCGACACAGTAAAGGAGGTTGCTGAGAAAAGAGCACCAAAAGAAAAACAAGCCAAACAGAAATCAGAAGAAGACACGGAAATTGATGAGCTTGATACCAAAAGGAAGAAACTCAAGATAACCGCCAACAAGACAACACAACAAAACAAAGACTACCAGGACACAGTAAAATTGGTAAGGAAGAAAAGAAGGCAGAGGAGCAGAAGAAAGGAAAGAGAACAAATTGAATCCATCTTAGAAAGCGGTAGAGGACCAAAACAGATACTAAAACTAAATAGCAAGAAAACCAGAATAAGACAGATGAAAAAGAAAGATGGAACATCAACAACAAATAGGGGAGAAGTGCTCAACGTCTGCGCAGAGTTCTACCAGGAACTGTACAGCTCCAGGTCTAATCAAGTTAAACAAAACTTCTTGTCACCCGACTAAACGGACATACCTACCATCACAGTTGAAGAAATTGAACTTGCAGTAAAGCAGATGAAGAAAAACAAAGCACCCGGTTTAGACGAGATAACCAGTGATATCATCAAGATCGGAGGTGAGCAAATATACACCCAGCTGGCAAGTCTATACAATCAGATACTTACTGAGAGGAAAATGCCAAAGGAATGGAAGGAAGCAAAGGTCATACTTCTACACAAGAAGGGAGACAAAGAGGACATCAAAAACTACAGGCCTATAAGTCTGCTCTCCCACCCATACAAAATATTTACAAGAATCCTTCAAACCAGAATGAAGAGAGTGCTTGATGAAAACCAACCAAGGGAACAAGCAGGATTCAGGCAAGGCTTCTCAACCACTGACCATCTTCAGGCTTTAAGCCAGCTAATTGAAAAGGCCAATGAGTACCAACTAAAGCTCTGCGTCGGATTCATCGACTATGAAAAGGCGTTCGACTCAGTTGAGCATGGTGACCTCTTCCTAGCATTAAGGAAAATAGGAATAAATGAAGGATATGTTCAAATCCTAGAGGATATATACACTGACGCTACAGCGAGGACCCATATCGACGAGGACATCTCAAAACCTATCAAAATCAGCAGAGGTGTGCGACAAGGCGACACAATCTCTCCAAAGATTTTCACTGCTGCAATGGAAGAGGTGTTCAAGAAGGTAGACATGAAAGAAAGAGGGATACTCATCGATGGAGAGCGGCTAACAGACCTCAGATTTGCAGATGATGTGGCTTTGCTAGCTAACTCAGTGAAGGAATTGGAGGCCCAACTAAACTGTCTGAATACGGAAAGCAGAAAAGTTGGTCTGAAAATGCACAAAGGAAAAACAAAATTCATGACAAATTTCCAAACAAAGGAGTCCATCGAAATTGACAAGGAACCGATAGAAAAGGTAGAAAGTTACAAATATCTTGGCAAGGAAATAAAAATGGAGGGCAATACGAGAGAGAAAGTCTTGATAACAATCAAAGCAGGCTGGAGCTGCTTCGGCAGAAACAAAACCATTCTCTGCGATAAAACCATACCAATAACATTAAGGACAAGGGTTTTAAATCAATGTGTGCGACCTACCATGACAACGGTGCCGAAACTTGGTCAACAACCAAAGAAACTGAACAGAAACTTCTAGTAGCGCAGTGAGCCATGGAAAGGAGGATGTTAAACATAACAATACGAGACAAACAAAAGAACACTACCATTCGTAATAAAACCAAAGTAAAAGACATCATTAAAAAAAATCAAGGAAATGAAATGGAGATGGGCAGGACATATCGCGAGACAAAACGATAATCGGCGGACAATAAGAACAACCGAGTGGCAACCCCGTACAGGCAAAAGGAGAAGAGGCAGGCAGAAACAAAGATGGAGAGACGAGCTAACTGAATACAGAGGAACGACATGGACAAGAGAAGCACAAGACAGACACAGATGGAAGATGCTGAAAGAGGGCTTCAGCCTACAGAGGCTGAAAAGCCTAGGTAAAGGTAAAGGTAAACTATACTTATGTATTATGTACAATTATTTAAATACGTTACCTATGTAGATATTAGCAATAAAAATGTTGTGAATTTCAAATAATAAAGGTGTTTATGTATGTAGATGCATATAGAAGGAGATGCGCTTGTTTTCTCTAATGGGGCAATCACATGTATCCGTGTAAACTGAGCGGCCCCTTACCGTGTGAAAAATGGGTGCGGACGGCGGCACACACGGTGGGCCGTTTCCCCGTCGTTGAACCCGTTCAGGGGACTTTGCCGGCCACCGGAGATTTGAACATGCTCAAAACTCCTGGCGGGTGAGTAAAAGCGGCGGCGAACGATAGGAGCCCGGTATGAAGACGGTAAGGACGGCGCACCCGTTCGCACCTGTTTCACACACGTTTCGCACCCGTTTCATGGACGGTAGTGGACGTCGACCATCTTAGCGACGCGGGCTGCGAATGGCCGCATTCAGCCTGGTAACCGTTCGCGGAACGGACTCGCTCAGCAGGTATGTTGCAACTCTCTAAATGTAAAAGAGCTAAAAGTCACTCTTTCGAGAGCTTTAGGAGGGACAGCTCTTTTTTTGGAGTGAAGTTCAGAGCGATCACTCTAAAAAGAGCTAAAATCACTTTGAAAAGAGTGAAAAATCAATCTGAAAAGAGTGAAAAATCAATCTGAAAAGAGTGAAAAATCAATCTGAAAAGAGTGAAAAATCAATCTGAAAAGAGTGAACTTCACTTCCTAGAAGAGCCGTCCCTCCTAGAGCTCTCGAAAGAGTTTAGTTTAGGTTTTTTACATTTAGAGAGTATTATAGATGTTGGTCGTACGAATTCCGGAATGCAAATGAAGCGGCGAGTTTGAGCACTCAACTTAAAAAGGGCGGTTTGATGATATAATCAAGACGTTTCGGCCGGTACCCAGGCGTTCCGACCGGTTAGGAGCCGGTATGGAGGTGGTATGCACACGGTGAGGACACGGTGAGAACGGTAAGCTAGACCTGTATGAGGCCGGTGAGCCCGGTACCAGGCCGGTGAGAACCCGGTTCAGACCAGTGTAGAGCGGTATGGACCGAGGACCGGTGAGGAGGTGTTATGCACCCGGCGAGAACGGTAAGCTAGCCACGTATGAGGACGGTGAGCCCGGTACCAGGCCGGTGAGGACCCCGCATAGGCCCGGTATATAACGGTATGGACCCGGTGACCACCAACAAAAATCAATGAGCCCGTTGGCATTTTTTACTGATTGTTTGGACTCTTTTGTTTTTCTATTAGCAATTAGACGGTAAGGTGGCCGCCTACCATTACCGCCCTGCGAACGGGCGCGAAACGGGTGCGCCGTCTGTATACCGTCCTCAAACCGGGCTCTCACCGTTTGCCGCCGCTTTTACTCACCCGGCAAGAGTTTTGAGAATGGTCAAACTTCCTGCCGGGCGCGGATGGCCGGCAATGTCCCCGGCAACGTGTTCAACGGACGGGAAACAGCCCACCGTGTGACATCACCGTGTGCCACCGTCTGCACCAATTTGTCACACGGTAATGGGCCGGCCAGCTCACACGGATACATGTGAGTACAAATGTATTTTACAGAGATTCCCGGAATGTGAGCGAAGCGGCGAGCTTGAGCGCTCAGCTTATACAGGGCAGTTTGATGACGTTATCAAGGCGGTTCGGTCGGTACCCAAGCGTTTCGGCCGGTGAGGACCTGGTGAGGAGGTGGTATGAGCCCGGTTCCAGGCCGATAAGGACCCGGTATAGAACAGTATGAACCCGGTGACAAAAAAAAAATCAATGCGGCCGTTGACATTTTTTGCTGATTGTTCACCGTGTTGGACTCTGTTGTTTTTCTATAAGACGGTAAGGGGCCGCCCAGCTCACACGGATACATGTGATTGCCCCATTAGTTAGGTTGATGAAGTTCATACAAGATTATTATTAATGCTAAAGTCGTCCTAGTCTTGAGCAATGGTGCTATACCAATAACGCATTTGGGGTCAACAATAAGTTATCGTTCAATATAGGCGGCAGCCGTCATTAACTTTCGAGAGTTTTGTATCCAAACCACGTCTATATCCGCTGATATCAGTGTCAACGTTGATTGGTCAATATTCAGTTGTACACAAATTCAAATTCAAATGCAGCGTTTTCTCATGAAATAAAATAATTAATAATTGCCTCTTGGTGCCTAATTTGAAACGTCAGGTCGGTCAACATTTAGATGCCTAAATAATGACATTTTTTAAAACAATTGACATTTTCGAATGTCGTCTACAGCCGCCTGCCGCATGGTAAGTGTTAAGAAGCCAAGTCCAAAGCATGACCTTGGACCTAAATAACCCATATAATACCCTATGACCAACTCCATCAGTGGCGGATCCCCCGTAAAATTTGACAATATACATTTTTTGTGTACCACTTGACCTTTTTCAGGACCACTTGACCTTTTTCAGAGACATATAGGTAGATTTTTTTGCCGGTTTTGGGACGACCACGTCGCTACCCCTCCCCCCCCCCTCCCCCCTAAGTGTTGCCTGGAGTATGATATAATTATGTTATTTAGAATAAATTGAACTTCATGGGTTAATTTCGGGAACCATAAAGATAGCGATTACATATGGACATGGTATGGGGTCACATGAGGGGCTAGGTTATTAGGTGACGAATTTTTATTTAGTTTTTTGGAGTTTTACGGTCGGTCGGGAAAGGGCAATCCAACCTTTTTTAGGCCTTATAATAATGTTCAACTACAATGTACGACATTTCGATGGCGATTCATTAAAGGCCATTCAGTGATAGTTTAATCTCAGCTTCAAACCCATAGCGTTTACGACAAGTGTTATTTCAGCCTAAACAGTCATAAAAATTAAATAACATAAATTTGACATTTGATTTTTTTAAATGGGTATAATGTACTACAATTAACTTGATAATTCGCCGGTTGTATGTATTGTATACTGACGCATAGTGTGTACGTCACTATGTTCAACTAGATTTGGATTAGCTTTATTGTAATTTTGATTACCTATTAACTAATCAATTTTTGGTTTTGAGATTTGGGAAAATTATTAAGAAAAAAATATTTCAAAACAATAGGTTAAACATTACAAAAATAATGACGCATACGATACGTCACTTTGTAATATCACCGACCATACGTCTTTATGTTAATATACCACCGACAAATGATCAAGTAAATTGTAGTACATACCCGTTCACATTTCATTAACCCCCTTTATTTTTATATAACTCCAGTATTAAAAGATTGGTTTGGTATTTTCTTAACACATGAACGAACCAAAATTGATGCTAGTTGTAAATATTTTAATTGTAACAAACATTGTTTAACCCCTTTTTTCAATTTTCAACTCCTTTCAGACATGATGAAACACAAACGGTAGTCATCATTTCCCCTGATTGAGGTGTAAATCTCAATAGACATATCGCGTTACATTATCCTATTCATGGTACATCAAGCTACAACACTGTGTAGTATATTCCTCCTTTTAGCGAAAGATTTTTTTTAGATCTTTGTTTTTGAGAGATACGTCTGATATATTGATGCCACATTTATACACAGTGTATCGTACTGCGCAGTATCGTATAGTACCAAGTAAATGGTGTAATGTATACATTGATGTAAAATACATGAAATGGGTTGCTTTGATCTATTGACATGTATGGAAATGAGTTGGGTCAATATTGATTAATAAAGAATGATTATATTATTGGTATCGGTATTTGAAATAATATGAAGGACGCTGTCAGATTGTTTTTAAAATTGAAATCTTAAAATGGGTCAGAATTCAAGGATTCCAGTACAAATGTGAACGGTTATACCCCACCCCTGATACATGGCCATAATCCGTTCCTGTTACCTTCCGGTTTGTTAAAACGAATATAACATATACACCGGGCAAGCAATAGTATATGTTTCTAAGGTTGATCTCACACTAGTTCGAAGATTTTGTAATCCTAACCTGCATTAATTAAATCTATCACGAAGTTTCGTTTCACTACTGATTGACCATTGAAGGTAATAGGGATGTACCAATCTCAATGACTATTTATAAACCAATCACACTCACTTAATTATAATAAAACCACATTAGCAAAATAATAATTCGCTCTGATATTATAATCGCACTGTACACCTACTGACAACTAGGAGACAATAATAGGTATAAAATATAGATAGTCTAAACCAATGGAAACAGTATACAGTCTTCAAAATAAGTAACTGACCAGGTTATAAAATATCAACTCTAAAACTAGCTTATAAAGTTGAAAAGAAATATGTTCTCTTTAATTTGAAAAAGCGAAAAAGTGATTTTCCTTCCTTAAAAATGCATCTTTGGTCAGCATTTTAAATTTATGTTTACAAAAACCATTTCTAGAAAAGTGTTTAAGATAATTGGTGCAATTTCAGCATTTTTTACAAAACAAAAGCAAGGAATTAGCAATTTATGTTCGAAACGGCAACGTATAGTTTTGATCTACAATATACGAGGGTCATTCAATAAGTTCTACCTCCTACCTCATAACTTTGCTATTATATAAGCCAGTGTTATGAAATATTACACAATTGTAGCTTTGAAACTCGGCTACAAATTCATAGTATATTATATTTGATATCTGCTTCACTTTTGTTATGATGCGGTCAAAGTCAGAGAGAGATTTTGGACAACGGAAACGGAAAATTAGATTTAAAATAAATACATGTTTTTCCGGTTTTTTTTCTGTATTGTATGGTTAGATATAACAGCACGATTTAAATACTGGAAATGGAAAACAATGAATGATTTCTAAATATAAGTATTATCATGTATAAATAAGATTATGAGCAATATTAACTCGTGTAGTCTTGCAAATGGTGTAATATCAACTTTAATGCATCTCTATACCTTTGGCATACTGGAATACTGTTAATCAGTCAAATGTTCGTTGTTACAAATCAAGCCACAGTGATGCCTCATACGTTAAATCTTTAACATGATAGTCATTTTATGAGTTTTCCTTATGTGCAACCTTCAGATTGGTCTATCAGGTAGTCATTTGTAGAAAATAATCTCTTTGAGAGACTTGTAAGGCAGGAAGACTTGTAAGTTGTAAGGCAGGAGGTAGAACTTATTGAATGACCCTCGTATATAAGTAAAATTGTGTAGTTTGATAGTTAATTGTTGTCTCAAATCGTTTTGATTATCATATAAGGATTTCTTTTAAGCATCGACCATCTAAACAACGTTTTAAAACAGAAGTAGTTCACAATCTATAACCAGGTTTTTAGGCAGATAATTCGATCAGCTACTATTCCATCACGAATCAGTTCTATATTTTAAGCCACTCCCTGGTACATTACGGTGTATTTACGGTAGACTAAACAATGTTATATATTCTTTAACAAATTCAGTTGCATTGCACTCACAATTTACATGTGTGTCTCACACTTCAATTTTACGTCTTTAGCAAGTTATACTCCCATCATCCTTGTCTTTGTATGTTACGAGTTGTATTTCAATTCAAGTTATCATGGCATCACATATATATGTTTTCTTCAGCTGGTGTCACTTTTTTATCCAGCCAATTACCATCATCGCCAACTTGCTGACGATAGTAGCCTTTGCTAAGATTCGTAATTTGCGAACACATTCCAGCAATATTCTAATACAAGCATTGTCGATCACTGACTGCTTCTGTGGTATATTTCAGTTTCTATACTATGGAATGCCTTTTATGACAGGCTCAGGCCCGCCACTAGGTGAGATCGGATGTATGCTTACAGTACCTTTGGAATATGTTTACAATGCTGGTAATTTCATTTTAGTGGCAATCAGCATCGACAGAGTCTTGCTTGTGTCTTTGGACTATTCCAAGTATGTTAAGATGGTGACTAAGCTGCGCTTGAAAGTGATAATTGGCTTTTGCTTTCTTTTCTGCTTCGTTGGTTCTCTTATTGAACTTAGCTTGTGGAATTATGCAAAACGAAATAATGCAAATGCGGCAAGCATTGACTTTACAAATGTCTGCGCGTACCCTCCTCGCCGAATGAAGTGGATTAGTATTTACATCGCTGTGTGTTTCTATTTTCTCCCTCTTGTGTTAGTCGGTATCTTCAGTGTTATCTTTGTCAATCGCCTTTTGATCAGGATACGTACGAGCAGACGAATTGGACATGTAACTAATGATGGTAGCGCCAACGAAAGACGGCAAGAAGCTGCAGCTCCTGCAAACGCAATATTAAATGATGGAAATGTTGTCAAAAAGCGATACATAAAATCTGCGGTGTCTTTGGCTGCCCTTGTATTGGCTATGGGCATCAGTATGCTACCCTTCTGTATATATCTTCTTGTAGAAGCTCTCTCTGGAAGTTATAGTACTGCCGTGAACTACGTCATGTATTACTTTTTACAATTAAATCCACTGCTTGATCCTATTTTCTACGCGGCAACTCAGAAATCTATAAGAGAATTCTACAGGAACAAAATGAGGGCGTTAGTTCGTAGATTTAATGAATTTCGTAATCCTAACCTGAACTAATTTAATAAATAGTAAAGTTTCGTTTCACATCAGATTGACCATTGAAGGTAATAGAGATGGACCAATCTCAATGATTATTTATAAACCAATCACACCCACATAATTATAATAAAACCACATTAGTAAAATAACAATTCACTTTTATATTATAATCGCATAATACATCTAATGCAAACAGTATATGACATTGCAAGCTCATGCGATGTATTTTGTAGACGCAAGGCAATCATTCATCATCATATCGTCCCCCGGTAGGGAGGTCCCACAATCATGACAATGCCATACTGGATCTCCAGGAAATATGCTTTCACGCCTGTTTGGTCGGAAGGTAGAGTCAAAAACCGTCAACCCCAACCTCCAAGTTATTAAAGGAAATCGCTCGGGAGTCTATTGTACAATATGGATCCGTGTTCGCGTTTGTCAATTAGGTTCAACACAAATGCCCGTATCGAGATGATGGGTGCGGTAACCTCACTCTGAGGGGATCATCATTTCTATCATCACTGGATTTATAGTCTGAAAGACTTTCACTCTAATTGTTTATTCATATGGACCAGGGATAAGTGTGTTATATAATAAACATTTGCCATGGGGACGAAAATACCAGATATGAGTATATATTTTCTACGTCCATTATTTCGAGGGCGTATTTAAATAACTTGAATGAACATGAGGAACCTCTTCTAAAATTAGGATTGGTGAACCTTATATAAAATAAGTAAATCAAAGAAACCGAAACGTATTTTGTAATTCTGATTTGAGTTGGCATAATTTAAAATTGTGTGCATGGACTTGGTTAGGTTCTTATTCCGTGGGAGGGATAACCACTGGTGTAATGTATACATGGATGTAAGATACATGAAATTGGTTACTTAGATCTATTGACATGTATGAAAATGAGTCGGGTCACTATTGATTAATAAAGCATGATTATATTATTGGTATCAGTAAAGTTTGAAATAATATGAAAGACGCTGTTAATTTGTTTTATAATTAAAATCTCAAAATGGGTCAGAATTCAGGATTCCAATGGTGCGTCTCTACTATACAATGTAAATGGTTATACCACACCCCTGATACATTGCTATAATTACATCTTGTTAAAAAGAATATTACATACACCGGGCAATAGTTTGCATGTTTGTAAGGTTTCTAAATGATCTCACACCCACATCTGATAGAAAAGTTGATCTCACTACCCACACCTGATAGAAAAGTTGATCTCACTCCCCACACCCGATAGAAAAGTTGATCTCACTCCCCACAACCAATAGAAAAGTTGATCTCACTCCCCCACCCCAATAGAAAGGTTGATCTCACTCCCCCACACCCGATAGAAAAGTTGATCTCACTTCCCACACCCGATAGAAAAGTTAATCTCACTCCCCCACCCCAATAGAAAATTTGATCTCACTCCCCACACCCGATAGAAAAGTTGATCTCACTCCCCCTCCACCGATAGAAAGTTGATCCCACTACCCAACCCCGATAGAAAAGTTGATCTCACTCCCCCTCCACCGATAGAAAATTAATCCCACTACCCAACCCCGATAGAAAAGTTGATCTCACTCCCCTCCACCGATAGAAAAGTTGATCCTACTACCCAACCCGATAGAAAAGTTGATCCCACTCCCCTTCACCGATAGAAAAGTTGATCTCATTCACCTCCACCGATAGAAAAGTTGATCCCACTACCCAACCCGATAGAAAAGTTGATCTCACTCCCCCTCCACCGATAGAAAGTTGATCCCACTACCCAACCCCGATAGAAAAGTTGATCTCACTCCCCTCTACCGATAGAAAAGTTTATCTCACTCCCTCCACCGGCAACTCAAAAATCTACAAGGCATTCTACAAGAATACGATGAGGGCATTGATCCTAACCTGCATTAATTAAATCTATATATCATGAAGTTTCGTTTCACAACTGATTGACCATTTAATTGAAGGTAATAGAGATGGACCAATCTCATGGGGCCCTCACATGTATCCGTGTGAGCTGGGCGGCCCCTTACCGTCTTATAGAAAAACAACAGAGTCCAACACGGTAAACAATCAGCAAAAAATGTCAACGGCCGCATTGATTTTTTTTTTGTCACCGGGTTCATACTGTTCTATACCGGGTCCTTATCGGCCTGGAACCGGGCCCATACCACATCCTCACCAGGTCCTCACCGGCCGAAACGCTTGGGTACCGACCGAACCGCCTTGATAACGTCATCAAACTGCCCTGTATAAGCTGAGCGCTCAAGCTCACCGCTTCGCTCACATTCCGGGAATCTCTGTAAAATACATTTGTACTCACATGTATCCGTGTGAGCTGGCCGGCCCATTACCGTGTGACAAATTGGTGCAGACGGCGGCACACGGTGATGTCACACGGTGATGTCGGTGGGCCGTTTCCCGTCCGTTGAACACTTTGCCGAGGACATTGCCGGCCATCCGCGCCCGGCAGGAAGTTTGAACATGCTCAAAACTCCTGCCGGGTGAGTAAAAGCGGCGGCAAACGGTGAGAGCCCGGTTTGAGGACGGTATAAAGACGGCACACCCGTTTTGCGCCCGTTCACAGGGCGGTAATGTAAGGCGGCCACCTTACCGTCTAATAGAAAAACAACAGAGTCCAAACAATCACTAAAAAATGTCAACGGGCGCATTAATTTTTTGTTGTGGCCACCGGGTCCATAATGTTATATACAGGGTCTTTACCGGGTCCTCACCGGCCGTGTACCGGGCTCACCGTCCTCATACATTTCTAGCTTACCGTTCTCACCGGGTGCATAACACCTCCTCACTGGGTCCTCGGTCCATACCGTTCCACACCGGGTCTGTACCGGGTTCTCACCGGCCTTGTCCCGGTATCACCGGCCTCATACAGTTCTAGCTTACCGTTCTCACCGTGTCCTCACCGTGTGCATACCACCTCCATACCGGTTCCTAACCGGTCTGAACGCTTGGGTAACGGCCGAAACGTCTTGATTACATCATCAAACCGCCCTTTTCAAGCTGAGCGCTCAAGCTCGCCGCTTCATTTGCATTCCGGAATTCGTACGACCAACATCTATAATACTCTCTAAATGTAAGAGCTAAACCTCACTCTTTCGAGAGCTTTAGGAGGGACGGCTCTTCTAAGAAGTGAAGTTCACTCTTTTCAGAGTGATTTATCACTCTTTTAAGAGTGATTTCTACTCTTTTCAGAGTGATTTCCACTCTTTTCAGAGTGATTTCCACTCTTTTCAGAGTGATTTCCAATCTTTTCAGAGTGATTTTAACTCTTTTTAGAGTGAAAATCGCTCCAAAAAAAGAGCTGTTCCTCCTAGAGCTCTCGAAAGAGTGAGTTTTAGCTCTTTTACATTTAGAGAGTTGTAACATGCCTGCTAAGAGTCCGTTCCGCGAACGGTTACCAGGCTGCATGCGGCCATTCACAGTCCGTCGCTAAGATGGTCGACGTCCACCACCGTCCATCACCGCCCTGCGAATGGGCGCGAAACGGGTGCGAAACGAGTGCGAAACGGGTGCGAAACGGGTGCGAACGGGTGCGCCGTCCTTATACCGTCTTCATACCGGGCTCTCATCGTTCGCCGCCGCTTTTACTCACCCGCCAGGAGTTTTGAGCATGTTCAAAACTCCGGTGGCCGGCAAAGTCCACTGAACGTGTTCAACGGACGGGAAACGGCCCACCGTGTGTGCCGCCGTCCGCACCCATTTTTCACACGGTAAGGGGCCGCTCAGCTCACACGGATACATGTGAGGGGCCCCATCAATGACTATGTAATATACCAATCACACTCACTTAAATTATAATAAGACCACATTAGTAAAATAATCTGATATTATAATCGCATGGTGCACCTACTATAAGGAGACATTATTAATGGGTATAATAATGTACAAGTAAAGTTGCTCTAAACCAATGGAAGCAGTATATAACATCGTTCTATTGGTTAAAGGATGATGAACAGTGAGAATTAGGCAACGTATATCACAGTATGCTATGATAATATTTCTTTAGTATGTAAAATTTAAATATGTTATTGATATAAATATTGGCAATTTCAGTTGTGTGTATTTCAAATAAAAGTGTTTAAATGTAGCTGCGTACAGAAGGGGATAACTTTGTGCTTATTTTCTCTTTTAGTTTGGTTGGTGACGTTCAAACAAGAATAATGCTCAAAATAGTCCTAGTCTTGAGCAAACATGCTTTACCAATAACGCATCTGGGGTCAACAAGTTATTTCTCAATATAGGCGGAAGCCGTTATTAACTTCCGAGAGTTTGGTATCCAAACCACGTTTATATCCGATGGTATCAATGTCAACGTTAATGGGTCAATATTAAGCTTCACACAAATTAACATTAAAAAGTAGCGGTTTTCCTACTGACGGTAATTAGTTCCAAACATTACCATATTTTCAACCTCAATCCAAACACCAACACTACTACCATTACCTCAATCCAAACACCAACACTACTACCGTTACCTCAATCCAAACACCAATACTACTACCATTACCTCAATTCAAACACCAACACTTCTACCATTACCCAATTCTAACCTAAACATAACCCTAAATAACTCTTGGAGGCTCATTTGAAACGTTTGGGTTTTCTTTTTATTTGGGTAAACCTCATGACATGAATTGTTGCAATATTTTTTTCAAATTAATAGTCATCAATCAATAAAGATGAAAAGACATTTCGACAGCAACTCATTAAAGGCCATTCAGTGATGTCAAACCAACATTTTCCAAAACTAAAAGTATACAAAATAACATACATTTGATATTGTATAATGTAGGGGACAACTGGTCCAGTTAAGCATATTTCATGATAAAAAAGATTAAAGGGCGTATAAATATTTATCGAATTGCTATGAAAATATCAGACATGTAGGCCTAACTGTTTACCTATAACATTAAATCAATGTTACAAAATATTTAAAGAAAAAGTCAATTACTACTAACTGAAAACTTTACTTGGCGTGGACCAGTTACCCCATCATTGCGGCAACTGGTCCAATATGTTCCAACGGTTAACATACACAGAAATCAGTGAATGACAACACGAAAACTAGGCAGTATTTTCTTTACAAACACATTTACATATTATTTAACGTGTAAAAACGATACGTGTCTCATACAGTTTTCGTGGTTAACGTGTAAATAGCAGTAATTCTAATGGTGTATAAAGCAAGCAAAGTTTTCGATTGCACAATTTTTTTAGATAAAACGGTATGAACCTTGTTAAAATGGTTACAGGGTTCTGGTGTTCAGATACCCATACATTTGTCTATATATATACCCCAATCTTTAATGATTTTAATTACTTCATATAATCATCATTTAGTTCTAATGATAAACTATCTTGATAATTAGCTAGCTTTTCATGTCACAGGGGAAGTTAGTCAATATGACAATGATGACCCAATGGTTAATATGCACAAAAAGCAGTGAATAAAATGCATAAATCATGGTATTTGGTCATTGCAAATATCTTTACAGACACAATTCAAAATATGATAAAGATGTAATTCATAATACCGAGGTTTTAAACCATTCTAAAGCAATTTCCAGTCATATTTCATTCATTCAAAAGCAGAAATTGTGGTATTAGGCCCAAAATGCCCAACATTTCTAAGAACCAGTAAGAATGTGAATTGTTTCACATTCTATTCACATTTCAATACCGAGTCATGTTTCATTGACACTAACAACTAATTTTCAAAATGAATTTTACAATTTTACTAGAGTTTTTGCCGGTGGAATAGTTGCTCCATACCCCCTTGGACCACTTGCCCCAACAAATGACTCAGCACTTTGTCGAGATGAAACAGTATTCAAGCACGCCTGTGACATAATAAATGTTACGCTAAAATGTTTCAAAACATACCACCATTTGTCATAATAATCAATAACTCCAAAACCTTTCAGAAAAAAGGCAAAAATGCATATTTGTTTTTAGCCGTTACACAGTTTTCTGTAGCCAGCGAGCATCTTTGAATTCACAATTATAACGGCGTCCACGTCCTGCAAGTAGACGAGGGTCTTTAGTTAAAATAAGAAATAGTATACTTTGTTATTTGTAAATTCATAAACTAATAACTCTACCAAATTAATACCCGTGACAATTATTTAATTTGTAGCATTCCAACCACCAAGTCTTAAAGTTAGCAACATGAGCCATTTTCCGGTCGTTACAACCACAACCTAGGAGGTGGCTTCAAAGATCTGGAGAATATCACATGTGAAAATGCCCTTAAAGTTGCAAATGTTTTGGCATGTAGAAGGTAAGGATATATGGGTAAGGATATATGTCAAGTTTCAACAAAAGTCGTACTGTTCAATAGAAAGCAGTATGCCCATACCATTACAAAAACCTTTATGTTGGACCAGTTGCCCCATGGACCAGTTCCCTACTCCAACTAGCTTTGATAATTTCCTGATGGTATCACATAATAGTGATGAATTGTGTCCGTCACTACAAGGCGTGTCAAAAAAAAAGTGTCCCGGGTGAAACATGATTTATTTTTTCCCCTTCAGTGTGTTATTGACCATAATCAATCAAATCAATAATAATTTAACAACATGTTATAGATTAGATGAATTAGAGTAGAGAAACATATTTTCATTCATATTATCCATGAAAATCCACGGAATATTAATTTGAATTTAAGATTGATGAAAATCCACGGAATATTAATTTGAATTTCAGATTGATTTCAAATAATACATTGACATATCCTATAATCATAATTGGAATCACAAATGCAATTTTCGTTTAGTTGAAAGTTCAATTCTAGTTCAAAATCGTCTAAGTGGGATTCGCACTCTTGTTACTGAATTGATCATATATCAGCAGTAAGGTGATGAAATATGATGGGATGAAGTGGTTTATGATAGAAGACTAATAGGCTTACCAACAGTTTATGTTTTGAAAACAAAAAACATGGGATGTATTCTTAATTAATTTTGTTTTTCATGGGACATTTTTTGACACGCCCTGTATGTTAAAGCAAGATTTGTATTAGCTTTACTGTAATCCAAATTAACTTTGATTACCTATTAACTAATCAATTTTCGGCTTTGAGATTTGGGAACGTTATTAAGAAAACGATATTTCGTAACGTAGGTTGTACGATCAAAAATAAACGATCAAAGTTTACCATACGTCACTATGATACCACCGACCATACGTCACTATGATACCAACGACCATACGTCACTATGATACCACCGACCATACGTCACTATGATACCAACGACCATACGTCACTATGATACCAACGACCATACGTCACTATGATACCAACGACCATACGTCACTATGATACCAACGACCATACGTCACTATGATACCAACGACAATACGTCACATTTAATACCACTGACGAATTATCGAGTTGATTACCCATTTTAAATGACTTCACTTCTCATTAACCCCTTTTTCGTAACTCTAGCATTAACAGATTGGTTTGGAATTATCTAGTTTATCAACAGTTTATTTTTGGAAAACAAAAACATGAGGTTTATTTTGCTTCTCATGGAACTTTTTTGTTGACATGTTGCAACAAGATTTGTATCAGCTTTATTGTAAATCACCTATTGATTACCTATTAACTAATCAATTTTTGGTTTTGAAATTTGGAAACGTTATTAAGAAAACGATATTTCAAAACAATAGGTTGTACATCACATAAACGATCAAAGTTTACCATACGTCACTATGTAATACCACCGACCATACGTCACTTTGTAATACCACCGACCATACGTCACTAAGTTATACCACCGACCATACGTCACTATGTAATACCACCGACCATACGTCACTTTGTAATACCACCGACCATACGTCACTATGATACCACCGTCCATACGTCACTATGTAATACCACCGACCATACGTCACTATATGATACCACCGACCATACGTCACTATGATACCACCGACCATATGTCACTATGATACCAAAGACCATACGTCACATTTAATACCACTGACAAATTATTGAGTTGATTACCCATTTTAAATGACTTCACTTCTCATTAACCCCTTTTTCGTAACTCTAGCATTAATATGTAGAATGGTTCTGGAATTTCTTAACACATATGATTGAAGCAAAATTGTTAGGTGTAAATATTCTAATTGTAACAACGTTTTTAAGGCCCGATTTTTTCTTCTTCTTTCAACTCCTTTCAGACATGATGAAAGACAATGGTAGTCATTGAGGCTCCCCTGATTGAGGTGTATAATTCAATAGACATCTCGCTGTTACATTATCCTATTCATTGTAGATCAAGTTACACTGTAGACCTATAGAATATTCGTTCTTAGCGAAAGATTATTTTTAGATGTCTGCTTTTGAGTGACATTTCTGATCAATTGATGCCACATTTTATATACAAAGAGTTGTGCAGTATCGTACAGTACCAAATGATTTGAAATATATTTATCTACCAAGGATAGCAAAAAATGTAAACCCCTCACAAAAATCCGAATTATTTTTAATCTCCGTTTTTCTAATGTCTCGTGATACCTACCACATTTGTAGCAATTACAAGTTTCAGTGCTCAGCCACATGCTTGAGAATATGAGGAGGTCTCAATCTGAATGTGCCAAAATCACCAGTTTTGTTCCCCGTGATTGTTTTTGTAGTTTGGGATCAAGGAAAAGTCCAAAACGGGAGCCACTACTAATTTCCGAGAGTCTTATATCCAAAACGTGTGTTTGTTCGCTAAATATCATTTTTCATAATGATATTCACGTTTTGCAAAATAATAAATTCAGAAGAAAAGTTGTTCTCATCATTCTGACACCCCGGTTGAATAGAAGTAGTTATGTCCTTACCCTCACGTCAACGTCTATCCCAAACACCAACGCTTATACGAACTATAATTCTTATCTTTACCCTGATCGTTTTCATATCCGGCGCCATACTCCTAAACTTAACCTAAACCTACCATGTTCCACAATTTAAAGGGGCATTGAGAGATGTATCGATATACTAAATGAGCAAATAACGTAAAGATAATCATCAACATAGCCCAAATCTAAAATGTCATACAATTCCGACATCGCCTTCATGCCAAAATAAGCAAATAACGGCACTTCTGGGTTGAGATTTGCCGCGAAAGTACGTGAGTAAAGCGATGCATAACTTCCGAATTCAGCACCTGAGTTTCGATATGATCATATCGAAACTAAGAAAATCATGACATTTTATATGATAACGGCAAATGTTGGTGAACTGTTTCAGATGGTAGTTAGTATATGCCTAAGTATTACTTTGATGCAAAAAACCTGATTTCCAGGATAATTGAGGGCGCACTCCCATACGTATCTCACAATGCCCCTTCAATGAAATAAACATAAACATAAACTTAAGCATACAGGGTGAGTCTAAAAAGGTTTAATCAAAGAAAAATAATTATTGAAAATATTTGTTATCAGAATATGAAGGCAACCAATGTGTGCGGCAATAGATGCATTTATCATCAGCAAAAAAAATATGACATTTCATGGTACCGTTTACCACATATGACTATTTTGGTAAAGTTACTGCATTTTGAAACCGAACACAATATTGAATAATTTACTCAATAATGCTTGATTTATTGAAGTGGATTCATGTATGGTACACAATAGCTAACTAATAAAGACAAATCAATCATCATTTATTTTTTCAAGCATTAAATGCAAAATAATGACAAGAGAAAATATCGCAAATCGTGTTTATAAAATTATCACTTTTACGCAAATGAGCATAAAATATGTTTCCAACAACCAATTTCAACTAACTAAAATTCTTTAGAAAGCTAATGAGATAACTCAATAAACCATCTGTGACGTTTTAGCACAGATATAAAACCTCAGAGTTAAGTACACTTTTTTTGACAGCCCTGATATATCAACATTAGAAATGAAATCATAAACGATCATTAGTGTAGAAATGAAATAGACATGAACGAATATAACAAAGAAACAATAGTAATGACATTGCGTCAAGATTTTGAAAATAACAGTCGATAATAAAAGGACAATCATAATGACATCATGGACATCAATATTAACATTGAAGAGGTTTTTTGCAAAAGGGCCTTCATCCACTTTGGCTCTTATTGAGAAAAAGTCAAAAAACTGTTTCTAAATATTCAAATTGAGCAATTGAAAAACTGAATGAATTGTGAAAGAGGTACACTACATACTAATTTAAATTGACATAAATTTCAAATGTGCTAGTTTTAATTTTTTTTTAAATCATGTTTACATTTTTAGAAAATTTGGATGTAGGCCCTTTTGCAACAAAACTCCATCTGTTTGTACATACAAAAAAAATTAAACACAAAAAAAATCATTTATTTTAATCATTTAAAAAAAATAAGTTTGATATAAAAATGTATAGGTCACGATCATATGTTTCTAGGAAATAACGTCATTTTTTTCAAAAAGACCTACATCTCATTGTAAACAGCCATTGAAGTTGTTGTTTTGTTGCAAAAGGGCCTGTATCCCGATTTAATTCTGGATAAAGGCCCTTTTGCAACAAAACAACAATTTCAATGGCTGTTTACAATGAGATGTAGGTATTTTTGAAAAAAATGACTTTGTTTCCTTGAAACATATGATTTTTCCCTATACATTTCTACATCAAACTCATTTTTGAAAAAAAATGCACCATAGCCCTTTTGCAACAAAGCTCTTCATATATAGATAGCAAACATAGCAATACCAACACATAAACAAATAGCCAAACATAAACGACAAGAAATTGTACTAATAATGAGAGTGTCACAAAGTGGATATGATGTTATGGGAATTTATTTCATTTTTTTAGAAAACAATCAGGATCATAGAAATAAAGAAGGCTGAAATTGTCTTATGATCGAGGGAATTATGAAATCAAAAGTCAGTATCTCCTGGGGTTGTCTACCTTAATTTGTTTCAGTTGACATGACCGTACTATTTTTCGTAACAATTATCGATCCAATTGTGTCCATAGCATCTTTAAACATTTTATACCAAAATCAGTTCATAAGACTGTAACCTAATATTTATAATACTACAGGGTGTCTCAAAAAAATTACAACGCACCATTAGGCGATCATAACTTCCTAATTAAGTATCTGAATTGTATATACAACTCAAACAGTAAAATGAGGCCAAATTAGTTTTCTACAATTAGGTAAATACGGAGATATCTGTGATTACGTACGAGTTAGTCACGGAACATATTTTGACAGATTTTCACTTGCGCTGCTGGTTACTTACTCATTAATGTTCAACTAGCCAGCAATGTTTAATACTATGATAAAACATTCAATTTGTGATCTAAGAATACTGAATAATCGATCATAACCACACTCATAACACCCAGAAAACCAAAAACAATACAACTCATTGTAAGGAGAGAGATATGACCATACTCTTTTAATGTAAACAAAACATTTATTTTGATTTCAATTGCGATACTAATAATTTGACCATCATGCGCAAAATTGGCGATAATTTTATAATATACATGATTCAAGCCTTCAAGTTGAAAATGTGAAGACTAGAAGCTTGATTAGTTGTATGCGCGATGTTATTAGTGATTGAACTTGGTTTAATAACGACAATGTTCATATTTACTAAAATTACTATAATTTGTTATCCAATTGTTATAAAAAGATTGAACTTATCGTACAAATTTTAAATTTTACTGTTCTTAAGTGTAAAATGTGATGAGCATAATCTAGACAACTTTAGACAACTTGTATTTTGTGTTAAACTTTGGTCTCATCTGGCATACTATTTGGTGTAAAATAAAATCTAGAACCATAAAAACACGTTAATCCATGTCATTTTGTAGAGAAGTATTGATTTTATGTATGTGCTGTCTGAATCACTCAATATGAACAAACTTGGATGGAAGTGTTCCCAGACTAATGTTACGTATTTGCTCATTTCTCTAAAATTACTGAACCGAATCACATCTGGTTTTCTTTAAAGTATTGCAAATCATGTTGCCTTTATTTTGTCGTTTAAGTTGTTCTATTCTGACACTTGTTCAGAAAGTTACAATCCTCTAAAGGTGCGTTGTAGGTGCGTTGAGACACCCTGTATATTGTAACAAGATTTATAGCTCATACATCCCTATTCAGATACAGAAAAATGTGAACTGTTAGAAAATATCTTAAAAACGCAATAAACATAGTAAATGACATCTTTCAAAATTGTCAGAGCCAATGACAATTTTGTGTAATGCTTTATATTTCCTTTGTAGTTTTTCAAGCACTTAGATTTGTCAGTATCTCAAAGGTGCATGAACATGATTAATCCACTGCTGTTGTGATCAAAATCTTCGTGTAGAGGCTAATGTGTTATCAAATAATTGTATAATAATGAATGGCTTTGAGCGTCATGATACAAGAATATAATTGCATCAGCTATAAAATATTGCACGAGTAAGAGACGTGTTTTTTAATTTTTATATTATTATGTATATTTATTATAGAGCGAGTGCAATATATTATTAGTAGGAGCCCCAGACCTCAAATTTAGGAGTTGACCCATGACCTCCGAACATTCTCTTAAATTTACATTTTTATGACAGCTACACATCCTATCTACAAGAATAACAAGTCCTGTTCTTGAGATTCTCTTGCAAACGTATGCTATGGCGATGATCATATTTCCCTATGTATTCACATAGCAGAAATGGAATAATAGAACCTATGGTAAGCATGGTAAGGGTGGGGTGGTATTTGACCATAAAAGTCAAAGGAAATATCAAAATTACTTATCATTATGTATATTTATTTTTAAAAGAACAACTCGACTCATTATAATAGCTATTTTCATTGTAATGTCACTGATAACGGTCACAAACTTGATAGAACATGGGAAAAAGTTAGAATAATCTGCATTTTCTGATTTTCTCCGTTATTCAATTGTGATAAAATACCTTTAACATTGTCATTATGAAATAAATTACTATCACAACTTGTAAAGCAGTTTTGGCCCATTAATATCATATGTGGTAATATGTTCTTTGACATTTTTTTTCAAATGTTATAACCATCATACTACCCATACCCCTAACACGGGTTGTTTTATTTGATTTCATAATGTGAATATACAGTTATTGCCATTAACATAATTTCGCAAGAGAATCTTAAGAGCATGACTCTTTATTATTGTAGATGACAAATGCAGCTATCATAAAAATACAAATTTAGGAGTATGTTCGGAGGTCATGGGTCAAACCATTTTAAAGCGGAATTTAGGGCTCTGGGGCTCCTACTAAATGCTTGTATCACCCGGAAACAAGCCATTCAAACGCACTTTCAACGAGTTCCAAAACAAAGATATTTTCATCATAATACGTATGTTATTTTTCGTTTGCATGAGCTGCAGCTTCTTGCCTTCTTTCGATACATAAATGTAAAAAAACAGCACCAATTTATATAGTCAATATTAAAGTCAAGGACGTCCATTAAAAGGATTTAAATTTGCCATGGGAATTCATGTTTTTTTCAGGTTAATTTATCTGAAAATAGCAAACTCATGGCAAATGTGGAGGTGGAATGTTGTTTGAATCAATACAACTTCCTCTTAAATTGCTTTTTTTGTGGCTGGCAATCAATATCCGAGGGTTGAAACACAAATTTGGATTTTCCCTTAGAGCCTTGATGTCAGCGGACATTGCAATGTCCTGTACACGTCATTTGAGTGTATAAGTTTAGATATTTTACCAGCCACGCCGCATACAAAAACAGAAATGTTGA
This sequence comes from Ophiura sarsii, assembly GCA_035610835.1. Taxonomy (NCBI): domain Eukaryota; kingdom Metazoa; phylum Echinodermata; class Ophiuroidea; order Amphilepidida; family Ophiuridae; genus Ophiura; species Ophiura sarsii. Next base: position 63,318,542 of record CM069450.1, read on the forward strand.
ATGTCAAATTCTATACAATCCTCGGGAAACTAGGAAGCAGAACTTGATCAAGGACAGCGTGTTTTATACGGATATGGTACCGTATATTATTCCGAAGGAAATGGTGTACTTTAGGTCCCAGGTTCTAGACTGTACTAGTATCGTCCGATACTGGAACACACCCAGTATCGTTCGATACTGATATAAAGTCAGTGTTGCAGTTTGTGTGCAAATAGACTAAATGGTGCCATTTTCTTTCACATTACCTATGTTAAGCATGTACATGTGGGGGAGGGGGGGGGGGGGGGGGGAGGTAACAAACTTCGTTAAAAAAACCCGAGTATATTCTTGTTTAGCATTGTCATCTCAATATTTTAAGAAGAGCTCATAAAAAGGAAAATTATCAAACCCCCCGCCCCTAATAATAGTGGCTATGGTTTATGCTTTAACTAAATACTGGTTCAAGGTTGTGTTGCTTTTAGAGACGTAATGGTCGCTGCAATTAGTATCAAGAACAGTTGTATACAAAGCGTATTTGTTAGAATTTAAATCACAAGAAGACATCAATAAAATAGTAGGTCTGCGCTCTAGACATTTTATTACTCTGATAATCATTACATACACCTTGACTAGCAGCAAGTCAGATCATAATATTAGGATTCCCTGCCAGCTAAGTATCTACCGTTTTTGTGTTTAATACAATGTGGACTTATAAACATAACATGTCATCAAATATTACTAATTAACTGGTATCATGGCATCAAGCGTATATGTTTTTAGCTGGATTCACTGTGTTGTCCAGCCAATTACCATCATCGCCAACTTGCTGACGATAATAGCCTTCGCTAAGATAAGTACTTTGCAAACACATTCAAGTAATATTTTAATACATGCACTCTCGATCGCTGACTTATTCTGTGGGATATATCAGTTTCTCTATTTTGGAGTGCCTTTCATGATAGGCTCAGGCCCTCCACTAGGTGAAATTGGATGCATGCTTATAACACCACTTGACTATGTCTACTTTGTTGGTAATTTTATTTTAGTGGCAGTCAGCGTTGACAGAGTGTTGTTAGTGTCTATGGACTACTCAAAATACGTTAAGATGCTTACAAAACCGCGCCTCAAAGTGATAATTTGTATTTGCTTTCTTTTCTGCTTCGTTGCTTCTCTTATTGAAGTTAGCTTGTGGAATTATGCGAAAAGCAATAATGCAGATGCAGCAAGCATTGACTTCACCGAGATATGCTTGTTACCTCCACGGCGGATGAAATGGTTTGGTATTTACATCTCTGTGTGTTTCTATTTTTTCCCTCTTGTGTTAGTTGGTATCTTCAGTGTTATCTTTTTCAACCGCCTTTTGGTCAGAATACACAAGAGCAGACGGATTGGAAACGCAACTGATAATGGAAGCGCAGGCGAAAACAGGCTAGAAGCTGCAGCTTCAGCTATCATGGCTAACGCAAATGATAGCAATGTTATCAAAAAGCGATACATCAAATCTGCGGTAACCTTAGTAGCCCTTGTATCGGCCACGGGCATCAGTATGTTACCTTACTGCATATATCTTCTTGTAGTCGCCGTGTCTGGAAGTTATAGTCCTGCCTTGACCCATGTTATGTATTTGGTTTTGCAATTCAATCCACTGCTTGACCCGTTTTTCTACGCGGCAACACAGAAATCTATACGAGAATTCTACAGGAATAAGATAAGGGTATTGGTTCATCGACTTGGAGCCTTTTATAATCATAACTAAACCTAATCAACCTGTACAAGTGTATAGTATCGTTTCACAACTGAATGGCAATGGAGGTTTATGGAAATGGAAAGACATGGTGACTAAGCACAAAGCGTTAGTTATCAAATCGGCAATTAGACGTGGGCATTGTAATCAACTCTGCTGATTGGAGGTTCGTGGAGATGGAGACTTATCAACCTTAATGACTGTTTGTAAACCAATGACACTGACTTAATTAATAAGAGCATATCAGTAAATTGACAATTTGCATTGAACACCTTATTAAACAACAAAGTTGAAATTTTAGAGATAGAAAGGTTTTGGATTAATATAGTTCGTCTATGACAATGGAAAAGTCAAGTATTGCAAAATCAGTTTGTAAACATACCTGTCGATAACAAACCCTATTTTAAATTAGAATTGTGAACTTTGGTGAGTTAGAGATAACAAGACCCTTTTAGAATTCCGATATAGTAGCACCTTTGAGATTGCAAAATATGGGATTTGTCCATTTTTTGCAGATATGAACATACAAGTAAATTGACAATTTGCATTGTACAGCTTGTTAAACAGTCGGTTATTTAGATTTTGAGTTATCGTTGTTCCTGTCTTTAGCCAATCAGATGCCTCGCTCGATTACTATGGCAACCAGAGCGAAACCAAAAGCGTTTTTCAAAACTATGCATCATGGTATATAACACTTATCGGCTGATATATGGGAAAGATGTGTAAAATTGTTTTAAATCTGACTCAACCCCATCCCCTTAAATAAGGATAGTGAACTTTATTTAAGATGTGTTGAATAAGAGACAGCCAGTCTGCTTGGGAACGTGGTCGTGTTTCGCTAGAGGGTGCCTCGAAATCCACAAGTATGCGTTGTCCTGGTAACGTGTACCCATCGATTTGTGTTTTCCCTTTTCAACCCTAAATATTTGCATAACATTCAATGTCTAAGATAGTTGACGGCATCCTAGTTTTAAGAATTCCTTGCTGCAACTATAAACCGATGATGTAATGACTCTTTGCTCTCACCTTTAACCCCGACGTCTCACGACGCATGTCAAATGATACTTTTTGGCAGCGATGAGATCACCATTTACAAAAGTAAGTTTACACCATTTTATAGAATTGTAGGGTAAAATGTGAATAGTTTACGTTAAATACAAGCCTTATAGTGTTTAACGGAGATGACCCTTTTGACATTATATCTCTTGATAAGAAATTAAGTCTTGGTCTAAAAGCTGGCAACTAAGAATTTATTCGATCGGAAAAATTGCTTAAACTGGAGGCCGTTCCCTTGAAAACGCAGTCCCGTTCACAAGCCCATTCTCCATTTTGAGATATCAAATATTCGTATTCGTCTTGATGTAGGACGAACGGCCTCAATTAACTTATTGTATGGAGTGGGTATACAAATTGACGGCAGTGCGTCAATAATTAGCACGCCCTCAAGCTGAACGTGCTCCCGTTCCAAAGCAGACTGATAGCAGAACCTTGGTGATTTCAAGTCATCTTGTTATTAGGGATTCAACATTTTAATCAAAATTTAGTGGTATAGCCTAGTCATGTATTCATGTAAAACAACGAAGAAAACTTAAAATTGTTGCTGCTAGTTTGCATTGTATAAATTAATTCAGTATCGAAGTGTTACGTGTAAACCGATTATCACTATAGCAACTGGATCACGCTTTCGAGTCCTAAACACCGATCGAAATGATCGCCATAAAGTCAATGGGGTGTGCTAGCAAACATAAAGGTGCGTGATCCAATTACCAGGGCGTTACATAATCAAAAGTTTTGAAACCATTTTAAAGATTTGTATCTCTCTTGTAAGGGAGGTGTCAACCCTTTTATGATGACATTTTCAAACGCTGTAACTTTTGAACTAATAACGTGATGTATATAAAAGTAATCCAAAATAGATATGAAATCATCCAAATGGTAAATTGCTCAACCAGTAAGGAAGCTTAATACAATAAGAAATTTGGACTTGATCCTGTTACATGGTTTTACAGATCTGTTCCGTAAGGACCATTAGGTCCTCACTCGTCAGAAACTCAATTTGAAATTTGGACTTGATCCTGTTACAAACAAACACTTTCATTTCATTTCATTTCATTTCATTTCATTTCATTTCATATTTATTTAGCCAAATCAACATTGCATATTAAAACACATAGATAGTACATACAATAATCAAATATATATAATAAATATTATAAAAGACAATACATGTAGTAACGAAACACAGACAGAAAGCATGTTGATAAGACCAAGGATAGCCCTAAAAAAGCCACAAGAGCTTATTTCCATTGGGGTCCTTTCAAGATAACAGCACAAAGAAGAGAGAAACAACTAACAAGTCAAGGCATGGTACCCCCTCCCTCTCTCAATCTTGCTTTCATTGCAAGATGAGATTTTACTTCTTTTTTGAAGTAGGCATAAGTATTGCTCGATTTAATAACGCCTGGAAGAGAGTTCCATGCACCGACCGCAGTATATTGAAAGGTGTTGCTGCCAAGTTGCCCCCGGACCCTTGGAATGACAAAATTAAGGTGGCTATCCCTGGTATTATAGCGATGCATTTCTGATACTTTTATAAAATGTTCACTTAGAACTCTATCATCAACATTTAGAAACCCCAATCTGTCAAGTTCAGCCTGGCCAACATGTGTTCTTGAGTCCAAACCAAGAACAAGTCTAACAACCTTATTTTGAGTGACCTGAAGTTTATTTTGGAGTTTTTTAGAAAGACGTGAAAACCAAGACGAACAAGAATAGTCAAAACAGCACTGAATCAAAGCTGTAACTAAAGTTTTACGAGTTTTTTTATCAAGAAAATGAGCTTGTCTAAGTCTTGCACCAGCTTTTTTAATAACATTGTTAGCAACAGGCTCGCCTGATAGGCACTTATCCAATGTGATCCCTAAATATATGACAGATTGGGTGATAGGTTCATTATTCTACATAACATTAAAATAATTGTGTTTCTTTAAATTCTTGTTTGAACCAAAAAGAATGGCCTCAGTCTTACCCAAGTGAAGAGACAGCTTGTTGTCGATGAGATCGTGATCGGTGAGGTGAATGAGACACGTATCGGTAGAGTAAGTCCCTCTAAAACCAGATTGGTGAGAGTAGAGAAGTTGATGATCGGATAAATATTGGTCAAGCTGGTTGTACACAGATTTCTCAAGAATTTTTGAAACCACATTGAGTATGCTGATGGGCCTATAATTACCAACAATTGATCTACACCCACCCCGATAGAATATTTGATCTCACCCCCCCCCCCCCCCCCCCTCCCCTCCCCCTCAACCGATAGAATATTTGATCTCATGTAGAAGTTCTGTATGGAAGTCATAGTGAACTGTATTCATTATGGATATCGTTTTTGTGATTAAATCCATTACTTTATCCCATTGTTCTACGCGGCAACTCAACAATTTAAAAGAGAATTCTACAGGAATAAGATGAGGGCATTAGTTCGTAGATGTGGTACATTTTGCAATCCTAACATGCATTAATTAAATACGGTATTTCATGAAGTTTTGTTTCACAACTGTTTGAGCATTGAAGGTAATAGGGATGGACCAATCTCGATGACTATTTATAAAGCAATCACACTCACTTAATTATAACAAGACCACTTTAGTAAAATAACAATTCGCTCTGATATTATAATCTCACGATGCACCTACTGACAAGGAGACATTAATGGGTATAATAAAAAAATAAAGATAGTCTAAACCAATGGAAGCAGTATTTAACATCGTTCTATTGGTTGAAGGATTATGATGAACAATAAGGAAATTCTTTTAAAATATCGGTTGGGGAACCTTATTTAAAATCAAAGATGGCGAAACGTAGTTGTATTCCGATTCTAATAGCCCTTAGGGAATGAAACCCTCATTTTATTACCAAAAATGGCCAAATGGACTATATAATTAAACATGTTTATTTAAAAGCAGGTAGTATACTAATTTAGTATGTAACATTTAAATATGTTATTGATGTAAATATTGGCAAGTTGTGTGTATTTCAAATAAAGTAAAGGTGTTTATAGCTACATACAAAAGGAGATGCGCTTGTTTTCTCTTTTAGTTGAGTCTGGCGGTCCACCATCCTGAGTATGATAACACCGGTCTATGTTGCAAATATAATATACCACTCATGTTAAAATACTTAACTACAACAACAACAACAAATATATATATATATATACTAAGAAATTAAAAGTAAAAAGTAAAAAAAATAAAAATAAAATATTGAATAACTGGGGCAAGTCTCCTAGATGGATTCCTTGTTGGGCGGTTTTGATCATGGGGTTGTTTAGGCCTCAAGATGTCAACATTTCAGAATAAAATTGTGAAAATGAATGAATAATTGTCAGGAAAGATGAAAAGGATAATATTATTGTACGGTTATGTGATAATTGTATGGGAACAATTGTCTGAAGTAGAAATGTCATTATAGTGGAAAATAGTTGATATAATTATTGCCAATGTGGGTGATCAAACAAAGGTCACGAAATAAATAATCAGGTTGCTACCACTACCTTAACTCTTATGCGTCCGTCTATTCAATTATCTGGCAAAATGAACGCGTAATGGGTCCAGTAATTGATTTTGTTCTATGGGAGAGGAAATTGCCTGAAAACGTTTTACCAACATAAACATATTTTGAGACAGATAATTCGATCATCCATCACGAATAGTTTCTATATTAAGCGACTCCCTGTGGTGTATGTACTGTTTACAGTACTATATTATATATTCTTTAGCATAATTGCTGTGCACTCACAATTTATATCATTTTACCTTTATAACACGTTATACTCGGGGTTATACTCTCATCATCCATATTTTGTGTGTACGGATTGTGTTTCAATTCAAGTTGTTATGGCATCAACTATATATGTTTTCTTCAGCTGGTTTCACTGTGTAATCCAGCCAATTACGATAATCGCCAACTTGCTGACGATAGTAGCCTTCGCTAAGATTCCTGCTTTGCAAACACATTCAAGTAATATTTTAATACATGCACTCTCGATCGCTGACTTATTCTGTGGGATATATCAGTTTCTCTATTTTGGAGTGCCTTTCATGATAGGCTCAGGCCCTCCACTAGGTGAAATTGGATGCATGCTTATAACACCACTTGACTATGTCTACTTTGTTGGTAATTTTATTTTAGTGGCAGTCAGCGTTGACAGAGTGTTGTTAGTGTCTATGGACTACTCAAAATACGTTAAGATGCTTACAAAACCGCGCCTCAAAGTGATAATTTGTATTTGCTTTCTTTTCTGCTTCGTTGCTTCTCTTATTGAAGTTAGCTTGTGGAATTATGCGAAAAGCAATAATGCAGATGCAGCAAGCATTGACTTCACCGAGATATGCTTGTTACCTCCACGGCGGATGAAATGGTTTGGTATTTACATCTCTGTGTGTTTCTATTTTCTCCCTCTTGTGTTAGTTGGTATCTTCAGTGTTATCTTTTTCAACCGCCTTTTGGTCAGAATACACAAGAGCAGACGGATTGGAAACGCAACTGATAATGGAAGCGCAGGCGAAAACAGGCTAGAAGCTGCAGCTTCAGCTATCATGGCTAACGCAAATGATAGCAATGTTATCAAAAAGCGATACATCAAATCTGCGGTAACCTTAGTAGCCCTTGTATCGGCCACGGGCATCAGTATGTTACCTTACTGCACATATCTTCTTGTAGTCGCCGTGTCTGGAAGTTATAGTCCTGCCTTGACCCATGTTATGTATTTGGTTTTGCAATTCAATCCACTGCTTGACCCGTTTTTCTACGCGGCAACACAGAAATCTATACGAGAATTCTACAGGAATAAGATAAGGGTATTGGTTCATCGACTTGGAGCCTTTTGTAATCATAACTAAACCCAATCAACCTGTAGTGTATAGTATCGTTTCACAACTGAATGGCAATGGAGGTTTATGGAAATGGAAAGACATGGTGACTAAGCACAAAGAGTTAGTAAGACGTGGGCATTGTAATCAACTCTGCTGATTGGAGGTTCGTGGTGGAGATGGAGACTTATCAATCTTAATGACTGTTAGTAAACCAATGACACTGACTTCATTAATAAGAGCATATCAGTAAATTGACAATTTGCATTGAACACCTTATTAAACAACAAAGGAGAAATTTAGCGATAGAAAGGTTTTGGGTTAATAAAGTTCGTCTATGACAATGGAACAGTATTGCAAAATCAGTTTGTAAACATACCTGTCGATTAAGGATAACAAACCCTCTTTTAAATTAGAATTGTGAACTTTGGTGAGTTAGAGATAACAAGACCCTTTTAGAATTCCGATATAGTAGCACCTTTGAGATTGCAAAATATGGGATTTGTCCATTTTTTGCAGATATGAACATACCAGTAAATTGACAATTTGCATTTTACAGCTTAATAAACAGTCGATTATTTAGATTTTGAGTTATCGCTGTTCCTGTCTTTAGTCAATCAGATGCCTCGCTCGATTACCATGGCAACCAGAGCGAAACCAAAAGCGTTTTTCAAAACTAGGCATCATGGTATATAACACTTATCGGCTTATATAATGGGAAAGATGTGTAAAATTGTTTTAAATCTGACTCAACCCCACCATTATGTGTTGAATAAGAGATAATCAGTCTGCTTGGGAACGTGATCGTGTTTTGCTAGAGGGTGCCTCGAAATCCACAAGTATGCGTTGTCCCGGTAACGTGTACCCGTCGATTTGTGTTTTCCCTTTTCAACCCTAAATATTTGCATAACATTTAAAGGAAGAGTCCCGCAAGCACAACATTTAGCATTTATTTGTTAGAAAAATAATTATCGAGCCAAAATTACGTAATTATATAGAACAAAACACCATACTATATACTAGTCACAAAAATGAATAAAAACTGCCATAACTCAACATGCATTTTTTTTAATTCGCGGCCCGGTGTCGATGACGTCATGGGTATCGGTGCTCAAATTTGCGCATGTGCATTGTATAACTATGACATCATCGACACTGGGACTTTCGATCGCCGCGAATTTTAAAAAGTGCATGTTGAGATATTGCGGTTTTTATTTGTTTTTGTCATAAGTGTGGTGTTTTGTTCAATTTAATTACAAAAGTTGGGCTCGATTATTTTTCTAACATATAATGGACACTTTTATGCTTGCGGGACACCTCCTTTAATGTCTAAGATTGTTGACGGCATTCTAGTTTTAAGAATTCCTTAATGCAACTATAAACCGATGATGTAATGACTCTTTGCTCTCACCTTTGACCCCGACATCTCACGACGCATGTCAAATGATACTTTTGGCAGCGATGAAACCCCCATTTTCAAAGGTAAGTTTACACCATTTTATAGAATTGTAGGGTAAATGTGAATAGTTTACGTTAAATTCAAGCCTTATAGTGTTTAATGGAGATGACACTTTTGACATTATATCTCTTGATAAGAAATTAGGTCTTGGTCTAAAAACTGGCAACTAGGATTTTTTTTTCGATCGTAAAAAGTGCTTTAACTGGGGGCCGTTCCCTTGAAAACACAGTCCCGTTCCCAAGCCCACCCTCTATTTTGAGATATCAAATATTCGTCTCACTTGATTAACTTATTGTATGAAGTGGGTATACAAATTGACGGCAGTGCGTCAATAATTAGCACGCCCTCAAGCTGAACGTGCTCCCGTTCCGAAGCAGACTGATAGTAGAACCTTGGTGATTTCAAATCATCTTGTTATTAGGGATTCAACATGTTGCTTTTAATCAAAATTTAGAGGTATAGCCTAGTCATGTATTCATGTAAAACAACGAAGAAAACTTAAAATTGTTGCTGGTAGTTTGCATTGTATGAATTAATTCAGTATCGAAGTGTTACGTGTAAACCGATTATCACTATAGCAACTGGATCACGCTTTCGGGCCAGAACACCGATCGAAATGATCGCCACATAAAGTCAATGGGGGTGTGCTAGCATATATAAAGGTGCGTGATCCAATTACCAGGGCGTTAAATAATAAAAAGTTTTGAAACCATTTTAAAGATTTGTATCTCTCTTGTAAGGGAGGTGTCGACCCTTTTATCATGTTTATGATGACATTTTCAAACGCTGTAACTTTAACTAATAACGTGATGCATATAAAAGTAATCCAAAATAGATATGAAATCATCCAAATGGTAAATTGCTCAACCAGTAAGGGAGCTTTTAAAATCCAATAAGAAATTTGGACTTGATCCTGTTACATGGTTTTACAGATCTGTTTCGTAAGGACCATTAGGCCCTTCGTCAGAAACTCAATTTGAAATTTGGACTTGATCCTGTTACAAACAAACACTTTCATTTCACTTCATTTCATTTCATTTCATATTTATTTAGCCAAATCAACATTGCATATTAAAACACATAGATGGTACATACAATAATCAAATATAATAAATATAAACAACAATAGTAACAAAACACAGACAGAAAGCATGTTGATAAGACCAAAAATAGCTCACAAAGCCACAAGAGCTTAATTCCATTGGGGTCCTTCCAAGATAACAGCACAAAGAAGAGAGAAATAACTAACAAGTCAAGGCATGGTACCCTCCCTCTCCCAAGCTTGCTTTCATTGCAAGATGAGATCTTACTTCTTTTTTGAAGTAGGCATAAATATTGCTCGATTTAATAACGCCTGGAAGAGAGTTCCATGCCCCGACCGCAGTCTATTGAAAGGTGTTGCTGCCAAGTTGTCCCCGGACGCTTGTAATGACAAAATTAAGGTGGCTATCCCTGGTATTATAGCGATGCATTTCTGATACTTTTATAAAATGTTCACTTAAATAACTTGGTGAGGTGTTATTAAATTGTTTGAAGGCATGGTTCAACTTCATTTGTTTAACTCTATCATCAACATTTAGAAACCCCAATCCGTCAAGTTCAGCCTGGCTAAACCAAGAACAAATCTAACAACCTTATTTTGAGTGACCTGAAGTTTATTTTGGAATTTTTAGAAAGACCTGAAAACCAAGATGAACAAGAATAGTCAAAATAGCACTGAATCAAGGCTGTAACTAAAGTTTTACGAGTTTTTTTATCAAGGAAATGAGCTTGTCTGTATAAAAACATGAGTCTTGCACCAGCTTTATTAAAGGTAGATGACCCGATCACATTTTCGTAATACAGAATTATTTCAAACATACGGAGATTTTCATATCATATGAAAGCTCGTATTTTTCTCATCATCATACTGAAATTTGACGGCCTAAATCGGTATAATTACGGAGAAATCGATGAAATAACGTCAAATTACCGCGAATGGTGGTAACCACCGATATAGTTTGTGTACTACTCAATGGGTACAGTTCATAGCATCTTGTGCGTCTAAAATAAGAACCATTAGAGCTACGCAACTCAAACTTTGGAACACGACTTTTTTAAGGATGACCTTTCATGTAGAATAGAAAACTTCAAGTTGAAAATCGGAACATCTACCTTTAATAACATTGTTAGCAACAGTCTCGACTTATCCAATGTGATCCCTAAATATTTGACAGATTGTGTGATAGGTTCATTATTTCACATAACATTAAAATCATTGTATTTCTTTAAATTCCTGTTTGAACCAAAAAAGAATGGCCTCAGTCTTACCAAGTGAAGAGACAGCTTGTTGTCGATGAGATCGTGATCGGTGAAGTGAATGAGACACGTATCGGTAGAGTAGTCCCTCTAAAACTAGATTGGTGAGAGTAGAGATGTTGATGATCGGTTAAATATTGGTCAAGCTGGTTGTACACAGATTTCTCAAGAATTTTTGAAACCACATTGAGTATGCTGATGGGCCTATAATTACCAACAATTGATCTACCCCACCCCGATAGAATATTTGATCTCCTCCCCCCCCCCCCCCCTCCCTCCCCCACCCCCGATAGAATAGTTGATCTCATGTAGAATCTCTGTATGGAAGTCATAGTGAACTACATTGTGGATTTCGTTTTCGCGATTAAATCCATTGCTTGATCCCATTTTTCTACGGTGCAACTCAAAAATCTATAAGAGAATTCTACAGTAATAAGATGAGGGCATTAGTTCGAAGATTTGGTACATTTTGCAATCCTAACCTGCATTAATTAAATACGGTATATCATGAAGTTTCGTTTCACAACTGTTTGAGCATTAAAGGTAATAAGGGTGGACCAATCTTGATGACTATTTATAAAGCAATCACACTCACTTAATTATAATGAGACCAATTTAGTAAAATAATAATGATAAGGATTATGATGAACAATAAGGAAATTCTTTTAAAATATCGGTTGGGGAACCTTATTTAAAATCAAAGATGGCGAAACGTAGTTGTATTCTGATTCTAATAGCCCCCCTAGGGAATAAAACCCTCATTTTATCACCAAAAATGGCCAAATAGACTATATAAACATGTTTATTTAAAAGCAGGTACATGTAGTATACTAATTTAGTATGTAACATTTAAATAAGTTATTGATTTAAATATTGGCAAGTTGTGTGTATTTCAAATAAAGGTGTTTATAGCTACATACAAAAGGAGATGCGCTTGTTTTCGCTTTTAGTTGTGCTGCTGACGTCCATACAGGATTAAAGCTCAAAGTAGTCCTAGTCTTGAGCAAAGATGCTTTACCAATAATGCATTTGGGGTCAACAAGTTATCATTCAATATAGGCGGAAGCCGTTATTAACTTCCGAGAGTTGTGTATCCAAACCACGTGTAACCCAGGAGCACCGGTGACTTTTAAAATTTTCAAAACTGAATTTTTGATTTATTTTTTTTTAGTTGCCAATGATTTTTGTAACCTTATTAGGGGAGGATGGGGCAACTGGTCCGGTTAAGCATATTTCATGATATAAAAGCTTAAAGCTCGTGTAAATATTTATGGAATTGCTATAAAAATATCACCCATGTAACTGTTTACATATAACATATAATCAATGTTAAAAAATATCCAAACAAAAGGCCAATTACCACTAACTAAAAACTTTACTTGGCACGGACCAGTTACCCCATCATTGGGGCAACTGGTCCTATATGTTCCAACGGTTAGAATACACAGAAATCATTGATTGACAACACGGTAACTAGGCAGTGTTTTCTTTACAAACTCATTTCCGTATTATTTAACGTGTAAAAAGGATACAGGTCTCATAAAAACCATGTTTTATACAGTTTTCGTGGTAAACGTGTAAAAAGCAGTAATACTAATGGTGTACAAAGCAAGCGCAATTTTCGACTGCACGTTTATTAGATAAAACGGTATGAACCTAGTTAAATGGTTACATGGTTGAGATATTCAGACGCCCCACACATTTGTCTATATATACCCCTTTCTTTAATGATTTTATTTACTTCATATAATCATCATTTAGTACTTTTTAATAAACCATCTTGATATTTAGCCAGCTTTTCATGGTACAGGGGAAGTTAGTCAATATGACAATGATGACCCAACGGTTAATATACACAAAAAGCAGTGGATAAAATACATAAATCATGATATTTCGTCATAGCAAATACCTTTACAGACACCATTTAAAATATAAAAAATATGTAATTCATAATACCAAGGTTTTAAACCATTCTAAAGCAATTTCATGTCATATTGTAATCCTTCAATATCAGAAATAGTGGTATTAGACCCAAAATGCCCCAAAATGTCTAAGAACTAGAAAGAATGTGAATTATTTCATATTCTATTCACATTACCGAGTCATGTTTTATTGACACTAACAACTAATTTTCAAAATGAATTTTACAATTTTGATTAAGTTTTTGCATGCGGACCAGTTGCCCCATACCCCTTCGGACCACTTGCCCCAACAAATGACGTAACACTTTGTCGAGATGAAACATTGTTCAAACACGCCTGTGACGTAATAAATTTTACGCCAAAATGTTTTAAAACATACCACCATTTGTCATAATAATCAATAACTCCAATACATTTCAGAAAAAAAGGCAAAACTGCATTTTTGTTTTTTGCCATTACACAGATTTCTATAGCCAGCGAGTATCTTTGAATTCGCAGATATTACGGCGTTCGGGTCCTACAAGTAGACGAGTGTCTTTAGATGAAATAAGAAATGGTGTACTTTGTTATTTGCAAATTCATAAACTAATAACTCTACCAAATGAATACCCGTGATAATGATTTAAGTTGAAGCATTCTAATGAAAATATTGATCGCAAATCCAAACCAATGTCCCAAGTTAGCAATATGCGCCATTTTACGGTCATTTCAACCACAACCTATTGTTTTAATCATATTTCGGAAAGTCCCTAAGCACAATACAATATAGCACCCATCAAATGCAATGTGCACCTAGAATCTTAAGACGACTGTACTGCATGTATATATTTACTGTTGCATATCTGTCAATCATATAAAGTACATTAAACATGATCTAAACCCATCTTCATATATCGCCCATACTATCTGTGAATTTTCAATCAGTCACTCAAGGAGTTGGCTTCTAAGATCTGGAGAAAAATCACATGTGTAAATACCCTAAAGTTCCAAATGTTTTGGATTGTAGAAGGTAAGGATATATGTCAAGTATCAACAAAAGTCGTACTGTTCAAAAGAAAGCAGTATGCCCATACAATTACACAATCCTTCATTTCGGACCACTTGCCCCACGGTCCAGTTGCCCCATATTCCCCTACCCCCTAGTTTCATCCTTGCGCTGGATACTCATCAAAAAGTTCACACAGCTTTTTTTACAGGGGTCAACTTTTTGTTTTACACAAGGAAGTATAAGGAGAGCTGAACTTGTTTTAAACCCGCATTTCATTGTTGAAAGGTTTATCATTATAGATTTGGTATTAAATAATAGCTTTATATATCATTATTATTTCCCCCCTCCCATGTTTAAACCAGAATTTTGCATAGCCTACGGGGTGTATCAAAAATAGGACTCTTTTTAATGACGGTGTAATACTTGTTATAATCATTGGCCCATGACCAATTTAGTCTCAATGTAAAGCCCAATTGATTATTATGATATCCTGAAAATATGAGATTAATCCGATGAAAAAAAGAAAACTAGCATTATTTGCGTAAACCATGTCAATTACTGGTTTGAAAAATGGGATTTACATGTATAGACCAGTTGTAAATAACCTGTTTTACGTTTCAATACGGTACAATAATTATAAACATAGAAAATAATCTATCAGTCAATAGCAAAGATTAGTTTGGTAATCCATTTAATTCTGGCACAAATCAATACTGGCTAAATAATCCACAAATCAGATGCATGCATATTCTGTGCAAATTAAAAAAGTTCTCGAACCCACTATAGATGATTCGTTAACATGATAAGAAGTAGAATTGGCATAAATAGTGTGCGCGTTCATGTTACTTTACTGTTACTGTGTAAATGACGATTGTACATATTATAAAATATATTGCATTGCCTAATAGGTCACAATTTCATTAATTAATGATGGATTTTTTCAGGATTTTTTCAGGATTTTATCTTTATCGGTTGTACTTTACATTGAAATAAAAATTGGTCATGCTTCAGTGATTTAACAAGGATTTAAACCATCCTCAAAAATTGTACAAATTCTTTTGATACACCCAGTAATACACCCAGTAGGTTTTAATAATAATAATGAATAATAATATTCAGCATTTATATAGCGCTTTTTCATCAAGATCAAAGCGCTGTAACCTATTATTATTACGCTGCCGTTAGGAAATCGTCACAATCATTTCGCTTCACTTATGTGGCAACTGGCTAAGTGCTCAACCATATCAGTACTTGGATTGTAATAACCCAATATCGCTTAAAATACTTAATTGTAGGGCTCCCTCACTTGGCCGGTCACAAAATAGGGTAAATGTATGGAATGTGTAAACAATTTGTAGTGATCGAAAAACATTGATCAACATTGTTTTTGTCAATAAGCCAGTATATTGATTAGATACATGAATGGCTTGCCATACTCAAGCTATGCTGAATAATGTATGAATAGTCCATCTCCGATCTGAGCCAAAAAGTGAAATGCTGTTAAATGGGCGATTCAAAAGTTATTTTGTGTGCTTAATATGATTTTGAATGCCAATAGTTCATAACATGTGCCAAATTTGCTTCCTCGGGGTGCCACTCCACATGACAAGGGATACATTTTAGTAATGGTTAAGACTGTCCAATATTTTTTTTTTTTAATTCCGCGTTTTCATTTCATATTTTTACACATATAAAGAGTCATTTATCTTCTTTCAACTCCTTTTAGACATGATGAAATACAATAGTAGTCATTGAGGCTCCCTCCCCTGATTGAGGTGTAAAATTCAATAGACATCTCGCTGTTAAATTATCCTATTCATTGTAGATCAAGTTACACTGTAGACCTATAGAATATTCATCCATAGCGAAAGATTATTTTTAGATGTCTGCTTTTGAGAGATATTTCTGATCAATTGATGCCACATTTTATATACAAAGAGTTGTGCAGTATCGTACAGTACCAAGTAATTGGAAATATATTTATCTACCAAGATAGCAAAAAATATAAACCCCTAACAAAAATCGGAATTATTTTTAATCTCCGTTTTTCTAATGTCTCGTGATACCGTGAGAATATGAGAAGGTCTCAATCTGAATGTGCCAAAATAACTTTTGTTCCCCGTGATTGTTTCTGTAGTTTTGATCAAGGAAGAGTCCAAAACGGGAGCCGCTACTACTTTCCGAGAGTCTTACATCCAAAACGTGTTTGTCCGCTAAATATCAATTTTCATAATACACCTATCAGTTGTAAAGCGCACTGTATGGTCTCCGGGAATGGTGCGTCACTTTACCGAGGTGCGTCAACTTCTCATGTACCATGACGCACCCTGTGTCAAAAAAGTGACGGACCTTTGTCATACAATATACGCACCCTCAGTCAATTTTGTGACCCACCATTGGTTGATTCTGACGGACCATATGACGCACACCCGTTGGCGATTATTTTTTTCGTACATGATCCTAGTAAACGGGCCTGTCCTCCTACCTCTGCTGTGGCTAGACTGTTCTACGCTTGCGTGGTATAGCGCAATGCTGATCCCCTATATTATATGTTACAGTACTCTCAAAATGAAAGGTTCTCGGTCTACTGTCGGTTCCTTGTTTTTTCCGTTTGCCAAACTCTTGCACACTTGCACGGCGATCGAGTGATTTCAGGCATTTTAGAACATGCGGTATATCAGAAAGTGATGTTTGCCGTAAAGTAAAGCCTGGTTGGTTATAAAGTTCGTATTTTGTTGTTCGTAAAAATGATGTATACTGTGACGCACGCACCCATGTAAAGTGACGGACATTGACGCACCCTTCGTCAATTTCGTGACGGACCAAAGGCTGCCACTGACGTACCCTCCGTCAAGAATGTGGTGGTAAACACATGACGCACCCATGACGCACCTCTCCCAGGGGTCGTATAGTGCGTCTTACAACTGATAGGTGTATAATGATATTCACGTTTTCCAAAATAATATGTTCAGAAGAAGAGTCTTTCTCATCATTCTGACACCGGTTGAATAGAAGTAGCTATAATATGTCCTTACCCTCACATCAACCTCAATCCCAAACACCAACGCTTATACGAACTCTAATTCTTATCTTTACCTAGCTCTATCTATAGAGCCTTAGACGATCCCTTTACTAACTGTAGAGGGAGCCCTCGCGTGCAGCCACAAGAAATATTACCTAGAATCAGCGCACGTGCATCATCGGTCTTGTACTGCTGCGTGTGGGTTACTGCACCGTCTATGCCCTGCTCGTACCTGGTCGTATTCCTGAGTCGTCGCCAAAACTCCCTGGTCAGTAAATGTGAGCGGTTACTGGATGTGAGCAGGATCTATGATTTGAACGATAGAGGGGGTACGGTCAGTGGATACTATTTGATCAGTGGAATCATGAAATTATCAGTCAGCTGTGGGCCCCGTTTCAATTGAGGGCGCTCTATTTAGTGACGCACTGCCGTCATTTTTTACACGGCGATTCATCAAGTGACGGAAGTCCGTCGCCCGCCGGAATACGAACAAAAAACACTTTTCAATAGAGGGCGCGCTTGGGAACGGGACTGCGTTTCTAGGGAACGGCCTCACGTCACAGTCATTATCAAAATTCTGATTTTGCCGATTTTAAACAACGAAATAACTCTCTTATCACAGAGATAGCCGTTACAAAGGCATCACTTCTGAATACTATAGGGCGTATATTTAATGTAAAAATTATCTCACTTACCCTAAAAATTCTATCAAATGGTGTAATCTCGTCTAGAAAATGGTGGTCTCATCGCAGCAAACCGGTCAAAAAAGACATACTTTTAGCTTGTGTCGTGTGATGTTTGGGTCAAAGGTTAAATTAAATCACCGAACTGGATGTCGCAAGGAGTTCTGGTACCTTATGCTGCCCTAAACTCGATGGACAGTTACTTTGTATGCAGATAATTGGGGGTAAAAGGCGAAAATTCAAACATTGCGCAAATTGACGGTTGTGCGTTACCTTGGTTACGTACACCCGTCGTTTTAGAGCGCCCTCAACTGAAACGGGGCCCCGTTCTACAGCTGACTGATTATGGTGGAGTTCATCCGCGCCGTGGTGATGGTCAGTGTATTAAAATAAAATCGACAGTCCTGAAATCAGGACTAATCTTTACCCTTATCCCTATTCATATATCATTATCATATCCGGCGCCATACTCCTAAACTTAACCTACGGTACCATGTTCCACAATTTAATAAAATAAACATAAACATAAACTTAAGCATAGCCCTGATATATCAACATTAGCAATGAAATCAGAAACGATCATTAGTGTTGAAATGAAATCGACATGAACGAATATAACAAAGAAACATTAATAATGACATTGCCTCAAGATTTTGAAAATAACAGTCGGTAATACAAGAACAATCAAAATGACATCATGGACATCAACATTAACATAGATAGCAAACATAACAATACCAACACATAAACAAATAGCCAAACATAAACAACAAGAAATTGTACTAATAATGAGAGGGTAACAAAGTGGATATGATGTTATGGGAATTTATTTCATTTTTTTTAGAAAACAATGAGAATCATAGAAATAAAGAAAGCTGAAAATTGTCTTATGATCGAGAGAATTATGAAAAGAGGGTATTTATGGGTGCATACCTTACTGCCTCTCCAAAGTCAAAAGTCGGTGTCTCCTGGGGTTGTCTACCTCAATTTGTTTCAGGTGACATGACCGTACTATTTGTCATGACAATTATAGATCCAATTGTGTCCAACGCATCAAGTTCATATATACATTTTATACCAAAATCAGTTCATAAGACTTAATTGTAACCAAATATTTATAATACTACTATATTGAACGAGATTTATAGCTCATACATCCCTATTTAGATACAAAAAAATATGAGCGGTTAGAAAATATCTTAAACGCAATAAACATAGTAAATGACATCTTTCAAAATTGTCAGAGCCAATGACAATTTTGTGCAATGCTTTATATTTCCTTGCAATTTTTCAAGCACTTCGATTTTTCAGTATCTCAAAGGTGAATCCACTGCTGTGGTGATCAAAATCTTCGTGTAGAGGTTAATGTGTTTATCAAATAATTGTATAATATTGAATGGCTTTGGGCGTGATGATACAAGAAAATGTTTCATGAGTTAAAAAGTATTGCACGAGTCGAAGACGAGGTTTTTTGCATTTTATATTATCATGTATATTTATTTTATAGCGAGTGCAATATATGCTTGTATCACCCGAAAACAAGTCATTCAAACGCACTGTCAACGAGTTCCAATACAAAGATATTTCCATCATAATACGTACGTTATTTTGTGTTTGCATGAGCTGCAGCTTCATGCCTTCTTTCGGTACATTAATGTAACAGCACCATTTTATATAGTCAATATTAAGTCAAGGATGTCCATTAAAAGGATTTAAATTTGCCATGGGAATTCATGCTGTATTCATGTTCAGGTTAATTGATTTGAAACTAGCAAACTAATGGCAAATGGCATATTCTTGTTTTAAGATATTTTAAGAAGAGCTTATAAAAAAGGGAAATTATCAACCCCCCTCCCCTAATAATAGAGGATATGGTTTATGCTGTAACAAAATACTGATTCAAGGTTGTGTTGCTTTTAGAGACGTAATGGTCGCTGCCATAAGTATCAAGAATAGTTGTATATACAAAGCGCATTTGTTAGAATTTAAATTACAAAGAAGATATCAAGAAAATAGTTGGTCTGCGCTCTAGACATTTTATTACTCTGATAATCAAAGCTACACCTTGACTAGCAGCAAGTGAGATCATACTATTAGGATTCCCTGCCAGCTAAGTATATATCGTTTTGTGTTTCAGTGTGGACTTTAATTCAAAATATATCATGGCATCAAATACATATGGTATCGTCAGTTGGATTCACGCTGTTGCCCAACCAATTACCATCTTCGCGAACTCGTTGACGATAGTAGCATTCGCTAAGATTCCTACTTTGCAAGCACATTCCAGTAATATCTTAATATATGCTCTTTCGATCGCTGACCTTTTTACTGGTATATTTCAGTTTCTATATCAGGTAGTGCCTTTTCTGTTAGGCTCAGGTCCTCCACTGGGTGAGATTGGATGCATGCTTACAGCACCTTTGGAATATGTCTACATTGCTGGTAATTTCTTTCTAGTGGCAATCAGCATCGACAGAGTCTTGCTTGTGTCTTTGGACTATTCCAAATACGTTAAGATGGTGACTAAACTGCGCCTTAAAGTGACAATAGTCATATGCTTAATGATCTGCTTCTTAGCTTCACTTTTTGAGATTAGCTTGTGGAATTATGCGAAGGATAATAATGCAATTGCAGCAAGTATTGACTTCAAAGAAATCTGCTTGTACCCTCATCGTCGAATGAAGTGGTTTACTACATACCTATCGGTGTGTTTCTATTTTCTCCCTCTTGTGTTAGTTGGTATCTTCAGTGTTATCTTTGTCAACCGCCTTTTGGTCAAGATACGTACGAGCAGACGGATTGGACACCTACCTAATGATGGTAGCACCAACGAAAGAAGGCAAGAAGCTCCTGCAAACGCAAATAATAGCAATGTTGTCAAAAAGCGATACATCAAATCTGCGGTAACATTGGCTGCCCTTGTATCGGCTATGTGCATCAGTGTGCTACCCTACTGCGTATACATAATTGTTGAGGGGTTTTCTGAAAGCGTTAACCCTATCGTGAACTACGCCATGTATTACGTTTTACAATTGAATCCACTGCTCGATCCATTTTTCTACGCGGCAACACAAAAGAGCATACGGGAGTTTTATAACAATAAGATCAGGGCATTCATCCGGAAATGTTACACATTTTAGCTGTGTTTTGACGGGAATTGTTAACTTAAAGTTAACAACGTCGTAGTTTTAAATTTTGAGAATTAACTCGTAGCTATCACCCGTGTAAACGAGCTCGTGGTTAACTAAACTTAAAGTTCAATTAAGAGTGAATGACTGAGAATACCATGCAGGTAGCCTGGGAAGATTTAGCTAAATTGTTGAAACTGTTTCCACAACGCCCGCCTTGGTTTAATAGTTTGAGATAATTCCTTCTCTGTGTTTTTATATTGTAAATTTATTTTGTTGTTGCAATTTTAACCTATTTTACTCATTTATTAGTCTACATTTGTATTGATTACCAGGTGTTTGTTTATTTTCTAATATGTATTAGTTGTATTGATTGTTTATTTTTTTCCGCATATGTCATGTTGTAGTTTTTAAGAGTTTTCTGGAAAGCGTTGAGGCTGTTTACATAGTAAGGCGCTTAATAAGTCCCATGTATTATCATTGTTATTATTATTAGTATTAGTATTATTAGTATTATTAGTATCATTATTAGTATTATTATTATTATACTCCACTATTAACTGAAAGTTAATACTGAGTATATTGTTTTTGTTTTGGGGCGGGGCGACTATCATTTTCGAATAGCTCGAAAACTGATCGACCTATTCCAACCACATTCGGCACACGGGTTTGTTTTATCGACATGCGTCACGACTCCGCTTGTCGGCAAAAATTATGCGCCAGATTTTTTTTTTATCATGGAAAAGGCTTATTTTAGCTGATCTCAGCTTTGAGATAATATTCGAATATTATCTCCCCAATTGAAAACAATGGGAAATACTCCCGATGAGATATCTCAAAAAATAATTGAGCTATTACACTGAAAAGTGGCACACAGGCTGATGACTACAACAGCTTTAATTAAAGTAACACTCGGCAAATTTTGACCGTTTCCATGGCAATGGGAGCCATTCACACTGATTTCCATGGAAACCAGGTTCCAGGTTTTGGCCTAATCTTAATCTGTGCTCCCACACGTAAAGTCGTAGACGTGCAAGAAAATAAGACTGAGCATGATTATTATTTGTGCACCAATGTCATGACTAGATGGTTGCTGTCACAATAAGCCATGTCACGATATCACATTCTTCCAATTAATAGTTACCCCCCCCCCCCCCACCCCCCCCCCCCCCCCCCCCCCCCCCGAGCTGGTGGTGACTGTACTGAGGTAGGCCTACAGGGGAATGCGCCATCAGAAGCCTGTACTGTAGTCTACATAGTAAATGTAGTCGTAAATAAGGATGTTCCATGCATGCCCACCAAAAACAATAGATACACACTAGGCTCAAGTCTCAACTCAAGTCAATGATGAATAAATTCTATCATAAAATTGGTTATTTTACTTCCAATTTCAAGAGGCTCACCGTTATACATTCCAAACTGTCGCGTCGTGTATGGATAGTCCAGTGGCGGATACAGGGGGGGAGGGGGCGGGCGCCCCCGTAAAATTTTACAATATACCTTTTTTGTGTACCACTTTACCTTTTTCAGTTTTTCAGAGGCATAGGTAGGTTTCGTCGGTACATATTTGCCACTTGTACAATGCGATTTTTTTGGCCGGTTTTGGGACAACCACATCGCTACAACCCCCCCCCCCCCCCCCCCCCCCCAACAACAACAGTTTAAATGATGGTTTCCGAGGATTGTTTTCATCTAAAATTGGTTTGCCTCTTGAAAAATGCAACCCTGCTATATTTGTTGTTTTTTCTCGTTTTTTCTCAATGATAACACTGGACTATCGGTTCAAGTAAAGCAAACCCTTAACGCGGATCCAGGCAGTGAAAAAGACACCCTTCATTGTCCGTGGGATTTGGTTGAGATGTTAATAGTGGAGTATTTGTTCTCTTTGAGTACCTTTCTTGTTATTATTATTATTATTATTATTATTATTTTAGTACTGTTTTAAATTACACTAAACGTCTAGTTTTGGCTGTTTCTATTCAACTGTAATTGGTACTCAATTGAATTGTTCAAATTGTATTTACAACGGTTTTAGCTAATCACAAATGTTTCGAATCAATTTTTGAAAGTGTTCAAAGCAGTGTTTCTATAATGTGATTTAAATTAATTTGATTTTCTAAACAAAATATTGGTTATTTTTAAAAACCATTCAACGAAGGAAATATAACATTCGAACACATTTCTTGAAATATGGGGCTCTTATAAATGCCCTTCAACAATCGTGCAATCACTGCCTAAAGAACAATAACAAACAGGCTCAATGTCCTTTCAAGCCGTATAACTTTAAATTTATAACACTCGACATCAAAGGTTTAAGAAGGTTATATGATTCTTTAATCTCGTCCAAAGAGGTCAAACGAAAATATTTAGGTAAATGGGAAAGCAAGTTAGACATATCCTACAGTTTGAAAAAACGGTCGGTAATTTTTATACCATTCAAGTGTACCGTCGATACAAAATTAAGATTCCAATTTCGCCTGACTCATAGAATTTTAGGCGTAAACTCTTTTTTGGAAAAATAGGGCGGAAAGACTTAAATGTATGCACTTTTTGTAAAGAAACAGAAGAAACCATACTACACCTATTTTGTGTATGCCCGACCATATTAAAACTATGGGAAAATGTTATGAAATGGATTAATCGAAATGGATCAATCGAAAAACCAGGTTTTAAAAAACTATGACAATCAAATTCGAAAAACCTGGTTTATCAAAAAAATACTATGACAATCGAATTAGCAAGTGCATGGGACGTTTGGCTTGGTGGGACCAGACTCAAGCAATATAGATGCCGTTATTATTGCCCGAGCCGAGAGGTTGCTCAATAGTTGTACGGTAGGGCCTATAGTATACCCGGGGGTACTTCAATATGAAATGGATAGGCCTATTATGTGTTGGGCTGGCACTTCCAAACTAAAGTCAGAACCAAGGATCTTCGATATATAGTTCTATATGATAAGAAACTCAAATGCACTTTTGGTACACGGAACATCCAGCGCGCCGGCTGTTTCGCCGCGGCGCAAGAAGCTGGATCCAAGCGCAGGCCAAATGCCTATATGTAAAACCCGATATCTGGGTCTGAAATTGTGCTCAAATTGTCACGAAACACATATTTCACCTTGGGGTTTTGATATAAAGCGCTAAATACTTCCCTTCTCCATGTATGAGTTACATTTTATCACTAAAATTAAATAATGCAAACATGGCATGCCCACTCAGACTAGTCAGCCTAGGTCAACTTCCAGGCTAACCTACCTAAGCTTACCTAGCCAAATCGGCATATGGGTGTTTATTTTAATATGGGGACCAGTGGCAAAATTCAGTAGTCTGGGCTTTCATGATGCGTTCTGGCATGTTTCCACAGTAAATCATCATTTTTAACGAAATTTGGCTAATATAGTCCACGCGATCACGATGCAGTGGCTATATTCGAACAGTTTTAGCGTTTACATTGCATTTAATCAGCTCAAATTATCAGCAATGAAAGTCCCATTCTGAAGTGGCCGATTATCCACTACCTCCATTACCTGGGAGCACTTAAAACTCTAACAATCGATTCGATTGTCATATTTGTTGTTGTTGATAAACCTGGTTTTTCAATCGAGAAACCAGGTTTTTCGAATTCGATTGTCATAGTTTTAGAAAAACCAGGTTTCTCGACCGATAAACCTGGGTTTTCGCCGATAAACTTGGTTTTTCAATTCGATTGTCATAGGTTTTTTTGGATAAACCTGGTTTTTCGATCGAAAAACCAGGTTTTAAATGGCCAGGAATGAAAGGGATATTAATCACACAGTGAAACTACGTTGGTTCAAGCCTGAGCGAGCGGGCAATTTGATTGTGAACAAGTAACATGTGGTCTTTTCTCCCCGCGTAGTTTGTTGAAAATGTGGATTTGAAAACGGCACGGATTTTCATTAAATGGTGCGAATCATGATGGCTTATCTTTGTTGCTTGGGTGCAAGTTTGGTACCAGATTGTGCCTAAAAGAACCAGCCAAATGTCTATCTGGCCTGCTTGGTTAAAACATAATCGGAAGGGACTCTATGTTCTATAAACAAAGTGTATGACTTTCTTTTGTTGAGCACTTTATGATCTGCCAAATGTACTTCCTCGGAGGTACCACTATTTTTTATCTTAGCTTCAAAAACTGAAAGTGTTATTTCAACCTAAATAGTCATAAAAAATATTATACATTTGACATTGTATAATGTACTACAACTAACTTTGATAATTCTTCGATTGTAGTACATACTATTTATGAATTTTGTACGTCACTACAAGGCGTGTCAAAAAAAAGGTGTCCCTTGTGAAACATGATTTTTTTTTTGCCCATACAAAATATACAAATTTAACGTAAAAAGTACTAATACTCATGTTGATCAATCTTTAATTTGTCATATTTGTTCCTAACAATTTCGGAGCTTCCGTTTGGCAAATCTACTCAGGCATGCCAAATTCAGCTTTGGCCATTTTTCATGTGCAGAGAACTCTCTCCCCAGAATCATTATTCAGTGTGTAATTGAACATAATCAATCAAATCAATAATAACTTAACAACTACGGTCACGCGTTATGAACTCGCCTCCCAATAGGGTGGTGCCGTTACATTTTTTAGTTTAATGCTGTAATTTTCCTCAAATATTTTTAAAACCACAAAAGCTATCTCAACAAATTTGGTATCATTCTAAAGCCCTAATAACAACTTATCTGCCTGCAAAATGGCATTGGTATAGCTAATACAGAATGGGAGATACAGCTGTTTGATGTTTGGGGACCAGGGGTGGTGCTGGAAGGGGTGCCGCTGGAAGGGGTGCCGCCTGTACAAACTCAATGGGGATAATCCCATGTTTTGTTCTTTTTACAATAACTAGTCATCTCCTAATGTTACAAACACCATTCTGGTCCCATTTTAAAGGATAATTAGTAGTCTTTAAGTATGTGGTTCAACAGACTTGTCAACTATTTGTAACAACTAATTAATTATGGATAAGACCATGAACATCAGCTTTCTTCCTATTCGCTACACAGTAAACATGAATAATCAGCCTCAATTTACCGGATTTATAAAAATGACTATAACAGAAAAAGTTTTCAACCTATGATAGCAAAAGTATACATTTTTAGAAAGCTTGTAACTAGAGGATCTCAGAAATGCAGTTTATATCAGGGAAGGGTTCATCCTTAAACAAATATTTTTGAAAATTCTAAAAATATATAAAATAAAAATTGGAGATATTCACTAGCCGGTATAATTACCATACCGACGTAGTAACTTTGACAATTATATATCATCTAATGGGTAATTTCATGAGGAATTCAAATATGTAAACTAAATAATGATAGGGGTAGGTATAAAAAATATATGGATGTCGAATTAAAAATTAAAAACTCTGATATTTTTCCGAACATTTCCGATCATACCATTTTAGTTCTTGGTCGTACTATAATTTCCTTCAGAAAATGTATACTTTTACTACCTCAGGGGGTATACAAGTAAATATAAATGTGTAAAGTTAAAATCATGTCGTGAAAGCCAAAATCCGTGTGTAACGCGAAAGGAGGCGAGCTTAAAACACATGACCCTACATGTTATAAATTAGTTGAATTTGAGTAGAGAAACATATTTTCATTCATATTATCCATGAAAAACCACGGAATATTTGAATTTTAGATTTATTTCAAACAATATATTGACATATCCTATAATCATCATTGGAATCACAAATGGATTTTTCAAAAGTGCCTAAGTGGAATTCGCACTCTTGTTACTGAATTGATCATATTTCAGCAATTAGGTGATGAAATTTGATGGTATAAAATGTATATGATAGAAGACAAATAGGGCTTACCAACAGCTTATTTTTTGAAAACAAAAAACATGGGATGTATTTTGTTTCTCATGGGACACTTTTTTGACACGTTGCAACAAGGTTTGGATTAGCTTTATTGTAAATTACTTATGGATAACCTATTTTCTAATCAATTTTTGGGTTTGAGATTGGGGAACGTTATTAAGAAAACGATATTTCAAAACATAGGTTGTACATCACATAAACAATTAAAGTTTACCATACGTCACTATATAATACCACCGATCATACGTCACATTTAATACCACTGACGAACTATCGAGTTGATTACCCATTTTAAATAGCTTCACTTCTCATTA
The DNA here is from genome assembly GCA_035610835.1 of Ophiura sarsii. NCBI lineage: Eukaryota > Metazoa > Echinodermata > Ophiuroidea > Amphilepidida > Ophiuridae > Ophiura > Ophiura sarsii. The sequence goes on from CM069450.1 coordinate 63,345,802, forward strand.
ACCCCCTTTTCGTAACTCTAGCATTAACAGATTGGTTTGGAATTTCTTAACATATATGATTGAACCAAAATTGCTGTTAGTTGTGAATATTTTAATTGTAACAACGTTTTTAAGACCCGATTTTATTTTCAACTCCTTTCAGACATGATGAAATACAATGGTAGTCATTGAGGCTCCTTCCCCTGATTGGTGTAAAATTTAATAGACATCTCGCTGTTACAATATCCTTTAATGGTAAATCAAGTTACAGTGTAAATCTATAGAATATACGTCCTTAGCGAAAGATTATTTTTAGATGTCTGCTTTTGAGACATTTCTGATCAATTGATGCCACAGAGAGCGTGTGTGGTCTAGTGGATAAGACACCGGTCTCACGATGCAAAGATTGTGAGTTCGAGCCCCGCTACGGCCAACATGTTTGTATCCTTGGGCAAGGTACTTAGTCTCAATTGCTTCGTCGACCCAAGCGATATTTGGGGAGCTGTTAGGATATCAAAATCTAAGTAGTGCTGATAGGCTTGTGCACTTGTCGACTGGTAGCCGCCTAAGTGTAGCGACCAAAGGATTCTGATATCTAAACTGGCAGCGATAATAATTGATTTAAAAAGCGCTTTGGGACTGTGCTTGCATTGTGGAAAGCGCTATATAAGAACGGTAATATTATTATTATTATTATATTATTATTATTATTATTATTTATATACAAAGAGTTGTGAAGTATTGTACAGTACCAAGTAATTGGAAATACATTTATTGTTTGTTTAGCATGGTCATTTCAATATTTAGACGAAAAAGAAGAGGTCCAGATGGAATGGAGTGAAGGAGCTGGAACAAAAAGAACGACATCTCATCCTTAATGAAATCGGCAGAGGTCAGACTGACAAAGCAGGCTTGGGGTTCAAGAAGAATCAGAAACTAATCAAAGACATGACCCTGAAAGAATACAGGCAGTGACTGACCTGTGTGGTTAAAGAAGTTGACGAGGATGAGATGCTGATCTACCTGTATGGATGCGCGAAGCAAGGACAGTGGCTGCGATGGGACTCTGCCATGCAAGTGGACACATCATGGAAAAACTCCTGTATGTTTGGACACCAGAACTCCTGTCGTTCCAGATAAATGTCATCCATGACCAACTCCCGACACCAACTAACCTGAGACTCTGGGGCAAGACAAATATGGGATTGTGCCAGATATGTCACCACCGAAATTGTACTCTGCTCCACATCCTGAACTGTTTCAGCTTTTCCTTAGAAAATTGAAGGTACAATTGGCGCCATGACCAAACACTGAGAGCAATTGTATCAGGACTGATACCATATGTCGATGAAGCAAACAACAACAGACCATCAACATCCCAGTCTCAAAGTTTCAGTCCTACCATAGCATTCCAAAAAGCAGATGGCACAAAATACCGTAATCCAGTCTTGCCATACAGAAAACCAAAAGAGGCAGACATCCTGAAAAATGCCAGTGACTGGAAACTCCTGGTGGATGAAGAGCACTCGCAGATAGTATTTCCTCCAGAAATTGTTGAGACGGCCAAACGACCGGAAGCAGGGGGAAGCAGAAAGTACTAATATGATGTAAATCTATGGAATCATGGAATGGAACTAAAGCTCTGTCAAAATAGGTTTTCTGGGACACACTGCAGTTTCTTAATTTTTGAATATCATTAACATTTGATTTATGACGTAGGTCTTGATGCCACATCTTATTATATTAAGAATGTTTGTGTTAACATTTTAACCATAACCAATTATATACAGTCAAGTGTACATATAAAAAAAATGTTATCACAACATGTTAAGTTCAACAATTATTTGACTATCAAGTTCAAGTTAGCCAATTATGTAGTGTTATAATCATTCTTTCAATCGTTAACTTCATTTAAAGGGGCATTAAGAAATTGCTCAAAAAAATAAAATAAAATATCTTTACCTTGTTTAGATAGATGATATATGTAGGAACCCTTTTATGAAATTATTTCTTTAAAAAATCAGTAAAATGAATAATAAAAGATATTTTCTCAGCATTTCGGAAGGCCTCTTAATGGGTTTTCCCTTTTGTTTGTATTTTAATTAAAGATCACCACCAATTAAATCAGGGAGGTCATGAACTTGCTTCAGATAACAAGTCAGAGGTAGTTATCAAGGGTATTCATGGTATACAATAAAAATATTAAGCAAATTAAGCTATCTGATTTTGGCTGGAAGTTAGTACATGTGTAAGCATTATGTACTACGGGTATGTGAAATACCCAATTTCTGAAGAAGAAAAAATGAGGGCGCCCTGTCCGGGGTCTCTCAATGCCCTTTTAACACCTACATGTTTAAAGCACACTAGCAAAATTAATTAATTATAAAACCAAATTCAGTCTGTCATTTTGTAGCTATCATCTAGATTATTTTTGAAATCTAAATTTATCAAGTTTTGCCACTAATGTGGGCATAATTCAAAATTCAAAAAATGGTCCGTGGATTTAGTTGAGGGATAACCATTGATGTAATGCAATTGTACACAAGCTCATGATAACATTTATAGCAAGTTTCTGATTTTTTTTATCCCGAAATTGTCAACATTGTCATTTTTCGACAACAAAACGGCTAAAACGGCCAAAATCTCGTGAGTGGGGCCAATAAGAGTGAATACACTGTGAGATTGTGATAGATTTTTATAACAGCGATGCATGAATTGTTATGTGCTCTCATAATGATTAATGATTAAGCAATTTTCATCGGTTTATAAATATTCATTGAAATTGGTCAATCTCAACTACCTTCATCTGTTCATTGTTCAATCTGATTTGAAACGAAAACGATAATAACTTAATAATAATAATAATAATAATAATAATAATATTAATACACAGCATTTATTCAAGGGCTTGATACGTAAGATCTCCAAGCGCTTTACAATATATGTAAATACAATAGATAATTAAGATAAAATACACAATTGCCCACAAAATATATTATAAAACGTATAGATACAAATTAAAAGGCATAAATAATTTAAAAGTCATCATAGTATTTAAAAAGTCATCATAGTATTTAAAAAGTCATCACATTTAAAAAGTCATCACATCGCGAGGTGTCAACAATATGCACTTGTCTAGCAGAAACTGAACATGAGAAACCAATATTGTACTAATAACTAATCTGTAAAACATGTATGTTTTTAACAAGCGTTTGAATTCGGCAAGAGACTTGGCATTTCTAATTACGAGAGGAATGGTGTTCCATAGTTCAGGAGCAGCCACACTAAACGCCCGTCTGCCATAATGAATGGTTGACACCTCGCGATAAGATGGAGGAGCCAGAAGAAACTGCGAAGTATTTATCACGTCGCACAACACTGATACTCTCTCCAGCTCTAATTCAGGTTATGATTACGCAATTCATTCAATCTGCGAACTAACGCCCTCATTTTGTTCCTGTAGAATTCTCTTATAGATTTTTGTGTTGCCGCGTAGAAAATTGGATCAAGCAGTGGATTTAACTGTAAAACCAAGTACATACTGTGGGTAACGGCAGGACTATAACTTCCAGACACGGCGAATACAAGAAGGTATATGCAGTAAGGTAACATACTGATGCCCATGGCTGATACAAGGGCAGCTAATGTTATCGCTGATTTGATATAACGCCTTGTGCCTACTGTTTCCTGTCTCCTTTCGTTGGCGCTACCATCTGCTACATTAGGTTCATGTCCAATCCGTCTACTCTTATTTATCTTGACCAAAAGGCGGTTGACAAAGATAACGCTTAAGATACCAACCGACAGAAGAGGGAGAAAATAGAAACACACAGATATGTAAATACCAAACCCCTTCATGCGTCTAGCAGGGCTCAGGCAGATTTGCTTAAAGTTGATGCCTGCCGCAATTGCATTATTTCTCTTGGCATAATTCCAAAGGCTAAGTTCAAAAAGAGATGCCAGGAAGGTGATGAGAAGACAGATGGCTATTGTCATTTTAAGGCGTAGTTTACTCATCATCTTATCATAGTTTGCGTAGTCTAAAGACACGAACAAAACTCTATCAATGCTGATTGCCACTAAAATCAAATTACCAGCGTTGTAAATCTGGTCGACAGGTGTTGTTATTATGCATCCAATCTCACCTAGCGGAGGACCTGAGTTTATCATGAAAGGCACTCCAAAATATAAAAGCTGATATATACCACAACAAAAGTCAGTGATCGAGAGTGCAAATATTAGAATATTACTGGAATGTGTTTGCAAAGCCGGAATCTTAGAGAAGGCGACTATCGTCAGCAAGTTGGCGATGATGGTAATGGGCTGGATAGCACAGTGAATCAAGCTGAAGACAAATAAATTCGATGCCATGATATGTTTGCAGTTAATTCAGCGAGTATGATGTTACTTGCTACAATCAACGAGTTATGGGAACGGAATGATAATCATAGCATTATGTATTAACATGGTATTAAGCGCAGAATCCTTTGCGATTATAACGTTAATTCACAGACGGTAAACGCTTTTACCGTCTATGGCTAATTGCAGCGCAAATTATGTCTCTATTGTCGAAACACAATAAACGCATGTGTAAGAAAGTGCTTTAAGAAGAGAAGACTATAACACAACTTGATTACATTTTGCCGCCATTACCAATGATGTTCTGGCACTTTATTAACGTAAAAGATGCTCCAAATATTAATATTACGATGAAACGACGAGAAATAATACAACGTGACACACGGACAAGAGCACGAAATCTCTCTTCCCAAGCCCGCTAGTCAATTCGGCGCTCAGCTGTGATTGATTGCTTAAGTATTAAGAAATCAAACAAGAAATATAGTAAATAGTAATGACATTGCGTCAAGATTTTGAAAATAACAGTTGGTAATAAAAGGACAATCAAAATGACATCATGGACATCAACATTAACATATATAGATAGCAAACATAGCAATACCAATACATAAACAAATAGCCAAACATAAACAACAAAAAATTGTACTAATAATGAGAGTGTCACAAAGTGGATATGATGTTATGGGAATTTATTTCATTTTTTTAGAAAACGATCAGGATCATAGAAATAAAGAAAGCTGAAAATTGTCTTATGATCGAGAGAATTATGAAAAGAGGGTATTTATAGGTGCATACCTTACTGCCTCTCCAAAGTAAAAAGTCAGTGTCTCCCGGGGTTGTCTACCTCAATTTGTTTCAGTTGACATGACCGTACTATTTTTCATGACAATTATAGATTCAACTGTTTCCAAAGCATGAAGTTCTTATATACCCATTTTATACTAAAATCAGTTCATAAGACTTAATTGTAACCAAATATTTATAATACTATATTGTAGCAAGATTTATAGCTCATACATTCCTATTTAGATACAGAAAAATATGAGCAGTTAGAAAATATCTTAAACGCAATAAACATAGTAAATGACATCTTTCAAAATTGTCAGAGCCAATGACAATTTTGTGTAATCTCAAAGGTGCATGAACATGATAATTCCACAGCTGTTGAGATCAAAATATTCGTGTAGAGGCTAATGTGTTTATCAAATAATTGTATAATATTGAATGGCTTAGAGCGTGATGATACAAGAAAATGTTGCATGAGCTAACAAATATTGCACGAGTCGGAGACGAGGTTTTTAATTTTTATATTATCATGTATATTTATTTTATAGCGAGTGCAATATATGCTTGTATCACCCGAAAACTAGCCATTCAAACGCACTTTCAACGAGTTCAAAAACAAAGATATTTTCATCATAATACGTACATTATTTTACGTTTGCATGAGCGTCAGCTTCATGCCTTCTTTCGATACATAAATGTCAAGTAACAGCACCATTTTATATTGTCAATATTAAGTCAAGGATGTCCATTAAAAGCCATGGGAATTCATGTTGTATTCATGTTCAGGTTAATTTATCTGAAAATAGCTAACTCATGGCAAATGTGGAGGTGGAATGTTGTTTGAATCAATACAACTTACTCATAAATTGCTTTTTGTGGTTGGTAATCAATATTTGTATTTTGCCTTTGACGTCAGCGGTCATTGCAATGTCCTGTTCACTTGATTTGAGTGTATAAGTTTAGATATTTTACCATACAAAAACCGAAATGTTGAATGTCAAATACTATACATAATACAATCCTCGGGAAACTTGTAGAACTTGATCAAGGACAGCTTGTTTTATACGGATATGGTACCGTACAATATTCCGAAGGAAAAGGTGTACTTTAGTTCCCATGTTCTGGACTGTACTAGTATCGTCCGATACTGGAGAAACACACCCGGCCAGTATCGTTCGACTAAACGGTGACATGTTCTTCCACAAAAGACTAAACGGTGACATGTTCTTCCACAATACCTATGTTAAGCATGTACAAACTTTGTTAAAAACCCGAGTTATATTCTTGTTTTAAGAAGAGCTCATAAAATTATCACCGCCCCCCTCCCCTAATAATAGTGGATATGGTTTATGCTTTAACAAAATACTGATTCAAGGTTGTGTTGCTTTTAAAGACGTAATGGTCGCTGCAATTAGATGCAAGAATAGTTGTATATACAAAGCGTATTTGTTAGAATTTAAATCACAAAAAGAAAATCAAGAAATAGTTGGTCTGCGCTCTAGACATTTTATTACTCTGATAATCATAATGTACATACCTACACCTTGACTAGCAGCAAGTCAGATAATACTATTAGGATTTCCTGCCAGCTAAGTATCTACCGTGTTGTGTTACAGTGTGGACTTTAATTCAAAAGATATCATGGCATCAAATATATATGATATCGTCAGATGGATTCACGCTGTTGCCCAACCAATTACCATCTTCGCGAACTCGCTGACGATAGTAGCCTTCGCTAAGATTCCTACTTTGCAAACACATTCCAGTAATATCTTCATACATGCTCTTTCGATCGCTGACCTTTTTACTGGTATATATCAGTTTCTATATCATTTTTCTGTTAGGAACAGGTCCTCCACTGGGTGAGATTGGATGCATGCTTACACCACCTTTGGAATATGTCTCCATTGCTGCTAATTTCATTTTAGTGGCAATCAGCATTGATAGAGTATTGCTTGTGTCTTTGGACTATTCTAAATATGTTAAGATGGTGACTAAACTGCGCCTTAAAGTTACAATAGTCATATGCTTAATGATCTGCTTCTTAGCTTCACTTTTTGAGATTAGCTTGTGGAGTTATGCGAAGAAGAATAATGCAATTGCAGCAAGCATTGACTTCAAAGAAATGTGCTTGTACCCTCATCGTCGAATGAAGTGGTTTACTACATACCTCTCTGTGTGTTTCTATTTTCTCCCTCTTGTGTTAGTTGGTATCTTCAGCGTTATCTTTGTCAACCGTCTTTTGGTCAGGATACATAAGAGTAGACGTATTGGACACGTATCGAATGATGTTATTAGTAGCACCACCGAAAGAAGGCAAGAAGTTGCAGGTTCTGAAAACGCAAATGATGCCAATGTTAAACATCGATACATAAAATCTGCGGTAACTTTGGCTGCCCTTGTATCGGCTATGTGCATAAGTATGTTACCCTTCTGCATATACCTTATTGTTGAGGCTTTGTCTGAAAGCTTAAGCCCTGCCGTGATCTACGTTATGTATTACGTTTTACAATTGAATCCACTGCTCGATCCATTTTTCTACGCGGCAACACAAAAGAGCATACGGGAGTTTTATAGTAATAAGATCAGAGCATTCGTCAGAAAATGTAATACATTTTGATATCATAACTTGCATTTTTCAAAACAAGCATGCATCTTGGTTGCACCGATTTTGAGCAAGGAGTGTCAGACAAACTGGAGAACAACAAATATATCGATTTGTTTATAAAACTATGATTAATATTATAACTATTCCGAGTTCATTGTTAAAATGGTTTCGTAATTTCAAAATATCATTGGCATTTCATTTTTAACAAAAGTCTTGTAAAAAGGCGTGCACCGCATCTTATCTTCTTTTTACATTTTGTGTTTGTAGCTTAAAATAACTATCATGTCAGTAATTTAATCATTAAAAATATATGGCTTATCAAAGTGTATAAAGTGTCAACATTTTAACAGTCGTTTGTACAAGATGTTGAAAATATATTATCACACCATGTTAAACTAAAGATAAATATTTGACCGTCTCGTTCAAGTTTGCCAATTATGTCATAATCATTTTTTCAATCGTTGATTTAACACCTAGATAGTAATGCATTTTCTAATAGAAAAGAGAATTATAAAACTAAATTAAGCCTGTCATTTTCTTCCTATCATTTTGATTATTCAATATCATGCCGCATTGAATTCTATAATATTGAAATCGATATTGAAAACTGGAGGCAATTTGATTTGTTTATTTATCAAGTTATTCTTGTCCGCAGAAATGGGTGGAATTCAAAATTCAAAATGTGTGCATAGATTAAGTTATGGTTCTTATTTCATATGGGTGTGGTAACCACATATGTATTTTGTCTATATGGTCTCACACCACCAAATACATCAGTTATACGTATGCACATATTAAAATGATTATTTTTTGACGTTGTAACAAACTGAGAATGTTGAGGCCTAAACTAAAAACATGCTATTTTGTGATAATCAACTTTCCAATACTCATTACGATACACTTTAAAGCTTATACTTACAATTTACGCGTAACGTTTCATGCTCACTGAGCACTTCATCAGACTAGTTGACATCTGACCTCTTCACTGACTTTTTGTAGTGATTACCGCCGGAAGTAGAGGGCGGTAAAGAGATCAGCTTGTCGTAGATGTTGTTGAGTTGGTAGGCCCCGAGTTAGTGGGTGTCCTCAAGACAAGTCCAAACAAGAACGATGTGCCGTTAAACAATAACAAAAAGAAAAGTCTATCATAATCCTCCCAGCAGACAAAGGCAGAGCAACAGTCATTCTTGACAAGGATGAATACGACTCCAAGCTATCGCATATGTTAAGTGACACAAACACTTACACCAAGCTAAAGAAGGATCCAACACCTGTCTACAAAATGAAATTGGTTGCTATAATCACCAGACTGGAAAGAGAGGAAAAAATAACCCACGATGACAAGAAATGTTTGTATCCAACCGCGGAAAACGTACCCAGAAGAACGGCAACCCGCTTAGACCGATTGTCGACTACTTGGGATCGATCGCGTACAATGTATCCAGATCCTTAGCAGATATTTTGGGACCATTAGTGGGCACTACAGTACATCACGTCCTCAACTCAAAACAGTTATATAGCAGATGATTTATTAGACATCTCAGTTGAGGATGATGAGATTCTCAATTCTCACGACGTTGTGGCGCTATTCACCAATACCCCCATCGACCTCACATTAAGCATCATCAGGAAACGGCTGGAGAAAGACAAAGACTTAAAACAAAGAACCCGGCTAACAGTTGACGACTTGATGGAACTCATTCACTTTGTGCTCACTACAACCTACTTCAGCTTCAAGGGAGATATTTATGCTCAAAACGCCGGTGTAGCGATGGGAAGTCCACTCAGCCCCATAGCCTCATGGAATGGCTGGAACAAGAAGCCATCACTACAGCTCCCATCACATGCAAACCAAGACTATGGAAACGCTACGTGGATGACGTCTTAGAGATAATCAAGCAGGGACAAGTGGAGAATCTAACCACTCATCTAAACACCATCGATCCCACTGAGACCATTAAGTTCACACATGAGCAAGAGCAGGACGGAAAAATCCCTTTTCTTGACACCTTAATCAAACCGGACGGCAGCACCAAACTGTGCATACAGGCTGTCCCAAAATGATTAGTACCCATCGATGCCCAAAGTTCAATAATTTTTGTCATCATCAAAATCGATGGGATTAGGTTCGTTGTTTTCACATCATCTTTGTTATACTGTACTATTTTATTAGAATTTTAGATCATGAATATAGGATTTATCAAACTCAAGATACACTCCATTATGTAAAACATGGTGATTTTACCTTTTTGACAAAGTGCCTAAAAATGTGTGTGCTATTACAGCTTGTTTGAATTGTGTATTCTCATAATCTCTTGTCTACTCAATATCTTGTGTGTCTTTCTGTTGTAACTGTTTTTAGTTATGGGTGTTCAAATCATTAATAATTCTTCTCCTTAATTCAATTTAACTGGTTAAAGAAGTTTGTCACACTTGAGTGACCCCGTGTATTGTTTTATTTGACGAGTGTTTAGCGACTTCTAAATGAAGTGGTATTTGGTGAATCACCAGTGGCTTAGATTTCATTTTCACATTGGAGAATGGATTTCGTGAGGTTAAACACTAAGGGACTATATCATTTTTAGCAAGTTTGTAGGAAATTGCATCCCCAATATGAAAAAGAAGTCTAAGCCACAGCTAATGACCCATGACCACGTCTTTACCTGTTTAAATGTCCCTCAAGTTTAGCCTCAAAACTAGCTCATTATAGAAACAAAGCTGGGGGAGCTCATGCGTGACGATCCATTTTTACTCTTCAAATTGAATCAAAATGAAGAAGTATAATGGTTTGAACAACAATATGATACAACAGCAGTTTAAAATAAAAAGGAACCAAAGCTATTAGCAGACAAGCGATTGAGAGAATGTATTAGTTTCTTTCAAACAAGCTGTTTAAAAACACATTTTTTTGCACTTTGTCAAAAAGGTGAAATCACCATGTCTTACACAATGGAGTGTAACTTCATTAAAATAAGTCCGATATTCATGATCTAAAATTCTAATGAAAGGGTACAGTATAGCAAATATGATACAAAAACAAAGGATCTAATCTCATTGATTTTGATGATGAACATTTTTATTGAACTTTGGGCAACGATGGGTACTAATCATTTTGGGACAGCCTGTATACAGAAAGAAAACACACACTAACCAGTATTTGCAGTTTAATTCACACCACCCCCTCCACCAGAAGTTGGGTGTAATCAGGTCGCTGCTGGACAGAAAGGAAACAATAGTCACAGAGGAGGAGGATAGAAAGGCTGAGGATAACATTATCTGCGACGCACTCAAACAATGTGACTATCCCAAATGGGCCATAAACAGAGCCAAAAATGACAAAGAAAAACATCAGAAGAAAAAGGAGTCCAAAAAGACAGCAACCGACAACAACTCAAAAGGCCTGGTAGTCGTACCGTATGTTGAGGGATTGGCAGAGAAAGCATCGCGTGTCTTCAAGAAACACGCGCAACGGCTATGAAGCCTCACTGCACCCTACGCAACATGCTTGTCCACCCCAAGGACAAACGAGATCCTCATCAAACGGCGGAAATAGTGTACGAAATACCATGCAAAGGTTGCCCAAAGTCGTACATTGGAGAGAGTGGTCGATTGTTTGGCACTCGGCTCAAAGAACATAAAACCGAGGTGGACAAAATCAGTGCAAAATCGTACACGCGGGCTCAGAGAAAATCATCCATAGAAGAGCAATACAAATCCGCGGTGACCGAACATGTCGCAGCCACGAACCATGCCATCGGGTGGGAGGAGGCCAAGGTCATTGATAAGGAGGCACACAAAACAACGAGTACCAACTTGGTTAGTGAAACAACACTTACAAGTATTCCATCCGTTTATTGCTCACGTTATAAATAGTTCTCTGTCTTCTGCAACTTTTCCAAGATCCATGGGTTGTGCTCTGATCACACCGATACTTAAGAAACCATCCCTTGACTGCAATACTTATGCTAATTATCGGCCTGTTTCTAACATCAGCTTTATTTCAAAAGTAATTGAAAAAGTTGTCAGCAATCAGCTTAAGGAATACTTGTGTGAGAACAATCTTATTGAAGAGTATCAATCTGCATATGTGTCGAATAGGAGTACCGAGACTGCTCTCCTTAAGGTGCAAAGTGATATATTGAATGCTGTTGACAGACGAGAGGTTGTATTTCTTGTGATGCTTGCTCTGTCTGCAGCATTCGATACTATTGATCATAACATGCTATTGCGTCGTCTTGAGGGCGGTTTTGGGATTTCTGGCAAGGCTCTCCAGTGGATAAGATCTTATCTGGAGAGTCGTGTATACCAAGTTCAAATAGACGGGGTTTACTCTGATAAATGTAAATTAGACCCTGGAGTTCCTCAAGGCTCTGTACTTGGTCCTTTGGGTTTTATTCTATACATATCACCTCTTGGTAACATTATACGTAAACATGGACTTAGTTTCCATGTTTATGCCGATGACACTCAAATATATATTTCTTTTGACCCGAGTATACCAGATGCGTATCAAACTGCTCTTTCACAACTTGAAGCATGTATCTCTGAGCTCAGTGACTGGATGGCTGTAAATAAATTAAAACTAAATCATAGTAAAACTGAATATTTCATTGCTGGTACCACCCAAGGACTAAACAAACTCTCACCCCTTACACTCAAAGTTGGTGATGACATGATCAAACCAAGTTCTTCGATGCGCAATCTCGGTATTATTTTTGATGATCATATGTCCATGACTAAACACGTCAATAGTCTGATCTCTTCTGTCAACTTTCAACTAAGGAACATCCGTCGCATCGCTAAATACCTTGATCAGGACACAAAACACCACGTCATTCGTTGTCTAATTCTCTCTCGTCTGGACTACGGCAATGCACTCCTGTATGGCGCCACATCTAAGGACCTTGATCGTCTTCAGTCTTTACAACACAAAGCCGTCAAACTTATCTTCTCCGCGGGCAGGCGTGACAGTCCTTCACCCCTCATGAACAACCTTAACTGGTTGCCAATACGGGAGCGCATCAAATTCAAAATATGCATGTATGTTTTCAAATGTCTTCACGGCACTGCACCAGATTACCTTACAGACTTCCTCTCCCATAGACCAAAATCTGTTACCGGACCCATCACACGTTCTTCATCTGATTCTTCTCTTCTTTATGTTCACGTGGGAAAAAATCGCATCGGGGATAAATCATTCTATGTGTCGGCACCCTTGCTGTGGAACAGCCTCCCAAGAAACATCAGGGAGGCATGTACATTGCCTACCTTCAAGAAGGTGTTGAAGTCACACTTCTATCCATCATACTGACTCAATTTGCATTGTTTATTTATGTATTTATTTATTTATTCTTTATTCATGGCGCTTTGATCAATTTGGAAAGGCGCCTTATAAATGTTGTTTATGTATGTTTATGTATGAAGGATTCCATCTGGATTCGAAGGAGAGGAAAGTCGACTCTTAATAAAGACGACGGGGCCTACCAACTCAACAACATCTACGACAAGCTTATCTCTTTACCGCCCTCTACTTCCGGCGGTAATCACTACAAAAAGTCAGTGAAGAGGTCAAATGTCAACTAGTCTGATGAAGTGCTTAGTGAGCATGAAACGTTACGCGTAAATTGTAAGTATAAGCTTATTATACTTTACACCATGGATTTGTCAAAAGAAAAATCAAACTTTCTACTAAATTTATTTATTTGAACAATCCTGATGAATTAGTAGAAAGTTTGCACTGCCTAGCAATCGTGTATCAATAAACTGAGGGTACGCCAACATTATCATATTTTACTAGTTTAATGTTTTTAATATTGGAGTAGCATCTTCATTTCGCTTCATTTCGCATTTTATCAATTAGCCCCCCTAATTGATAAAATGCGAAACGGGCTCACTGCACTGCCTAGCAATTGTGTATCAATAAACAGAGGGTACGCCAACATTGGTTAGGCTGTTAGGAATAGATCAGTATCATATTTTACTAGTTTAATGAGTTTAATGTTTTTAATGTGGGAGTAGCATCTTCATTTCGCTTCATTTCGCATTTTATCAATTAGCCCCCCTAATTGATAAAATGCGAAACGGGCTCACTGCACTGCCTAGCAATTGTGTATCAATAAACTGAGGGTACGTCAACATTGGTTGGGCTGTTAGGAATAGATCAGTATCATATTTTACTAGTTTAGTGTTTTTTATGTGAGAGTAGCATCTTCATTTCGCTTCATTTCGCATTTTATCAATTAGCCCCCCTAATTGATAAAATGCGAAACGGGCTCACTGCACTGCCTAGCAATTGTGTATCAATAAACTGAAGGTACGCCTACATTAGTTATGTTGTTAGAATCTATCAGCATCGTTTTTTCCTAGTTTAGTGTTTTTATATGGGAGTAGCATCTCCATTTCGCTTCATTTCGCTTTTTATCAATTAGGCCCCCCAATTGATAAAATGCGAAACGGGTTCACTGCACTGCATAGCAATTGTGCATCAATAAACTGAGGGTACGCCAACATTGGTTGGGCTGTTAGGAATCGATCAGCATCATATTTTACTAGTTTAATGTGTTTTATGTGGGAGTAGCATCTTCATTTCGCTTCATTTCGCATTTTATCAATTAGCCCCCCTAATTGATAAAATACGAAACGGGCTCACTGCACTGCCTAGCAATTGTGTATCAATAAACTGAGGGTACGCCAACATTGGTTGGGCTGTTAGGAATAGATCAGTATCATATTTTACTAGTTTAGTGTTTTTTATGTGGGAGTAGCATCTTCATTTCGCTTCATTTCGCATTTTATCAATTAGCCCCCCTAATTGATAAAATGCGAAACGGGCTTACTGCACTGCCTAGCAATTGTGTATCAATAAACTGAGGGTACGCCTACATTAGTTATGTTGTTAGAATCTATTAGCATCGTTTTTTCCTAGTTTAGTGTTTTTATATGGGAGTAGCATCTCCATTTCGCTTCATTTCGCATTTTATCAATTAGGCTCCCCAATTGATAAAATGCGAAACGGGTTCAGTGCACTGCATAGCAATTGTGTATCAATAAACTGAGGGTACGCCAACATTGGTTGGGCTGTTAGGAATCAATCAGCATCATATTTTTACTAGTTTTTATTGTGTTTTAGGTGGGAGTAGCATCTTCATTTCGCTTCATTTCGCATTTTATCAATTAGGCCCCCCAATTGATAAAATGCGAAACGGGTTCACTGCACTGCATAGCAATTGTGTATCAATAAACTGAGGGTACGCCAACATTGGTTGGGCTGTTAGGAATCAATCAGCATCATATTTTTACTAGTTTTTATTGTGTTTTAGGTGGGAGTAGCATCTTCATTTCGCTTCATTTCGCATTTTATCAATTCGCTTCATTTCGCTTCATTTCGCTCCATTTCGTTTCGTTTCGTTTCGTTTCGCAAAGTATCATAAGCCCAAGTTATTGATGTGATAGTGATTTTCAGCTACAAACAATCAAAATCCGACTTTTTACAAGACTTACGTTACATGAAATGGCAACAGTACAATAAAATACAACATGTTATTATAACGATGTGAATGTAGCCTATAGTTTATAAACAGTCAATAGATTTGATTAAATAATTTACTCATGTTGATTTACCCGCATGGTGAATGTACTTGTTTAAAGCCTTTAAGGGGCGCCTGGATCTCAAGTGCTTTTAAGCACTTGAGATCCAGGCGCCCCTTAAAGGCGAGTCATGTGACTTAAAAGTCACATGACTCGCTACATACCCTAGTCTGCGCGTGTTGATGGGGTGACAGCAATGTTTATCAACACAAGCAACGGTCGAAGGGACTGGACTGTCGATACATGCTTCAGGGAACAACATGACCACAACACTGTCCACTATGCCTTATTGCCCTTTATAATGCTTTGGCGCGAGTTTTTAAAGCACAGGTCCTAAACAAAACTGGAGGCTCGCGCACACCATCGGGCAAAGAACAATGGCAACTGCCGACCAAAAGGCCAGGCATGACGTCAGATGTCACCCCATCTATACACATCAATCATATAAGTCCCATGATGCAATGATGATAAATCGCGTGACCGAAAGATTGGCTACAAACAGCAAAATGTAAGAACGAAATTCATGTTTAGAATCGTTTCGAAAAGTCGTTCTATTCATTTCAATGAAACCAGAGTTATAATCTTAAAACAGCATCGAATCAATTTTTGAGCGAGTACCCTGTGTTGTTAAAAACATACAAAACTAGAAATATAAAGCATTTTAACTTCCGATTCATGAAATAGTGCTCATGAACTACGTTTTGAATTTATTTCTGTTCTACGATTTTCATTCAGTGCTCTGTTAGCTCAATCGATAGAGCTTCGGACTGAAAATAAGGTCGGGGTTCGAATCACACCGCAAATGTTTTCGGTTTTTTCCCGGTACTATTATATTTCGTAAATTTTTGTTGATCCACGATACTTTTCATTTTATTTGGAATGATTTTCTTACAGATTCAATGAGCTTTTATTTGGAATGTACTACTACCACTACAGCATACATGTAGTTCTATTACATATCCAGCGTTTATTGAGACCCTAGCCTTATTGTTAGACACAGTCATCTGTTAAGGCCAATTGTTATTGAAGTAGTCAATCGTCCTTGAATCGAAGGTGCCAGTCGAGGGTTGAGCGCCAGAACGCCGTAACTCAATATTTAGATTCACACCACTAAACAAATCCCCTATACCTGCTGTGTAAAATGGACCATAATTATACGCCATTTTCTCGCTTATAAAGCAAGGGGTTGCTTCAACTTTGTATTTTGTATGATATCATGGTCTTGGCTTTCCTGCAAACAACCAAAATAAAAAGGTCAAGGCAAATTTCTCGAGATATGCGCTGTCGAAGATACGCATGTTTGTAGACTGCCCAGGCCTAGCATAGGTCTAAAGCAATTCTAATCAATTATTTGAAGTCTCTAAATGACTATAAAATCATGCAAAATTGGTCAAAAGATGAACATTTGCACTGATATTGTTTGGTAATCGTCATTTAATAATCATCCGGTCAAAAAAGTTTGACCAACAATACTACTTTTGGAGCATTTTTATATATTTCACTTAGATGAGTGTCATCCCATCCAATTCAACAGGCCTTTCGTGGACTGTTTCATTATTTATCTAGTGGTGTGGATCCATTTGGGCAAACTGCGATTTCGGTACCAATGCGTATAACCTACAGAACCACAGAGAGGAAACTCACATACACTCTTAATTTGACTAAACTCACAGGTATAAGTTAGGTTATCGTAATGAGTATTTGAAAGTTGATTATCTCAAAATAGCATTTTTAGTTTAGGCCTTCTGGTGCTCAACCCTCTCGGTTTGGGTTATAACGTCAAGAAATAACCATTTTAAAATGTGCATTTAACCAGTGGGCTATAGAAATATGTGGTTACCACACCCATGGAATAGGGCTACCATAAGAACCATAACTTAATCTATGCAAACATTTTTAATTTTTAATTAAACAAACATTTACGGACAGGCAAATAAAAAATTCAAATTTCCTCCAGTTTTCAATATCGATTTCAATATTATAGAATGCAATGCTACATGATATTGAATAATCAAAATGATAGGAAGAGAATGACAGGCTTAGGGGGGACTTAAGAAAGTTTTTTGTTGAATTTTGTTAGTGCTGTAATTATTGAACCATGACTCAAATGTATATAAAAGTATACCTTTTTGGAAAGGAAATGGATCAGAGAATCCAAATTTGGCATCAATTTTGACCCAAAATTTTGAACCTAATCCAATATTTTTTGAAATTTTGACAAAAAAGTGTAAAAAAAATCAATCAATCAATTTTTCACGTTTTTTGGCACTTTTTGGTCAACATTTTCAAAAATATTTTAGATTAGGTTTAAAAAAAAAATCGTCCCTTCATTAGTGTCTTAACATTAGTGGAGCGGATATGTAACAAAAAATGGCCAAGATGTTCACTTCTGGCAGGAAGCATGAAAATTGGCATATAGGGGTGTTTTGATGCACTGATTTCAAAAAGCCAGGAACCCACATTTTTCGAGCAATGGTGCGGCGGCCATCTTGGATTTCAAAATGGCCGCCATTCAAATATAGGAGATTAAGTAAAATTGCTATAAATAAAATATTTTTATACCATTCATACCATGAGATTTCACCAATATGTTCTCTATAACACGGTGCATAATTTTAGGTGGATAGGTTGTGCCAGTTGTACTTTGTTTATTACTTGTTACCATGGAAACCATCAAAAATAGACATTTTTGGTCAAAAATACCTCTAAAATCACTCTTATTTGGAGGTTTTTGTCATCTATTCATCATGAAATGGCTTTCAGTATCATCTGCAATTATACATAATTTGGATGAGAAATTTGTATTTCAATTTTGAGTGGTATCCATGGAAACTTTTTGAATGGCGGTTTGACGAAATATATGTCAAAATCACTCATTTTTCAACCATTTTCACCAATCTATTGCTGGTAAAACACTATTATAGTGAATCGGGTGTGAAAAAGATGTTCACTACTGGCATGAAGAATTAAAATTGGCTTAAAGGAGTGTTTTGAAGGGCTGATTTCAAAAATCAAGGAACCCACATTTTTCGAGCAATGGATTTCAAAATGGCCGCCATTCAAACATAGTAGATTTAGTAAAATTGCTCTAAATCAACTATTTTTGAGATTTATACCCCGAGATTTCACCAATATGTTCTCTATCACATGCTGCCTAATTTTAGATGGATTGGTTGTACCATTTGTAATTTGGTTATTGCTTGTTACCATGGAAACCATCAAAAACAGACATTTTCAAGGGAAAATGCCTGTAAAATTGCTCTTAATCAACTATATTTGACATTTATACCCCAATATTTCACAAGTATGTTCTCTATAACATGGTGCATAATTTTAGATGGGTTGGTTGTGCAAGTTGTGCTTTGTTTATTACTTGTTACCATGGAAACCATCAAAAATAGACATTTATGGGCAGAAATACCTGTTTTATAATGTTATGATCTGCAATTATATGTTGATGATAATGTTTTGAGTGGTTTCCATGGACACCTTTTAAATGGCGGTTGAACAAAAAGGTAGAAACAGCGTTCAGCGAAATTAGACATCTAATCGGAAATTGCTACGACCATGAGACGCATCATTGATCATAGATACCAATAAACTGTTGATGATTTAATGTGATGGGATCGATTATAGGATAGCGTTGAATTGAGTTGTTGTTCATTTTCAATAGTATTTGAATTTAGCCTTTTGCTATATCATGGACGTAGCACGGATGCAATCTTCCTTTCTATTTTTATTCAATCCCTATTATTCCCACCCTGTTTCTAACATGTGCACACTAAAAACGACGGGGTCAAAATATTGACCCTCTTACGGGGTCAGTTTTATTTAACCCTATTCGTGGTTAAATCAACCACTGTCGGGGTCATTTGGCATCATATTAAAATGACCCCTAAAAGGGTCATATTTAAATGACCCTAAATATAGTCATGAATGACCCTAGTCATGAATGACCTTAAATATATATGACCCTAAATATAGTCATTTTCAACCACGTTCCGGGGTCATTTGCTAATCGGGATATACCGTTATCAAAATGACCCCTAAATATGGTCATTTTTTGACCCTAATATAGTCAGAGAGAAAAAGAATATCAAATATTAAATATTTTATGAATATTTTTGACATAACAATAGCTCAATCCTTCAACCAATTCAAAGAACAACATCAAATATTATTTCCATGTATTCAATTTCATCTACAATATTATGAGATTTAATTAAAGACTATTTGAAAAACATGTCTCACAACGCCGGCGTCTTGATTAGGCAAATCATCTCACACCTAACGGGAATAACACCATGGAAAGTCGATTCGTAGGATCGTATATAGGTACATATCTAACCAAAAGAATTCAAGACGTCACTGCTTGATGGCAGTGATCAAGGCTCAAGATAAGCGGGCGATGGGCGATTTTTACCCATCGGTCCTCCTGCCATAGCGCCCGCACACTAAAAACGACGGGGTCAAAATATTGACCCTCTTACGGGGTCAGTTTTATTTAACCCTATTCGTGGTTAAATCAACCACTGTCGGGGTCATTTGGCATCATATTTAAATGACCCTAAATATAGTCATGAATGACCCTAGTCATTATATGACCCTAAATATATATGACCCTAAATATATATGACCCTAAATATAGTCATTTTCAACCACGTTCCGGGGTCATTTGCTAATCGGGATATACCGTTATCAAAATGACCCCTGAATATGGTCATTTTTTGACCCTAATATAGTCAGAGAGGAAAAGAAAAATATAGTCATTTGACCCCAAGGATAGTCATTTTTAACCACAATTTGGGTGAAATTTTTCACTAGATCACCGGGGTCAAATTTGACCCTTTTTTAGTCGGTGCATAGTTGACTCAGTAAGCGGGGTTAAAAATGACCCTTTTGTGGTTGAATTTTGACCCCGTATTTTTAAGATTTTTTAGTGTGTGTGTTCCTTCTATGCACCTTCATCATGTTCATGCTTTGCTTGTACTATTATTTCTTAAGATGGTAGATTATTAAGGTTGTAGATAGTTTAAACGACTTCTTCACTCTGTGAACACCCATATGCTGAGCTATTTTGGTCACATCTCACGACGAGACGCAGGGGTAACAACTTAGAGAAGGTTATTATGCAAGGCATGATTGAAGGGAAGAGAAAGAAAGGCCGATCTTGGTCCTGATGGATTGACCAAATAATATCTATTACTGGACTCCCTCTCTGTGATTGTTACTCCTTTGCTGAAAATCATCATCTGCAGCGCAGTATCTCCGAGGTCACGAGCTGTCAGTCATGACAGGAACCAACCAACCAACCATCCATTTCATCACCCTCATAGTCTACAATAGTTCCCCAGGAGTAGCTCTCTACTGATCATTGTCATTATGGTTAAATTAGGTAGGGAATTTGCGTTTTTTTAAAGAGGACTAATTGTGCTGCCTAGTTTTGTAAAAAAGTGCATATGTTTTGCAAAAAAAAAGCACACATGCCTGAAAAAACACAAGATGGACACACAAAAAATGTGCTGTTGGATGTTTTTATCGCATTTTACCGATTGCTAGGGTAAATAGTCCTAACTACGGGCTAAATAAGTTTCCTCGGAGCAGAGCTAATCAGCGCTGATCACTCGTATAGCTTGCCCGACCGGGCCAAAATAACCGGGCACTATGTTTGATTACGAGGGCGGATCAGTGCTCCAGCTACACAAGAAAATACTTTCTTTATTGCGTTATGCCATGCTTTTTACCACATTCTTAGCTTCCTCTGCCGTAAATTTCTTGCAGGCTTTTAAGATATTAGCCGTCTTTTGCATGTCTGTAGAAACAGTACGGCTAAAGTTTATCCTCTAGCCGCTGATAAAGTTTATGGCAAACTCAAATCGCATGGCATGCTGACTAAGCTATCCAGTGGTAGTAGTCTCCACTGTTTCCACTGGAGTGCAACAGGGTTACATGCTGGCTTCATTCCTTGTTGCAATATTTAAAGCCTACAATTATTGAAGAAGGCTGCATGTGATCTTGACTGAGGAGTTGTGGCACATCTACTTTCCTCGAGACGGCATCTTGCCGTTGTTCTAAAACGACCTACATTTTGCAGATGACTTCGCCTTACTTGAGACCACAATTCTGTGAGCTCAGCTGACAAATACTGCTACAGCAGCAAAAGACCTTGGCCTCATCATTAATTAGCGTATCCAAAACAGTGTAGATGACTGCCAACTGATGCAGTCCTCACCTAACACTCCAGGTATATTGGTATGCTATCAGCCATGTGGCGGATTTCAGGTATCTTGGGTCTATTATGGCACATATTTCAGGTATCTGTGGGTCTATTATGGCACAGATTTCAGGTATCTGTGGGTCTATTATGGCATCGGGCGCAAGTGACCTTAAAATATGCAGGACTTAGCATGGTGTGCATTCGGGAAGTAAGAATGTCAGTAGAGGAGCCCTAGCTATCACAACAAAAGTGAAAAAGTATTCAACACGTGTGACACGTTTGCTGTATGGCTGTGAATCTCAAGATATGGAATGCAACATTAATGCCTCTGCTATCTCTTGCTACAGGATAATCCTTAACACTTTCCACGCGGCTATTAGTTTTGCCATATACAAAACAGATTTTTCAGTAACCTCTCCCAATTTTCAAAGTTTACCTCAAGGATAACCAAGACTAGGCTTGTTTGCATTTCTTTCAATGCATTTCTCATGGTGATTCCAAATAGGGTATTGAAATTCAATGCAATATGTCATTTTTAACATTCTGTGACATTTTGGAATGTCGTCTGCAGACTCCTGCCGCGTGGAAAGTGTTAAATAACGCACGGATCATGCTCCAAACCACAATTTATGACATGGCCAAGACAGAGCCTTTTATCCACCGTGTAAAGTGCCGCCAGCTGAGAATCCTTGGACATAGATTTCAGCTCCGTCTCCTTGATGAAGAGCAATGTATGCCACCTACATACCAATTGCCGAAGGTTAGGCTTGCACGACCTGGTCGCCCAAAGAAGACCTGGTCGTCAAAGAATGTGGTATTATGGACACATTCAGCGTATGAACCCTCAAAGATACCCAAAAGTTGCAATTGTTGCCATTGTAAATGGTGAAAGGCCCAGAGGTAGACCAGCCAAGAGGTGGATAGATGGTATTCGGTCAGACTGCAACAGACTTTGTCTGACATCCTTATCAGAAGCAAGCAGAAAGGCTCAAGACAGAAACGAATGGCGAATAATCTTGCAAAGGATGGCATCACTCAACCAAGTTGGAGTGGACGCCAAAAAGTAAAAGTAAGTATTATTACCTTTAAAGGTACGTTAGGGGGAAAGAGGTTTTTGTTATTCATTCATTATTACGTTAGGTCGAAAATAATGTTTCCCCCTAACGTAATTTCTTTCATAAACAATAATGCGCTTTATTCCGTTATAAATAACAAAGTAAATTACTATTCATGAGCTAATTAATTATGCAAATTTATTCAAATATTCAATAAATTTGCATAATTTGTACGACGGGCTGTCTCTAACAGTGACTAAAGACAGCCCGTCGTACAAATTATGCAAATTTTGTGAATATTTGAATAAATTAGCATAATTAATTAATTTATGTAAATGAATGTTATTGTTAGTTAATCTCATGTAATTTTTCCCCTTATGGTTATCATTAGCGTTATTATTATTATTATTATTATTATTATTATTATTATTATTATTATTATTATTATTATTATTATTATTATTATTATTATTATTATTATTATTATTATTATTATTATTATTATTATTATTATTATTATTATTATTATTATTATAAGATGCGGCGTACGACCTTTCACAAGACTTATGTTATAAATGAAATGCCAATGATATTTTGAAATTACGAAACCATTTTAACAATATACTCGGAATATCTATAAAATTAATCATAGTTTTATGAACAAATCGATCAGGGTGTCTGACACTCTGACGCTGATAATCAGTGCAACGAAGATGCATGTTTGTATTAAACAAGTTATGATCTCAAAATGTATTACATTTTCGGACGAATGCTCTGATCTTATTGCTATAAAACACCCGTATGCTCTTTTGTGTTGCCGCGTAGAAAAATGGGTCGAGCAGTGGATTCAATTGTAAAACGTAATACATGACGTAGACCACGGCAGGGTCTAAGCTTTCAGACAAAGCCTGAACAATTAGGTATATGCAGAAGGGTAACATACTAATGCACATTGCCGATACAAGGGCAGCCAAAGTTACCGCAGATTTGATGTATCGATTTTTAACATTGGCATCATTTGCGTTTGCCGAACCTGCACCTTCTTGTCTGCTTTCGTTGGTGCTACCATCATTAGATACGTGTCCAATACGTCTACTCTTACGTATCCTGACCACAAGGCGGTTGACAAAGATAACACTGAAGATACCAACTAACACAAGAGGGAGAAAATAGTAACACACAGAGAGGTATGTACTAAACCACTTCATTCGTCGATGAGGGTACAAGCAAATTTGATCGAAGTCGATGCTTGCTGCAGCTGCATTATGCTTCTTGGCGTAGTTCCACATGCTTATCTCAAAAAGTGAAGCTAAAAAGCAGGTTATTAAGCAAATGACTATTGTCACTTTAAGGCGCAGTTTAGTCACCATCTTAACGTATTTGGAATAATCCATAGACACAAGCAATACTCTGTCGATGCTGATTGCCACTAAAATGAAATTACCAGCAATGGAGACATATTCCAAAGGTGCTGTAAGAATGCATCCGATCTCACCCAGTGGAGGACCTGTGCCTAACAGAAAAGGCATTGCCTGATATAGAAACTGAAACATACCAGTGAAAAGGTCAGCGATCGAAAGAGCATATATTAAGATATTACTTGAATGTGCTTGCAAAGTAGGAATCTTAGCGAAGGCTACTATCGTCAGCGAGTTAGCGATGATGGTAATTGGTTGGGCAACAGCGTGAATCCAACTGATGATATCATATGTATTTGATGCCATGTTAACTGTAATTAGAATACGACCCGTAACACAGAAAAGATGAGTGATGGGAGAATAACTTGCGAGAAACGTAAATCACATGTTAGCGCAATGCAATTTCCTAAAGAAATGAAAACAATTAATACGCTGACCTTTAACAATACCATCTAGTAGCTCTCACGATAGCAGTAATAACATAGGTTATGGATGTAATTTTTGATTGACGCATGCATGTATATCTTCATTTTGATTATCAAAATAATTATACAAGGCGGTTGACGAAGATAACACTAAATAGCCCGCCTATAGAAACAGCGAGAGTGGTATATAATAAATCATTTCATTCGTCGAGGAGGGTACAGGAAAATGTGTTTGAAGTCAATACTTGCTGCAATTGCATTCTTCTTCTTGGCATATAACTCCACAAGCTATCACAAGCTAAGAAGAAGATGACTATTTCCCCTTTAAGGCGCATTTTAGTCACCATCTTCACATATTTTGAATAGTCCAAAGACACAAGCAAAACTCTGTCAATGCTGATTGCTACTAATATAAAATTACCAGCAATGTACACATATTCCAAGGGTATTATAATAATGTATCCAATCTCACCTAGTGGAGGAC
The DNA here is from genome assembly GCA_035610835.1 of Ophiura sarsii. Lineage (NCBI taxonomy): Eukaryota > Metazoa > Echinodermata > Ophiuroidea > Amphilepidida > Ophiuridae > Ophiura > Ophiura sarsii. Next base: position 63,370,720 of record CM069450.1, read on the forward strand.
CAGAAATGATCAGGAAAGGCTGGACAACACAATGACACCAGTTAAATAATAAATTAATATTTGATGCCATGATTTGTTTTCAATGAAAGTCCACACTGTAACACAACAAGAAAACGATAGATACTCAGTTGGCAGATTATTTTAACGGTATGAGCTGACTTGCTGCGAGTCAAGTGTAGGTATGTACTAATTTTTAGAGTTATGTAATACAATATCTTGAGCGCAGAATTTCTATTTTTCTTAATATTTTTTATGTGATAATAACGTTTTTAACCCGAATCGGGTAGTAAGTCAATGGTAGAATATGATCTCTTCAAGAGACTATAATCCCTCCATTAATTCCTGTAGGGCTTTCTAGGGAGGAGTGAGCTTAAGGGGGTGTGGACTCTCAGGTACAGTCTCCGTAAAACTGCCGTAACTTCTTCAATATTCATTTAATCTTTATAAACGTATACAGCAGAAAAGGGTTCAATGAATCCATCCATGATAATGAAATTGACCATTTTGGGAAAAAATTATAAAAAACACCTTTTTTGACCCATTTTGGGGTTTGGAAAAGATAACTCAAAAATGTTGTTAAATTTTGTCATACTAGTTTTATGCACCCACCATGATAATCCTGATAACATTCCCAAGGAGGGTTTTTTAATTTTTAATATCTTATTTATTTTTTGAATTATAGACCAAAGAGTGCCAAAAAATGTGATTTTTTTACTGCCAAAATCATGAAAATCACATTTTTGGGAGAGGTACCTAGTTTTGTATGTTTTTAACAACATATGATAGGTACTCCCTTAAAAATTGATTCGATGCTGTTTTAGATTATAACACCGGTTTTATTGAAATGAATAGCACGACTTTTCAAACATTTCTAAACATGAATTTCGTTCGTACATTTTGGTGTTTGCAGCCAATCTTTCGGTCACGCGATTTATCATCATTGCATCATAGGGTATATTAAGGACAATAAGGCATAGTGGACAGTGGTGTGGTCATGTTATTCCCTCAAGCATGTACCGACAGTCCAGTCCCTTCGACCGTTGCTTGTTGATTAACATTGCTGTCACCCTCATCTACACGCGGAGACTCGGGTATGTAGCAAGTCGTGTGACTTTTACACTTGAGTTCCAGGCGCCCCTTTAAACAAGTACATTCACCATGCGGGTAAATCAAAATGAGTAAATTATTTAATCAAATCTATTGACTGTTTATAAAACTATTAGGCTACATTTACATCGTTATAATAGCATGTTGGATTTTATTGTATTGTTGACATTTCATGTAACATAAGTCTTGTAAAAAGTCGGATTTTGATTTTTGTAGCTGAAAATCCCTTTCCCATCAGTTATAGTAGGGTCATAAATGATGATTTAGTGCATTAAATGACAATGGTAGAACAGAAATAAATTCAAAACATAATTCATGAGCACTATTCCATAAATTGGAAGTTAAAATGCTTTAAATGTCTAGTTTTGTATGTTTTTAACAGTACTCGCTCAAACATTGATTCGATACTCAGATTGTAACACTGGTTTTATTGAAATGAATAGCATGACTTTTCGAAACATTTCTAAACATGAATTTCATTCGTACATTTTGCTGTTTGTAGCGAATCTTTTTGTCACGCGATTTATCATCATTGCATCATAATGGGGTTTATATGATATGTACATGTATACGCGGAAACTCGGGTATGTAACGAATCATGTGACTTTTGCCCTGGGCAAACACTTGAGATCCATACAAGTAAATTCATCATGTGGGTAAAAAAAACATGAGTAAATTATTTAATCAAATCTATTTGACTGTTTATAAAACTATTAGGCTTTATTTACATCGTTATAATGGCACGTTGAATTTTATTGTATTGTTGACATTTCATGTAACGTAAGTCTTGTAAAAAGTCGGGTTTTGATTGTTTGTAATAATAATAATAATAATAATAATAATTAGTATTTATATAGCGCCTTTCCAAAGTGATCAAAGCGCTGTAATTTCGCTGCTGGTGAATCATCAGAATCAGGTCGCATCAACTAGGGTGCTGCCAATTTCTAGCGCAAACCTATCCGCACTTAGATTGTAACATCCACCATTTTTCAATGCAGCTCCCCAAATACCATTGGGTCAAGGAAGTTTTTGATAACCGAAACAACTAATCACAGATTTTGAAAGCAGGAGGAAACCGGAGATCCCGGAGAAAACCTGCGAGAGCGTGTATGGATCGTGATAAACCAAATGCACATAAAGCCCGACCGAGCACAGATTTCGAACCCGGGATTCATTGGTGCAAAGCGAGGGTATCTACCGCTGCGCCAACACGCTCTCCCATTGTAGCTGAAAATCACTATCACATCATTTATAGTAGGGTCATAAATGGTAATTCCGTGACCACCGAGAGCAAATGAAGGTTTGAGAGTTGATTTTGGTACATTATAGTTTTTAAAACAAAATGAACTCCTATATACCCATCGCAAAAGTTTGGGAAACTACCAGGAGACAGCACAATACAAAATGGCTGCCATCCACCATCTTGGAATTTTGAAAATGATGTAACTTCCAGACTTATTAATCTGGAGACATCGTGGAGGTGTCTTTTTTGACTAATATTATGCCAAGTAATCCAATAAAGGTGATATTATCATTCTGGGGTTGTCTTCAGAGGGAAATCCAAGATGGCCGCCAGCCACCATCTTGGAATTATAATAATGACATAACTTCCAGACATATTAACATGGGGACATCATGGAAGTATCTTTATTGACTAATTTTAAGCCAAGCAATCCATTTTATAATTCTGAGGTTGCCTTTAGTGTGAAATCCAAGATGACCGCCATCCGCCATCTTGGAATTTGAGAAATGTACATAATTTGTAGCCATATTAACCTGGAGACATGATGGAGGAGTCATTTTTGACCATTTGTATCCCAAGGAATCCATTAATCTTATTATTCTGAGGTTGTCTTCAGTGTGAAATCCATGATCATTATGTATTTGATGCCATAATAAGAATACAACCCGTAATATACAAAAGATGGGTGATGGGAGAATAACTTCCGAGAAACGTAAATTGATAGGCTATAACATAACGTGTGAGCGCAATGCAATTTTACTAAAGAATATATCTATATCTATATGCAATTATGCAAATACCCACATAACTGTCAATCCCGGTTAAAATAATTCGCAGTAAATATAAAAATATATTTGGATAGACATATTTGGATAGACAAGACTTGTAGAATTATTTTAGTACCAAACTTACACTTACAGCTATATGTGTTGCCAAAATACAGACGAAAGTATCCCGCAACACTTTCATATATATAATAGCGTAGTATAATGAATGAGCTGAATAAAGTCAAGGATGTGGCAAAGGGAAAGAGACAGGGAAGAAAAAAGGTTCTCTACAATGGTTCTTTTTAATTTCAGATTGATATATTTCTTTTATGAACACAATTAATGTTGTACACAGCATTTAATAAGTGAAAACCTTTTTGAAAACAAAATCCACATGAATGGAATATGAGGAACAAGCGGCAAGTGATTTCATGGACTTACAATTGTATTGTATTGTGAGTTATGCGGCCAAACATTTCAGCGTGTGTTTTATATCAAAAGGAGTCATGTTTGGTACCGAAATGATTCTGCAAGTTTTCTCTTTCCAAGTATATTTTCAGTTTGGCACTACCCTTTATTTTAAGGGTAGTGTCAACCCTTTTAATATGAAATTTATCAAGCGCTGTAACTTTTGAACTACTTATGTGATAAGTATACATGGAAAAGGTATACATTATGTCCCAGATTCTGGACTGTACTAGTATCGTCCGATACTGGAACACCGTACCCTATACCAACAAGGGAAGGTACATCAATTATGTTTAAGCTGCACAGATGCAGGTATAGACATCAGTGGTATACAGGAACATCGCCTGACTACTTCTAACAAACCCGATGAGTTATGGTCCGATGACAGGAACTGGGTCCTAATATATAGCTCGGCCACAGATCAGCGTCAGGGATGTGTGGGCATTCTAATGTCAAAACACAGACATATGTGTCTACAAAGTGTGAACTCCATCAGCAGTAAAGTTATCACTGCCACGTTCCATGGTAATCCTAAACTCACCATTACATCTATTTATGCTCCAACTGAAGGTGCTTCACCTGATGATAAGAACGAGTTCTACAACAGCTTAGAGGACCATCTTGAGCGGATGAAACCTCATAATATCCACTTGGTTTTGGGAGACTTCAATGCCAGAGTAGGATCGGAGAGCCACTCATCACACCCCGATATTGTTGGACCTCACTGTTTTTTATGACTCAACAAACAGCAATGGAGAGAGGCTTGTAAACATGTGCGAGGAATTTAAACTTCGTCCCGCACAGTCAAGTTTTCCTCAACCCAGACGTCGTCTCTGGACATGGATGCACCCAGCAGGGTCAAAACATCAGCTGGACCACATTCTAATAAACAGCAAGTGGACTAACTTCTTACGGAACTGCAGAGCCTACAATTCGAGAAGAGACCGAGGTTTGACTGGAAACAGCTGCAGAATGCTGCCACGGAGACCTATTTTTCAGATTGAGCTATCAAACAGATTCAAAACCTCGAGTGCAACGACACGTCCACACCAATAACTGAGAGATACGAACAGTTTGAGAAAGCAGTGTCAGAAGCAGCTGAGAAAGTTGTTGGCAAACGTGAAGCTCATGGCATGCCAAACTGGGTGACCGACAAGACCATTCAGCTAAAGTCTGAGAGGGGTGAGGCTAAAAGACGCTACCTTGTCTCAAAGTCATGGCAATCCAGGGAACGATGGAAAAAGCTTAATGCTCATTTGAATGATTCATACAAAGCAGACAAATCATCCATGCTCAACAAACAAATGGAAGATCTTCAACTGGCTGACTCAAAGGGCGAGTATTCTACCACTTGGAAAATCATCCATGATCTCTCTGGGAAAGTCCAGTGTCAAGGTTAAGAAAAGAGATGGTATTACCCAAAAAAAAAGACCTGCTTGCCGAATGGAAGAAGTACTTCATTGCTAAATAATGACAGCGGTCAAACTCCATCCAATCTACCTTCACCTGCTGCCCAGGATCTACCAATCCTAATTAACCCTCCCACACTTCAAGAGACTCAGGAAGCAATTAGTCAAATGAAGCCCAACAAAGCTGCGGGTCTTGACTGTGCAATCACATCAGAAGCACTCCAAGATGGCGGTGAAGCTTTGGTCAATGTTGTCCATGGATTTCGCATGGATGGAAGTCTACACTACCCTTAAACCACCCAACCAATGGACCACCAGCGTTATTGTACCTCTAGCAAAGAAGGGAGACCTATCTCAAATGACAAATTACAGAGGAATATCGCTACTGTCAATTGCAGCCAAGGTGTATATATAACAAGATCCTGATAAACAGAATAAGAGTTCATGGCGACCCCATCTTGAGAAACAACCAGGCTGACTTTCGTCCTGGAAGAAGCTGTGCACAACAAATCCATATCCTCAGGAGGATTATGGAAGGGTTCAAGGACCATCAGTTACCTCTCACAGTCACATTCATAGACTTCAACAATGCTTTCGACTCAATAAACAGGAAAGTCATGTTTGCAGTGCTGCGACATACGGAATACCAAAACCTCTTGTTGATGCCATAGGTGTGATGTATACAACAACTCGAAAAGTGCTGTGATGGTAGATGGCAGCATCTTAGATCCTTTTTATGTCTCCACTGGAGTGCTACTCCTATTTGTGATACTGGTAGACTACTTATTGATGAAAGCCACATCTGACCTTGACTCTGGAGTTGTGACACATCAGCGTCGCTCTAGACGTAATCTCACCGTTGTTCTAAACGACCTTGATTTTGCTGATGATATTGCTTTACTTGAGACCACAATTCCACGAGCTCAGACCCAGCTGACAAAAACTGCTGCAGCAGCAAAAGCTCTTGGCCTCATCATTAGCGTTCTCAAAACAGAGTATATGACGGGCAACTGCAATCCTCACCCAACACTACAGGTCTATGGGGAAACCATCAGCCATGTGACGTATTTCAGATATCTGGGCTCTATGATGGCATCGGGTGCAAGTGACCTTAGCACATCATACTTGAAGTACATACTTGAAGTACATACAGCGCTTACTTGATGACAATGAAGGCATGTTTAAAGAACGTCAGATAGCCACTACTGCTACAGATCGCCGTGCTTGGAGAAAATGTGGGGTCGCCTGATCCGCAGCCGAAGGATGATGATGACTGGAACACCTAGTATCGGCCGATACTGGCACATATAAAATGTTCCAGTATAGGGCGATACCAATATTATAGCATGCTTAGCAACACACTGGCAACACTACACTGGCAACATGGCGTTTCTCCCAACCAAACAGCCAAACATGTGTTCAAGTAATTAACAGCTGGAGGTCATCTTGACTTTCCACCTTCTAATACATGGTACATGTAGGCAAATTTGGCCCTAGATATGAAGTTGAATCCCAACTAAAATATTTATTCAACAAATCAAGGGTCTTTAAGAAGAAAAAAACAGGATTTAATTGAAGTCATATCAATTGTACTACTTGCAGCAGGATTTTCTTACCTCGTTTAAAAAAAGAATTATGAGCTCTTCTTTGCAATGTAATGTCAATGGGAGCCAGTAGACACTGGTGAAAGAAATCAGTGGTCATGTGATGAAAGTGAAGCATGCTGGGTTTGCTCAAGAAATCTTTTTGGGGCGATACTGGAATATAATTATGTACCAGTAATCCAGTATCGTTCAATACTGGGACAAATCTCACTGGTATCACGTGTACCGGTATCTGGGACATAAAGTACACTTTTCCGTATACATTTTTGGAAATCATATTTTGTTTTTGTATATAAAGAGCAAATGTGAACAATAGCCCAACAGACAAAATTAATAAACTGAGTTGGTTCACTGCAACTCAGAAAAAAATAAAATACAAGTAAACACAATTGGGCTGGTAAAAAGCCAATGAAAGTGGCGTGAGACAGGAATAAGATAAAACCCCAAACATAGAGAACAACATCAAAAATATAAGAGAAGACAAATAAAATACGCTTTGTATATATAAACCTATTCTTGACAAAATTAGAGCGACTAAAAGCAACACAACCTTGAATCAGTCTTTTGTTAAAGCATAAACCAAGTCTACCATTCAGAGGAATTTTTTTCAGACGCCCCTGTTTGACTTGCTGTGGTTAACTCATCTAAATGATAATTCAAGTATGCAACCGATTTAATTGGAATTGTTTCTATAGTTTAAAAAAATAGATTTTTCTTATAATCTTGTGTATTGATATGCCCTTGGGCACTGACAACCAGGGTGGGTGGTTTATTCAACGGAATTTTCCATATAATGCAGATGAATCGTTGAGCTATTCTCCGATCACAAACTCATCACGAATCAATATTTCATGATACTCACTGTATTTAACGTTACCGCATTCCAGCATTGGCAGCTTTATTTGTACAGGGCGTGTCAAAAAAAAGTTCCCATGTGAAACATGAAAAAATTGGCCTTGAAAAATATAAACATCGTACATGAAATAGTAATACTCATGTTCAGCAATCTTTAATGTGTCATAATATTTTTTTCCATCCAGTTGGAGTGTTGTTATCAAATTATGGTAAATCTACTCTGGCACAAATGATTGCAAATCTCAAATTTAGCTTTGACCACTTTTTATGTGCAGAAACTCTTTTATTAGAATGGTCATTCAGTATGTAATGAAACTAATCAATAAAATCATTTAACAGCTACCTATACTATATGTTGATAGTTAATCAATTTGAGCAGAAAAACATATTTTCATCCACATTATCCATGACAGAATATTTGAATTTACACAATACATTGATGTATCCTATCAATCATCATTGAAATCTCAAAGGTAATATTTTTCAGTTGAAAATACAATTCATGTCCAAAGGTGGTCAAAGAGAGATTCACACTCTTATTACTGAAGGTAATGGGTGACATTTAATGGGATGTAATGTATTTGATAGAGGACTAATAGGGCTTAACAATGGACTATTTGTGTGTAGAAACAAACCATGGGGAATATTTTTTTAATTATTTGTCCCTCATGGAAAACTTTGTTGACACGCCTTGTAGCTACTACTTCCAGAAGAGTGAATAATTGTATTTATTGCATTTCGAGAAGGCCTGAATGATTGATTTAAAAAGTCGTTTTACCCTCAGAGACTCAGTGAATAAAGAAACGTATTTGGTTTGAATATATTTCGTGTCCTAACACAAACGTTATCCTCACAAAAGGAATATAAACAAATTAGTAATTCTGAGGTCAAGACCTGAAATATATCACAACATAAAAATGTTGTAAATACAAAGCGTGTATTGTTCGAATTGTTGTCGTGATAAAAACGTTATTAGCCCAAACAAAGCATCAACAAATTAGTATTTTGCGGTCAAGACCAGAATTCCACTACTGAAAAGAATAACATACCTATATTTGACTGTTTGCTAGTAGCAAGTCGGACAGTACTCCAAGCATTCACTGCCAACAAGGCATCTACAAGCATTCACTGTCAGCAAGGCATCTACAAGCATTCACTGCCAACAAGGCACCTGTCGTTTCGTTGTTACAGTTTGGATTCGATTCAAATCATATCATGGCATCACATTAATATTGATGTATTGCTCAATTAGATTTACATTGTTACCAGCCAATTACCATCATTGCCAACTTGCTAACGACATTCGCCATTCGCAAGCACACTCGGGTAATATCTAAAATATTCATTTTCGATCGCTGACATGCCTCCACTGAGTAAGATTGGATGCACCTCTCTCGACAGTGTCTACCTAACCACGTTAACTGGTAATGTTATTAAGTTGCAACATAAACAATTCCTTCTATCTTCTCAAGGGTCTATGGTTTTATGCGTCTTTAAGCTACTCTAATACGTTAGGATGCGTTAGAATACTACTACCGTGCCTCAAGGTGATAATTGGCATTTACTTTCTTTTCTGGTTTTCTTATCAAACATTGATTTCATAGCGGTATGCTTGTTACCTCCTCACCGGATGAAGTATTTGGCATTTACATCTCTGCGTGTTTCAGTTTTCTTTCTCGAATGTTAGCATTGTTAGTTGGTATCTTCAGTGTAATCTTGGAAACGCAACGATAATGGTAGCGCAAAACGTAAACAAGGAAGCTGCCGGTTCAGCTAAAGCAAAAGGGATATTTTATATCTGTTTGCTTACATAATTCGAAATTCGAAAGCTTGTGCATGGATTTATTCAGGTTCTGATTCCAATGGAGGGGTAATAGATCTATAAACACTGTATGGAAATAAGTCTCAATCTGGTAGAAAATCAAAGCAAAGGCATTGTTTTAGAGACAGAAAATGCAGGTAATTCGATGAGCTACGCTCCAATCACGAACCCATCATGAATCAATTGTATATACCAAGCAACTCCCTGTGCTCTTTATGGTAGATTCAACAATCGATTATTCCTTAGCGAAGTATAAAATTGAGGACAAAAATTTAACGCAGACGATTATCTTATAGCATTGAGCAGGTTTTACCCCAGGAATATAAAGTATCTATCGTGTGTATGCCGCGTTGTGGATTTTTTCATTCAAATCATCATGGCATCAAACTTGTATGCTTTCTTCAGCTGGTTGAACTGTGCTATTCAGCCAATTACCATCATCGCCAACTTACTGACGATATTAGCCTTCGCTAAGATTCGTACTTTGCAAACACATTCAAGTAATATTCTAATATATGCACTGTCGATCACTGACTTTTCATATGGCACATATGTGTTTTTTTACTATGGAGTGCCTTTTATGGCAGGTTCTGGTCCTCCACTAGGTGAGATTGGATGTTTACTTACAATACCTTTGGAATATGTCTACAATGCTGGAAATTTTCTTTTAGTGGCTATTAGCATTGATAGAGTCTTGCTTGTGTCTATGGACTATTCAAAATATGTTAAAATGGTGACTGAACCACGTCTTAAAGTAACAATATTCATTTGCATAATGATGTGCTTCTTGGCTTCACTGTTTGAGATTAGCTTGTGGAATTATGCGAAGAAAAATAATTCTATTGCAGCAAGTATTGACTTCAAAGAAATCTGCTTGTACCCTCCTCGTCGAATGAAGTGGTTTACTAAATACCTCTCTGTTTGTTTCTACTTTATCCCTCTTGTGTTAGTTGGGATCTTCAGTGTAATTTTTGTCAACCGTCTCTTGGTCAGGATAAATAATGGCAGACGTATTGGTAATGTACGTACCAGTAGCACAAGCGAGAACAACTCAGACACTCCAACCTCTTCTACAGAAGCGAATGATAGCAATATTGTCAAAAGGCGATACATCAAATCTGCAGTAACTTTGGCTGTCCTTGTATTAGCTATGAGCATCAGTATGTTACCCTACTGTATATACCTTCTTGTTGCAACTTTGTCTGGAAACTTCAGCTCTGTCGTGACTTATGTCATGTATTTCGTTTTACAATTAAATCCAATGCTTGATCCAATTTTCTACGCGGCAACACAGAAATCTATAAGGGAATTCTACAAGAATCAGACGAGGGCATTAGTTCGTAGATTTGATGCATTTCGTAATCCTATCCTGAACTAACCAACTCTATTATCTGTTTCGTTTCACATCTGTTTGAGCATTGAAGGTAATAGAGATGGACCTATCTCAATGACTATTTATAAACCTACCACACTCACTTAATTATAATAAAACCACATTAATAAAATAACAATTCATTCTTCTATTATAATCTCATAGTACACCTAATGAAAAAGAGACATTAACGGGGAAATAAAGAAGGTCTTAACCAATGGAAAACAATTTGTGAACTGAAAACAGTATACGTTTCAAGCTCATGCGATGTATTTTGCATACGCGAGAAAGCAATCATCTTTCATCATATTCTCCAGTGACGGAGAGGTCCCACAATGAAGAAAAAAAATTGGTTTCCCAGTAAACTTCCTCTCACGCCTGCTTGCTTGGAAGGTAAAGTCAATCACCGTCAACCCCAACACCTTAATGAAGGACATGGCTCGAGAGACTATTGGACAATTTTTGGATCCGTCCGCGTTTGTCAAATAGGTTCAAATACCCGTATCGAGTTGATGGGTGCGGTAACCTCACTCTGAGGGGTTCATCCCTTCTATCATCACAGTATTAATAGACTGAAAGACTTTCACTCTAACAGTTTATTCATATGACCCCGGTATAAGTGCGTAATATAATAAATGCAGGATGTATAATGGCAGACGTATTGGTAACGCACCTAGTCATGCTAGTAGCACAAGCGAGAGCAGGGCAGAAACTACAACCTCTTCGACAGAAGCGAATGATAGCAATATTGTCAAAAAGCGATACATCAAATCTGCAGTAACTTTGGCTGTTCTTGTATTAGCTATGAGCATCAGTATGTTACCCTACTGTATATACCTTCTTGTTGCAACTTTGTCTGGAAACTTCAGCTCTGTCGTGACTTATGTCATGTATTTCGTTTTACAGTTAAATCCGCTACTTGATCCACTTTTCTACGCGGCAACACAAAAGAACATACGGGAATTTTATAGCAATAAGATCAGAACATTGATCCGTAAATTATATGCATTTTGAAATCATATAACTTGTATTGACCTATCAGCTCAACCATGCATGTACATCTTAGCTTAGAGGTGTCACTAACATTCTACAGGTCAACAAATTCATCAACTATTCAGATCAGATCATCAACTAAGATATAACAGTTTTCGCTGATGACTACCAGGTTTATGCTTCTTTCGATCCTCGCATTCCTAATGATATTGAAAAAAACACTATCACCAAAGTCACTGAGTGTATAACCGAGATCAGGAATTAGCTTTCAGCCATTTACCTTAATGACTCTATATCAAATTGTTCATCACTGGATCTTACCACAATCTGAAGCTCCTTGATTTAGCTGACATTGAACTTGCAATCGGTGGCTCTTCTATCAAGCTCTCACCTGTTATCAGAAACCTTGGCTGTTTCCTAGACTCAAATATGGCCCCCACACCTCACGTAAACAACCCAGCGCATTATTTTGTTTCACATCCGAAATTTATGGCGTATTAGGAGATTTATTGACAAAGAAACATGTCACCACGCAGTCAGTGCTTTAGTCACCTCTAGACTCGACTATTGCAATGCCGTATTCACTTTGCTTTCGGCAAAGGGTATCAGCCGCCTGCAGGGACTGCAAAACAGCGCTGCTCGCCTTGTGTTCGCGGTTGGTAGAAGAGTTGATGCCACACCCCTTATTCAGACATTGCATTGGTTGCCAGTTCAACAAAGAATTGTGTATAAAGTAGTTTTGTACATATTTAAGGCTTTAAACAACTTGGCTCCTCCCTATTTGGCTGAGCAGTTCTCTGTGTATGTCCCTGCTCGCTCCCTACGATCTGCGATAGACACTCACCGGCTGGTTGTTCCCAGATCCAACCTTACTATCGGTGATCGCAGTTGTAAGGTTACTGCTGCAAAGGCCTGGAACTCCCTGCCAATACACCTCAGAACTGCTCTGTCACGGAGACTTAGAAAATAAATCTAAAGACGTATTTATTTTAACTTTTCTTTTCTTGTAAACGCTATGGTACATTTGTAAATAGCGTCCTAAATCCCCGTTTGTTGTTGTTGTTGTTGTTGTTGTTGTTGTTGTTGTTGTTGTTGTTGTTGTTGTTGTTGTTGTTGTTGTTGTTGTTGTTGTTGTTGTTGTTGTTGTTGTTGTTGTTGTTGTTGTTGTTGTTGTTGTTGTTGTTGTTGTTGTTGTTGTTGTTGTTGTTGTTGTTGTTGTTGTTAAGATGGCACGATGTATGAAATTCTGAATGTACCTGATATTTCATATGTCACATACGTCTTCAAAATCTTGAAAATATATGCCAAATTATGTCATCAGTATCACTAATATACCAATTAATAAATGACTAGATCTAAGTCTTGTTAATAGTTGTCCCAAATTGGGTTCACAAAATGACAATCCGATAACTTTCGAAATAAAGCGGATCACTCCCTTCGTTTAAGACTAACGTTATTGACTTTAGTTAATATTAACTATTAGGCATAGCACACGTCACGCCTCACAAACCTGCCACATAAATACTTCGTGGCAAATCTAATTTATACACAAACGAAGGTAGGCCTATATAAAAATGTGATCTTTTCACTTTATATACATTCTTGAAGTTGTGGGGGAGTGTCAATTCATTAACCCTCCTAGAAATGTTTTAAATAACATATTGTATTTCAGTGGTTTTAACACAGCGCGTAAAGTCTACTACTCTTCCCATTTAGTGCACACACAGAAATCAGCTGCCTCATTTCATATAAACACTCCGATAAGAAATGCATTTTCCGCAAGTGCTACATTCCATGTATGGCAATGCCCTTACCATATATGATAGCCCTGCTCTTCAGCTACATCCACATACATGTACTATTCTAAATTTATTTCCATAACTCGGGATTAGACTGTTTAAACGTATCCACATATTTTGCTAAAAATACCTCATTTGGGGGCAAAATTCCTTATTTTTGGGCACATTTTAAAAAAAGTAGATAGTGTATTGTGTACTACACATGACTGGCAATCTATTGATAAAATTGAATTTTCAAAACAGTGAGTGTAGCACACGCGAATTTTGACATTCATCGGGACATTTATGCATAATTTGATACAAATCAAAGGTAACCATGGTTACAATTAAAAAGTAACACAATATACTTTTGTTAAACACGGTGACACATATTGTGAATGCATCTATGAATATAATCATGTCAAAAAATAGTGCGTAAGGTACCTAATTTGCATATTTGATAAGATATTGAACTGATTGTCAGAAAAAGATACATCTTAGCACAGTTATCCATCATACCAAATTTCATTAGTTTACTACCTAAAGAACTTGATATAGCCTATTTAGTTACGCATATTTAATTAGCTAGCCTTCGTCATTTTTTTAGGATTTCCACATTACGGATTGAGTTTTTCCAAATAAAGTGCATTTCAGGATCCTGACGTCACAAGCCTTACACAAGGTAAAAATTGGACATTATTACGAGCGCCCTCTTCGACGTTCAAACTGTGTGTTTGTGAATAATCATGAACCGGAAAGGTACTGTGGTCACGCCTCCTGGATATAAACTGCAATATCAACGCCGCCTAGTGACGCTATAGGGCGTTGCTTCGTCTGCTTCATTTTAATATTTAAGTATAATAACAGGGGATGTAGTCTGTCGTCGCTATATTTAAATGTTCATTATGTTCCAAAATGTTGAAATATTAGAGAAATAGCCCATCAGATATCACCATCTATAGGAGTGTTAGATCAAATATTGGAATAGCAATTACGGAATTATTATTCCATGATGGTAAGATGTTTTAAAGTCTATGAAACAAGTACGGGTAAGATTCAAAGCTTATTTTCTCAATGAATTACGTTCATATCATATTTATTTTTAGAATTCCGTACTTCCTTATATACTCAAGTTATATTTTATTCTCATTTGAAAACAATCCAGGTAATACAACGTCTAATGTAGTGATATTAGAATTACTAAACTTTGTTCAGCAAAACTACCAGAAGTAAAAAGCCCATTTCATAATCATGCGAGTTTACTCTCCTTTCAAATATCCCGCGTCAATCCCAAGAATAAACTGAATGGCCTGTAATATCGATGAATGACCCATGATTGATTTCTTTTGATTCACTTTCTACCTGAGTCGTCGGTGCTCATCAAAATACACCGTGATGCAATGTAACGCAAGGCCAGTCTCTATTCAATGTTATTGATTGAGATAATGTTACGAATACTGCATGTAGTATTGAGATAAGTCATTGATGTCTGACAGTGCTATCGATTTAGGGATTATAATTCCATGAAGTAGACATTAACTTTTCTGTTTGATTTACTGATTAACATTTGAATTGCATAATGTCTGGTTTACCGCGAGCATGGGATAATATATAATAATGTTCTCGTGCAATTGATTGACCGGGAAGGGACCTTTATGGATTTTAATGGAAATCAGCCCAAACTTAAAACTGTAAGGATTAAGAAAAATCAGTTGCCTTTGTGCAATAATACGTTGTTTCAAAATATTCTATCCCAGGCTCGGACAGATTTTATGGTCATTGGGAAATAACGACATTCAAATAAGTATTTGGTATTTGATAATTCTCTGCCACTGTAATCGGGAACTGTCACTGTGGCCGAGTGGTCTAAGGCGGTGGTCTAATGGAAACTTTTGCGCGTGAGTTCGAATCTCACTGGAGTCACCTTTTTTTGTCTTTATTTTACTTATGATTTTGAAGTAATTATAAATCGTATCGCCCTGTAACTCAGAAAATATTCATGATTTATTATCAGAAATGTAATTCGGCATGAAATCTACTGTCTAAAAATTAAACAAAAGGTTTGGTACATAAACTATGATGTGACTTTGATAAAATATGTACACAAATATTATCTAAATATGTTCATTTTGCATGTTGGTTCTCGGGGAGGGGCTTCCATTTTCAACTTATTTTCTACTACAAGGGAGTTTGTTTTCTTAACAGAATGCCCACTAAAGAAAATTGAAGCTGCATACATAATTTGTACCACACGCAATTTCTATAAATTGATGTAATGTGTTATTCGAAACATTAAATTGTAAAAATACATTGATATCACGAGGTTCGAAATAGCTCAGTCGGTAGAGCTTTAGACTCTCAATCAACAAGCCGTAGGTTCGAATCTTGATTGAAGTTCTTAATGTTATTTATTTATATTATTTTACGTTATTTATTTATTTATTTATTTAATATTATTATCTATTTACATTCATTTTTTTAAAAATTGACATTTATTCATATTGATTTTCTTCTTTTTTAAACTTTCTTCTATCTTGATGGGTTTATTTATTAATTATGTGTTCATTTGATTTTCAATTAATTGAACATTAATGTTATACATTATATTTATTTATTCATTTGTTTGTCTAAGGATTTAATAACTTACCTAATTAATGAATTAATATATTCATTTATTTATCTATTTATTTACCCATTAATTAATTAATTATTAATACATATTTCGATGTGGTCGAGCTCATAAACTTATCTTTTCATAAATAAAAAGATCACATGGTGTTTCAATTCGTATTAAAGCAAACACAAACTATTAACTTCAATTTTATAATACATTTTATAATACATAATTTCAAAATCTGTCGTAACCAGCCCATACTAAAAGCGTGTTCAGGTTATTTGAAATGACATTGGGTTACAATATCGCTGACGCTAAACTGAATGACTGGATTAATATATCGCGCTAACGCTAATAACGAGGTCGTACTACAAATTAAATTGAATGATGATAATCGATTGGCCATCCACTATTTACTATTGAAGTGTTACATGTAATGTAAACCAATTATTACCATATCAATTGGATCACGCTTTCAAGTCCTGAACACTGATTGAAAAGATCGCTACATAAAACCAATGGATGTGCTAGCATTAATAAAGGTGCGTGACCCATTTACCAGGGAGTTACATAATCACTTCGATAGTGAAAAGCAATTATGCAGTATCAGACCTGGATCACTGCGCATGAATGGTATGAATGGGCGCTTATCCCTTTAGGTATACTTGTCTCAGGATAAAATAATCTCGATTAATACGAAATAAAATAACATCGACAAAACTACATGCTGTGATAGGATTCGAACCCGTAACCCGCTGATTTCAAATCCGACACCTTACCGCTGAGCTAAATCTATTCGATGTAAATTAAGTAAGAAAAAAACATTATACAGTTCAACATAAGCTTAAAATGCTTTATATTTCCTATTTTAAGCGTTTTTAACACAGAGTTTTCGCCTAAAAGCAGTTAAAAAGCTGTTGCACTTAAAGAATCTAATTTTGATTTAAACGACACTTAACAATTAAGGACATCTATTTCGTTCGTACACACTTCAATGTGTCGATTAACAGCCACAGTATATCGTTGCATCATGGGTGTTTAAACGATGGGTACCTGATGACTCGGGTACGTACATCGACTCGTGTGACCTTTGTCTAGGACAATCACTTGAGAGGAACAAAAGATGTTACCTGTCAATCAAAAATAAATTGAGACTATATAGATAAACTAGCCATCAAGCGATGGCGCTCTTGATAATGTCCCTGCTCTAAGGCTTGTGACGTACAAATATGGAATAAAATACACTTCTGATTTTCCATCGGCTGATAAACATGTGAGGAGTGTGATGATTAAAACATTTTTTAGTCATTTTAAGAAAACATGGTTATTAAAATAAAGAGGTTCAACATTGACAAAAATCAATTTTAGGCCCAAATTGGCATTTCGTGGCAGATTTTTGACTATTTTTGGAGATTGTCAAACGGCCATATCACCAGAACGCATTACTTGATTAACTTTAGCTTGATCGGGTTGTTATCTCTCTAGTTTATCTAATCACAGCTTATTTTGATTTGAGTTTCAGCCGATCACAACGATTTGATTTGATTTGATTTGATATTATTTGGGTCCTACGACCCTGGATAACCCAATAAGCTTATTAGCTTATTTCCATTGGGGTCCGTTAGATGTGTGAACAGATACAGACCGGGATGATCCCCTACTCTTTACGAAAGAGTCTGTAACCTTTTAACGTGCTCGGGTATTGCTCTTCCGATGCACGGGACCACCATTTATATGTGACTTCCGAACCACTGTTTTTTGCTGCCATTAGGAAATCGTCACAATCATTTCGCTTCATCTACCAGGCTACCGACACGGCTCACACACAGTATCAGCACTTAGATTGTAATATCCCCTAACAGCTCCCCAATCTCGCTTGGGTCGACGAAGCAATTGAGACTAAGTACCTTGCCCAAGGATTCAAACAAGTTGGTTGTAGCGGGGCTAGAACTCACAACCTTTGCATCGTGAGACCGGCATGCTATCCACTACACCACACGTGCTCTCTATAATATGGCTATGATATCAATTTTTAATATAAAGACATGATATTTGGGGCAGACATCTTTTGACCAATGGGAGGTTAAGACCTATAAGATTTTGGCAGATCCTCATTCTACTGTTACTACGCTGCTAGAAATTAATAATGCAGATTGATTTAAATTGATAAAATGTTACAGATAGAATGCAACTGAATCTATGGTGATTTTATGGAGTTTGTGTTACTATGCCACTGCCAGAGAGAATAATGTAACGTTTATTTATATAGGCTTAACATGTGTAAGTAAATTCTTATTGTATAATATTTTGTACTCAATGAAGCAGCAATTTTGTTTTCAATGTGATAGCAATTTTGATATGAAACAAAACTTGATTTGTGTTTTCAATTATGTTGTTTTTGTACATTTGAAGAAACAAAGATTTGTTTATTTAATGCAATATCGATTTTGATAAGAAACAAAATATGATTTGTGTTTTCAATTATGTACGTTGTTTATAACTGTGTAATGCATTTGATGATACACGACAAGAAAGGTTCCTCAACATTTTTTATTTATAGTCATTGTGTAATGCATTTTACGATACACAATTCAAACAATAGTCAATTTACTAGGATCATAAGTTATCTAGTCTTGTGTGTTTCACAACTTATTATTATTAATTGTGTTCGTTCAATATAATTGAGTAATGTTTTAAAATGAGTTATTTGATATATGCTACATAACTCTCACATATAATTAGGACTGGTATTCATAAAATTCACTGTATGATTTCTATACAGACGTTTTTAAAGATAGTGGTTTATCTAACTTAACTGTATCAACTAACCGTTGGAACAACTGCCGGTGATAACCACACTGTGAATCATCGCTCAACAACTACATGGAGGAGGTCCAACAACAAGGACGAACAACATCTATGAACTTTCGCGAACTTGATGAAGACGTTAAAGAACACATCAACGTCGGGCAAACAATACGGTACCGTGAGTTTATACAAAACAACGGGGTATACTCTAACGCGTGCGCAATAGCAAGAGCTCTGGGTGTATAATTAATTGGGAAACATTATTGTATAACTGGGTGTATTTATTTGATCTATTTGCTAAGAGGAATATTAATAATAATAATAATAATAATTAGTATTTATATAGCGCCTTTCCAAAGTGATCAAAGCGCTGTAATTTCGCTGCTGGTGAATCATCAGAATCAGGTCGCATCAACTAGCGCAAACCTTATCCGCAATTGTAACATCCACCATTTTTCAATGCAGCTCCCCAAATACCATTGGGTCAAGGAAGTTTTTGATAACCGAAACAACTAATCACAGATTTTGAAAGCAGGAGGAAACCAGAGATCCCGGAGAAAACCTGCGAGAGCGTGTATGGATCGTGATAAACCAAATGCACATAAAGCCCGACCGAGCACAGATTTCGAACCCGGGATTCATTGGTGCAAAGCGAGGGTATCTACCGCTGCGCCAACACGCTCTCCCATATTCATACTCATACATGGGGCTTATTGTATTTATACTGGTCATTTGAATCATTGTGTATTGTTATATGAATATTACTGTACTTGTCATTATTAGTTCATGAAATAAATTGTGAAATGTATTTACTTGTTTTTTATCTTCTTGAATGTGAATTCAGCATAACAGCCTATTATATTACATGCCACACTGTGCTCATTCCATCTTCATCTTGCACGTGACACCATCCCAGTAAAATAATAAATACTTTCAAATCCCAGAATAATACTTCCACCAAACACGATGGTAAATATTTTACGCGGAGTTGCTTGATATATGTATATATACAATTGATTCATGATAGGTTCGTGATGGGAGCGTAGCTCAACGAATTACCTGCAATTTCTGTCTCTAAAACAATGCCTTCAATTTGATTTTCTACCAGATTGAGACTCATTTCCATACAGTATTAATAGATCTATTACCCTTGCTTAAGCTGAACCAGCAGCTTCCTTGTTTCCGTTTGCGCTATCATTAATTATCAGGTACGTTTCCAATCTGTCTATACGCTTACGTTTCTTGACCAAAAGGCGGTTGACAAAGATTACACTGAAGATACCAACTAACCATGCTAAAATTCGAGGTAGAAAATAGAAACACACAGAGATGTAAATGCCAAAATACTTCATCCGGTGAGGAGGTAACAAGCAAACCTCTATGAAATCAATGTTTGATAAGAAAAGCAGAAAAGAAAGCAAATGCCAATTTTAACTTTGAGGCGCAGTAGTAGTATTCCAAGGGCTTATGTCCTTTCTTTCAACCGATCTAAGCGCGTTCTTTCATCGACCTTAACGCGATCTTAGATCGCGCTTTTTAAATCCGATCCTTCCACGGTCGTAAAATGTTTATGTTCACCGCCGATCAATAGCAAAACAATACCAAATGCCTCAACATATAGCTGGTCGTATTATAGACATATTAATTAGGCTACCGACCCATCAAGGGTGTGGAATGTTGTTTACTCTCGCTCTATTCATTGACAGCTCTAGCAATAATCTATATTATTATCCCAGTTTTCGTGTTCCGCGCAGTATTGCCATGATCTGGTGACAGTAGCTCATGTTCCCCTTCAATCCATTGAAATCAGTGATGAAATCATTTGGGCGATAGGTCACGTAAAATATCTGTATAATGGAGGGTGATAACGGAGGGGCCGTGTCTCTTTATGGTAGATTAAGCAATCGATTATTCCTTATCGAAGACTGAAATTGAGCACCACACATTTATAACGCAGACGATCATCTTTTAGCTTGGAGCATGTTTTAACCCCAGCAATATAAAGTATGTATCGTTTGTATGCCGCGTGGTGGATTTTCATTCAAATCATCGTGGCATCAAACTTATATGCTTTCTTCAGCTGGTTGAACTGTGTTATTCAGCCAATTACCATCATCGCCAACTTACTGACGATATTAGCCTTTGCTAAGATTCGTACTTTGCAAACACATTCACGTAATACTCTAATGCACTGTCGATCACTGACTTTTCATAAGGCACATATTAATAAATGATTAGATCTAAGTCTTGTTAGTTGTCCCAACATTTGGGTTCAAAAAAGGACAATCCGATACCTTTTGAAATTAAGCAAATCACTCCCTTCGTTTATAAAAATATATTATATTGGCCTATCTAGCAGCCTCTATGACTAGCTAAACTCAATTAAATAAACCCGAGGATCGAGCAAATAATTATACCAGCCGAGTAAGTGAACTGAATAAATAATACCGATATATATATAGACTCGTAGAAATTGGCGTGAATTAAATTAACAAAGACCTTAATAATACACGGACTATTTACTTTAATTAGTGAAATTGGGATAAATCATTCAATTCCCATTTAAAAAGTCATGATGAAAACACACAGTCAAAATCAACAGTCATGACTAAACATAGCAAATTACTAGGTAGGTAGCAGATGGTGTCGATAGAGATATATTAAGCATTCCGTTTTATTCTCTTAATTTAAAAACAGTGGCGTAACCAGCGGGGGGGCAGGGGGGCGGGAGCCCCCCCACTTGGAACCCTTGCCCCCCCGCTTGCCCCCCCAAATGAAATCAAGTATACGGCTGTAAATGAAATTTACAAACAAAGTACACACCAAATCCCACCAATAATGACATCGTGTCGGTTGAGATTGGCACTGTCGGTTCATTTGACGAAAGGAATCATGGAATTATGATGGTCAAAAGTACACATATGAAAAAATTTCGCGCGCTACGCGCGCATATGTCTTCCCAAAATGAAATATTCTTTGGTACAAGCTTGTTTAGAGCCAAAATGTAGTTCAATTGTCCAAAAAGTAGCCTGTAAAGTCGAAAATTTTCGCGCGCTACGCGCGCATCACTTTACTCAACAAATCT
The DNA here is from genome assembly GCA_035610835.1 of Ophiura sarsii. Classification (NCBI taxonomy): domain Eukaryota; kingdom Metazoa; phylum Echinodermata; class Ophiuroidea; order Amphilepidida; family Ophiuridae; genus Ophiura; species Ophiura sarsii. Next base: position 63,392,645 of record CM069450.1, read on the forward strand.
TACGAGCCCCCCCATTTCAAGTCACCGCCCCTTCTTGCCCCCCAAATGAAAAAGTCTAGTTACGCCACTGTTTAAAAACATTCTCGATTCGTTGGAGATAAACCCTAACCAGTGAAGCTATGTTTTTTGTGCGTATCGGGGGGGGGGGAAGTCCTATTTTTTTGACCCGAAAATCACCCAGCACCCTCGGGATTCGATCGCGGGACCATCCGCACCCCAGTCTGTCCCTCTACCAACTGAGCTAAACTGCCAGCGCATATGCGGGCTAAAAGTTCCTGCCCCCATATGCCTGCGGTAGGTGACGTCATCGAGGCAATGCAGCAGCACGCGCGTTTCTGGCAGTGAGATTTAGTGAGATTCAGCTGGGTTAGGGTTAAAGCACTATCTGCCATTGCACACATACTTTTATGTCACAAGCTATCGTTTCAAGCATTTTACAGGTTACACACCTCTAGAGCTTCTATTATTGTCAATTATATTGCGAGGTCTTGTGGCCCAATGGATAAGGCACGTGCGCTGTAAGCATGAGGTCAAGGGTTTTCTCAATGTGTCTCTTTCCTATCTACGACAGCGAATCTGTTTAAAAAAATTAAAATGTGTTAATTTGTGAATGCCTATATTATCCCTATATGTTTGTTACTGACTGCATTTTCTGAAAATAGTATGTTCTCAACTTTGAAGGGACACGAAGTAGTGTTGAAGAAGAAAAAAAAAAAAATTTACTTCAGAATTCAAGATGAACATTAAAAATTACCATTAATGTTGTTTCTACTCATAAAAACACAACAAAACTTAATCAAAACAATACCATCGCTATCTATTGAACCTTTCTTAAGAACACCCTCTATGTAGATATGGTTCGCGTGACTTATCACGCGTGCTGCAGGGTGTTAGGGGGTAGGGTAACTACTTTTTAAGACTGAATCCTTCCCATCTTCACCATTTACACACTGCCTCTGTGAGGGTGCTCAAACGATCGCGGCCATATAGAGGGACGAGGGTACTCAGTCTGACTTTTTTTACTGTAAAAAATGATGATATATTCTGCCAGACAGAAGGAAGGCAATTTGATACTCATAACTTAATTCAGTCAACACTTCCTTGCATAATGCAAGGGTTGTTTATCATTTAATTCTTTTAGTTAACATTTAAATAAGGGTACAAAAATAAATATATATTTAGCTTTATTCCGTAATTAAGCTACGGATTGTTTTGATTTATAAATATACACGTATATAATTTTCGTGGTTTCCCATGTCAAGCATATTCGACGCCCTATTCCAATTTTAACTCCGGAAAAAATATCGTCCCCGGTCGGTACGACATGCGGCAGGTCCGTGTTATTTTTGTAGTAAATCGGCGGAGTTTGGATCCATTATCTCTCTAGGTATTCTTGAGTCCTTAATTTGTTGATGTGTCCTTTTTTAGTTTTAAGATCAAACCAACACATCCCGATCTTTAGTGCGCTTGCCATTAAATTACTCTATCAAGCGGTATCACATAATAATCAATTAATGCCTGAATGAATATCAATTTGGAGTAAAATCACGCACCAAGGTAAAATAAAAAGGTTGACTAAACCTTATTGAATCTGTAAAGTGACACACTGTGATTGTAAATGACGCAAGAGAAAACGTGCCCATACTGTACTCAATCCCATCTGAAATACGAATGTGACGTCATTGCCTAGTCTACTCAGCAAGAAGGATACAGGCCGTGTCAAAAAAAAGACATCAATCCCTAAAAATGCATCCAATGTTTTTGGTGTTTTAACGCGTAACAACGGTTTAAGGTGGGGCTGGAAAATGTCCCCAATTCACATGTTTTACAAACACTCACACGCACACGTCACCCAACCATTGTAGCTTAAACTTTACTTGTCTTTGATTTTTATGCTAGAATAATAAATCTGGAAAAAGCGAATGAAGGCCCGTAAACGGGATTTTTGTGGCCTCGATTAGAAACATTTCTAAAACCACAACTAACGTTATAGTCTAGTAATGTCACATCAGGTAAATCAAATAGTAATGTGAACACACACTCTTACCTTTTCTTAGTTGATAATGTCAGTTTGGAGAAAAAGCAGTCAGAACACAGACATAAGTAGAATGTAATATTCGATGTACTATGTATGTACTGCCTACTCAATAGGAAATGTATCAAGTGACTATTTATCAGGTGGATTAATAATCATTTACATATTATTTTCATCCTAATACGTTCATTATTCGTAGATATATTCAATTGTATGTGATACATTTAATGATTCTAAATTTCACTAGCCACACCGCAATAATAATAGGAATGGTGATCGTCGAATACAATCATCGAGATATATTCGGAGCTGTACTCTGAAGTGAATATAGGATCTGTGTAACACAAACATCAACGGAGTGTTGTATGTGACTGTTGCTGACACTATAGTCGTCTAGTAATGTCTTTCCATGTACATGTATAGAAAATAGAAAATGTTGAGACAAACTATTCTTAATTGATAAATGTCAGTTTGGAGATTAAAGCATGCCACAACTTTATTCTTTTCCTCCATCTTTTCTTTACTTGATTTGATTTGAATTGATATTATTTGGGTCCTACGACCCTGGATAAGCTTATATCAGCTTATTTCCATTGGGGTTCGTTAGATATGTGAACAGCTACAGACCGGGATGATCCCCTACTCTTTACGAAAGAGTCGGTAACCGTTTTAACGTGCTCGGGTATTGCTCTTCCGATGCACACGTGACTTCCGAACCAGTGTTTTTTTTGCTGCCAGGAAATCGTCACAATCATTTCGCTTCACTTACCAGGCCACCGACATGGCGCACCGTGACATTATCAGCACTTAGATTGTAATATCTACTAGCAGCTTCCCAATCCCGCCTGGGTCGACGAGGCAATTGAGACTAAGTAACTTTCCCAAGGATACAAATCACTACGTTGGCCGTAGCGGGGCTAGAACTCTGGCGAAAATTTTAATGTTGGCTTATATTTCACTGTACAGACGAATACAACGGCATTTTGAGGTCGGCCATGTTAGTGACGTTTTGTATTTACTTTTTGGTATGTATGGAAAAAGGAGACCCCTAGCTATGACATGGTATCAAAATAAGTATACTCTGCATCTCTGTTCGGATTATTTAGGGGGTGGTACCCCCCTAAAAAATAAATAAATAAACAAAAAACAAACAAAAAAACAACACCGCCCCCCCCCCCTCCCTCCCCTTGTAAACAGTGTTACCAACCAAAGCGTCTCAGTAGGACGAGGGTTAATTCAAAAACACACGTCACTATAAATAATATAGCATGTTTTGATATATTATTGAGTCTACCACGTTCAACTGCCTACTTGAAATCATTAAAAGGACATCTACCGAAATAACGAAATATCGTGAGTCTACGAGTGCTTTCTAGATTGTATCTATTCTTATCTAAATTGTGTTTTCTTCCAAATAATATATATCTGTAATTGTCAAATAAAGTGATGCAGGCACGTAAAACGTGCATCTTTTCCTAATGCCTTCATGTAGAAAGAGTTCAGTGTAATACAATAGAAGAGATCACATGATTGCTTTCTTTAACTGTAACTATCTTTAAATCTAAGCTTCTTTCTAAGCTTTTTATTCATAAGCAAATAAAACCCAGGGTTATAATAGCATGGGTTTGTTCATGTATCTCGTGCATACAGGGTGTATCAGAATAAACTGATAAACTGTACCGAGGCAATATGATTTATAACGGTATGAATTCGATTGATATTGTTCAAACCGTTTTCATATATGTCTTGCGCAAACGCCCAGCTTTCCGAAGAATTTCATTTTTTGAAAATCGGACATTTCTGATACAAAATACAGAATTCTGGTAAAGATGGTAGATGTCAAATTTGGTCGAAATAATCAATTTTAAAAATCTGTGAAATTACTAACCCTACCTAAGATATTCATCCTTCCATAGGACAAGGTTATTTTGGTCGCCATATCTCAACTTTTTACATCACTTGTATAACTATTTATTATTTTTTCATACTTTTGTGGGTGAAATTTTGAGATAAAATTTGATTTTTAATCCGCAAATAAACCGGGATTCTTTCTGCTTGAGTGGTTTTAACTATTCTTTCTTTGGCGGGAATTTTGAATATTGCTTATGTGGTGTGGGCTACATTGTTTGAAATGTTGGGGGTAGTGGTAGAGAGGATTGATTGAAATTGAAAACACGTTTTTTATCGATTTTCGATTATGTCTTACCACACGAGAACAAAAAGAGATATCTCAATCAGATTAACATATAATATAGGAAACATGTTCACCTTTATATTGCAGGTGTTTAAATTTAACACAATAATCATTTTGTATTTTTTATGTATTTTAGAAACACGGTACAGTTCATTCTGATACACCCTGTAGATCGTTGAAATGACGATTTACATTACATAAGTACTCTCAAATTAATGTGCATAATTTAGCCACATTACTGGGATCTGGGAAGCGGGAAAGGTGAATAATGACTGCTACCCTCTATTGTTAAGTAAGTGTCATTAAACGTCTTATTCGTAACGTAAATGTCGGAAATATGTAATGCATGTCACACACCGTACAATTAAATACAACCAAATATGTAAGTTCCCCCCTAGCATATACTAGAATATTTCCTAAAATATTTGACGGATTTAAATAATCTTCAGCTAGAAAGATGCACCCAATGGTTAGGCACATTTTGATACCACGTTTGGTGGCCTTGAGACAATGCAACGATAAGAAATTGTGCCATTTATCCATTTTTATACAGAAAAAAGTGGCACCAAATCAATAAGCAGATCATAATCTAAGACACGGTAGCATGACACAATAATAAGGGAAGGTGGGGTAATGGCGGACGCGGGGTAATCGCGGACAGGGCTGTATCTAAAGGCAGGTGAAAGAAGGTGGTATTTTGCCACCCTATGATGTTAGGTGCCTCTCCATTGAAATCACACAAAACCTAAATGGGATGGTTGTCTCGCAAATTCTCGCGAGAATTACAAAAATCACTTTTTGGGCAAGTTGATATTTTGGTGCATTACTTTCTCTTTGAAACTGGTATTTCTACATCAAGGAAAACAAAGTCTTATTATTTTTTTATTTAATGTATGATACCTTCTGATAAAAAAGAAATGAATTCGGAGTCACAATGATGAGCATAATAATAAGAGAGGATGTGCCCATACATTGTACATGGATTGGGGTAATCCCGGACATGTACCGTTTCCATGGTAACCAATATGGGCGTGGTCAATTTAACATCATAAATCGGTAATAGTTGTTGACCATATAAATATGTGACATTGTTCTTTGATTTCTGCTACACTTTTAAAAAGGGTATTTTTTAACTCCCATTGACATACTGTATTCCAATAAAAAGAGGGCTGCCATTGAAAAATACGGTCCGGGATTACCCCCAGAGTGTGGGGTAATGCCGGACGACGCCATTTTTTTATTGCGTCGTAGCTTCGAATTTCAAAATGATGAGTTGATAAAAACTTGATAAAAGGTAGAACCATCACAGTGCTTTGTGTTTACATGATTTTTATTGTTATATGACGTATTATATGTGTGTTATACCTCTCTGACAAAATGTGTCCGCCATTACCCCACCTTCCCCTACACAAAGAAATATCAATTTCATGGACAAAACCAGCCATAGACAGTAAGATTTCGTGCCACTTTTTGTCTGTATAAAAATTGATAAATGACACCATTTCTTATCGTTACATATTTGGTTGGGTGTATATAGGTGATGTAGGAATATGAGCTTGTCTATTCTTAGTTGATAATATCAGTTTGGAGATTAAAGCCATTATAAGTCATTATAGAGACTTTAAGCAGAGTATGATAATGTTTACGCTGACAACTCAAACTAGGATTATCAGGTAGATTAATCCAAAGAAGGATACACACAGACATAATATGCACTGCACATAGCATGTTTTAATTAATGAATTATTGAACATATGGTCAGGTTGTCCCAAAACTAAAACATATTTGGATAGAGAAGACTTGTAAAATTTGTTTCGATACCAAACTGATAATAATTGCTAATTCCGAAATGTAACACTGCACTTGCTATGCATATAAACGATTATAATGATGATCTTTAAAAAGTGAGGGGAGTGAGATGGGAAAATAGGTAGTGAAGAGAGAAAAGGGTTTCCCATGGTGATTCTTTTTAAATTCTGATTGAAATATGCACAAATGATAATAAGTGAAAGTTTTTTTGAACAAAAATTCACATGAATGAAATGCGAGGAACATGCAACATGTAATTCCAGCGACGTATATCATGAGTCCCGCAACAATTGTATGGTACTGTGAGGTAAATGGCCAAACCTTTTAGCGATTGTTTTATATTAAGGGAACATAGAAAAAGGGTCAAATTGGGTATAAAAATAATTCTACAAGTTTTCTTTATCTAAATATGTTTTCATTGTGGTACTTCAATGAAGACAGAAACAAAGCTTTAAAAGGGTATTAACATAATCAATTTTAATTACGTTCATATCTTTAAAAGGATACCTACCTCAGACGCTACTATTAAATTGCAATAAATCAAATAAATCAACCAAAGAAAGTCATGATATATTACCCCGGATACCAGGGCATATCCGTGGTCAAAAAAATCTCAGAATATGAAGGGAACAGAACCGTAATGAAGTAGGGCACATCAAACAAATCCTTTCCATTTATTTTCAATGAGTTTAATATATAGGTTAGGTTAAGGGGGCTGTGCACCTTCAGGTACAGCCTCCGTAAAACTGCCGTAACTTCTTCATTATTCATTTAATCTAGATAAAAGTATACATATTTTTTGCAGGAAAGGGTTCAATGAATCCAACCATGATCATGAAATTGACCACATTCAATAATTTGATTACCCATTCACTTATTATATATTCACCTGCCTATTCACCTGTATTATATTAACTCGTTCATTTAAATCATTCACGATCACCTATTCACATTTATCATTCTTATAAAATTATCGTGAATGCACGATTTTGTATAAGGCCATGTGTTTTGAACTCGCCACCCTTACCGTTGCATGTACAGATTTTACCATTTTAAACCATCTGAGATTCGAATTAGCATATCACAATAACTACTTGTTCTACCCCATAAAAAGTATATATTTTCTGAACGAGAATTTAAACATTTTGTGATTAAGAATGTTAATAAATATCGATTTTTCTCATACTTTGATTTCAGCTCAATGATATGTTTATACATATCCCAATCATAATGTTACTGTGCATATTAGTTCCTCATGCAATTACCCATCAGAACATAATGGATGTCAATGGTAACTTGTTGAAATATACTAAATCGAGAAGTAAATAAGCACACACGTTTAAATTTCATATTTATTAGAGTTTACAAGTATATTTTGGGGGGTATGCACCCTTTCCTGATTTAAACGCCATTTTTGAATTCCCCTATTTGATAGCTTTCCAAATATGTATAATTTTGCTCTCATCGGTTGAATACTTCTTTTGTTATAGTCATGTATATAAAACCGATGGATTAGGACAAGTTCACTGTGTAGCGAATAGGGGGAAAAGCCAAGGACAATGCAATCGATTCATTATTACAATTGTTACATAATAGTTGTCACGTTTGTTGAAACAGAATCTTAGAACATAAAGTAATCTATAAAATGAGAGCAAAATCATGTTTAATCCATACATGGATGAGGAGTTATTGTAAATTGAACGTATATTCCCCATAGATATTGTACACAGCGCCACCGCCACTGCCGCCGCCGCCGCCACCACCCCTGACTTTCACAATATAATCAATCATATCTCAGCCAAACAGTTAGATAAATAGGCTTTCATATGATACATCATTTATTATATAGCTCTACTACATTCAGAGTTAATAGAGAGAGTGGCTTACATCAACCCATACATAACCAGTGCCCCACCCCCTCTGTGAGCTGATTGGCTGAAGCAAACCACTCGCGAAACCGCGCGTAATTAATTTCCCGGACACACGTGAGGCAGTGGCGTATCTGGGGTTTTTTCAGGGGGGGGGGGGGGCAAAGGGTCTTTTTTCCCGGTGAACACCAGTTCGACCTTATTAAGTAAAAAAATGTGCAGCGGGGTTGTTTATTCCAGCAAATGTCGTTGCATCCTAAAGTTGATGCGCGCGGAGCGCGCGAAATTTCAACAACATATCTACACGAATCTGGCCATTATTAAGGTACATTTTCAAACGGGTTTCTATAATGATATTCCTGGACAAATGCGCGCGAGAAAATTTGCCATTTTTATACTAAATTGCCCATCATCAAACCGGGCAAGTGGCAAAGTTGTCATTTAGATGGGAATTAAGTTAATCCCTTAGATTATCTCTTTCCTTCTCCCTTTTATTTTCCTCTTCTCCCTTTTCCTTTCTTTTCCTTTCCCTTTTCCTTCTCTCTTTCTTCCTTTCTCTTCCCTTTCCTTCCCCTTTTCCCTTTCCTTTACCCTTTTCTCTTCCTCTCTTCCCTCTCTTCTTCCCTTCTCTTCGATTTTTTTTAGCCCGGTAGTTTGAGCTGGCCTTCCCGGTCAAAGCCGTCTGGGGGCACTCTGCCCCCTGACCCCCCGGGAGATACGCTACTGACGTGAGGGCGCGACCATAAAGGAAATAGCCACAATTAGCGAATGACATGATAAGAAACGGGCGTGGTTGGAGCATAAAAACTGGCAACCGCCGGTGGTAAACTCGAGTTTGTGTTAGACTTGCATGACTTGTCTACACAAATCGTTATTGCGTCAATGTTGCAAGTACTAAGATAACGGAGCAAAGTTACCACCGCATCATTTGATAAGTCAAGGTTGATCATTAGAAGTATACGAGCGTATGTATGTGATCAGTATAGATTTCACTTTGTCATTGGAATCCATTTTGTTTTCATTTGCCTGTTAATTGATCTAAAAATAGCCAATTCAATGGCAAATGTGCGCGTGGAATGTTGTTTGAACCAATACAATTTACTCATAATTGCTTTTGTGGCTGGTAATCAACATCCAATGGTTGAAACACACAACAACAAAAAATAGTTATTACTAACGATATACTGTGTGGAATAATCATGAAATTGCGTTTATTGTGTTTCGACAATATAGACTGTAGGCCGTGCATGTTTTATTCCTTCAGAAAACAATTCTAGCACTCTCCATCTAGGGGATAGATGAAATGTGGCTTAAAATGAAGCTAATATATGCCTGATCAATATTTTACCTTATCCCACGTTCGTAGGTTGCACATTATGACCCTAGACCTCGATTTAGGGTCAAAGGTCACATGTGTTTCAATGGGAAGTCAAAAACTAAATTTAACATGGTAAAAAAACTAAAAAATGAGCTATTGACTATGAAAAGTATATTATATTGTTGGGATGAGTGTTTTAAACAAAAAAGTCAATCACAACTTTGATCGTAGATCAATAGTTTTTGAACTGTGACCTTTTGAAAAAGACAAGTTGGCCAAAATAGGCCATTTTGGTCATTTGTTTGCAAAATTGGCACAAAAATGACATGTTATCATCATTAAAAAAATATTTTGACTCAATGTGAATTGATAAACCATGTTATAATGTTGGTTTATAGATGAACTTTACATTAAAAGACATTTCAAAAGTCAATGGTGTCCGCATGCCATGGCAAACAGCTTTAATATCCTTCAAATTCATCGAAAATGGGTAAAATCTGAGTCAAATTTAAAGGATTTGAAGGATATTAATGCTGGTTGCCATGGCATCAACATACCATTGATTTTTGAAATGTGTTGTAATGTAAGGTACATCTATATACCAACATTATAACATGGTTTATCAATTCATAATGAGTCAAAATATTTTTTTAATGATGATATCATGTCATTTTTGTGCCAATTTTGCGAAAATATGACCAAAATGGTCTATTTTGGCCAACTTGTAATTTTCAAAAGGTCACAGTTCAAAAACTATTGATCTACGATCAAAGTTGTGATTGACTTTTTTGTTTAAAACACTTATCCCAACAATATAACATACTTTTTATAGTCAATAGCTCATTTTTTAGTTTTTTTACCATGTTAAATTTAGTTTTTGACTTCCCATTGAAACACATGTGACCTTTGACCCTAAATCGAGGTCTAGGGTCATAATGTGCAACCTACGAACGTGGGATAAGGTAAAATATTGATCAGGCATATATTAGCTTCATTTTAAGCCACATTTCATCTATCCCCTAGATGGAGAGTGCTAGATTGATTGATACAGACCTACGTCCCAGTGTCTAATAGAAACAGAATTCGTGCTGCAATTAGCCATAGACGGTAAAAGTTTTTACTGTCTGTGAATTAGCGTAATAAATACCATGTTAATACATAATACTATGATTGATATCATTACGTTCCCATAACTCGTTGATTGTAGCAAGTAACATTATACTCGCTGAATTGACTGCAAACTACAATATAAACATCATCGTGCGATACGGTGGATTTAATTCAAATCATATCATGGCATCGAATTTATTTGTCTTCAGCTTGATTCACTGTGCTATCCAGCCCATTACCATCATCGCCAACTTGCTGACGATAGTAGCCTTCTCTAAGATTCCGGCTTTGCAAACACATTCCAGTAATATTCTAATATTTGCACTCTCGATCACTGACTTTTGTTGTGGTATATATCAGCTTTTATATTTTGGAGTGCCTTTCATGATAAACTCAGGTCCTCCGCTAGGTGAGATTGGATGCATACTAACAACACCTGTCGACCAGATTTACAACGCTGGTAATTTGATTTTAGTGGCAATCAGTATTGATAGAGTTTTGTTCGTGTCTTTAGACTACGCAAAGTATGATAAGATGATGAGTAAACTACGCCTTAAAGTGACAATAGGCATCTGTCTTCTCATCACCTTCCTGGCATCTCTTTTTGAACTTAGCCTTTGGAATTATGCCAAGAGAAATAATGTAATTGCGGCAGGCATCAACTTTAAGCAAATCTGCCTGAGCCCTGCTAGACGCATGAAGGGGTTTGGTATTTACATATCTGTGTGTTTCTATTTTCTCCCTCTTCTGTCGGTTGGTATCTTAAGCGTTATCTTTGTCAACCGCCTTTTGGTCAAGATAAATAAGAGCAGACGGATTGGACATGTACATACTGTAGCAGATGGGAGTGCCAACGAAAGGAGACAGGAAACAGTAGGCACAAGGCGTTATATCAAATCAGCGATAACATTAGCTGCCCTTGTATCAGCCATGGGCATCAGTATGTTACCTTACTGCATATACCTTCTTGTAGTCGCGGTGTCTGGAAGTTATAGTCCTGCCGTTACCCAAAGTATGTAGTTGGTTTTACAGTTAAATCCACTACTTGATCCCATTTTCTACGCGGCAACACAAAAATCTATAAGAGAATTCTACAGGAACAAAATGAGGGCGTTAGTTCGCAGATTGAAAGAATTTCGTTATCCTAACCTGAATTAAGTTATTATCGCGTCGTTAAGTTTCGTTTCACATCTGATTGAACAATAAACAGATGAAGGTAGTCGAGATTGACCAATCTCAATGACTATTTATAACCGATGGCACTCGCTTAATTATTATAAGAGCACATAGGCCTAATAATTCGCTGTTATACCTTAATCTCACAGTGCACGTCTTAACCAATGAAAACAATAATGTTGTGACGCTAATTTACACTAATGATTTATCATTCTATATATGAAGAGCTTTGTTGCAAAAGGGCCACCAGACCACTCCGACATGTTACTCATTTTGCATTGGTGAATTTGTATTGACCATAAGTCCATGGAATTAATCAAATTATTGTATCGCTGTGTTCATTACTGTTTCTATGACTTGGATAAGTGCATCCATGCACGCCAATTGAGGCAACATTCAATACAAGCCACATTCCACATAATGCATAGCCATCCATGCAATAATGTACAATGAGTAAAAAGGCAGAAGTGGATGTAGGCCCTTTTGCAAAACAGCTCTTCATATGTCAATAATTATCATTTAGGCTGCGAGATGAGAGTTAAACTCGCAACACTTGTCCCGCCGTGTTCGAATACTAATGGGCCCCCTCACATGTATCCGTGTGAGCTTGGCGACTACCGTGTGAAAAATGGGTGCGGACGGCGGCACCCACGGTTGGCTGTATCCCGTCCGTTGAACACGTTTAGGAGACTTTGCCGGCCATCCACGCCAGGCAGGAGTTTTTAGAATGCTCAAATCTCCTGCCGGGTGAGTAAAAGCGGCGGCGAACGGTGACAGCACGGTATGAGGACGGTAACAGGACGGCGCACCCGTTTCGCGTCCGTTCGCAGGACGGTGATGGACGACGACCATCTAATGTCGCTGTCACATTAGCCGTGTGGGCTCACCGTTCGCCACCGTTTGAAAAAAGTTGGTGCGGACGGCGGCACACGGGAGGACACACGGTGGGCCGTTTCCCGTCCGTTGAACACGTTCAGGGGACTTTGCCGGCCATCCGCGTCCGGCAGCGGCAGGAGTTTTGAGCATGCGGTGAGAACGGTAATTGGCCCTTCACATGTATCCTTGTGAGCTGGGCGGCCCCTTACCGTTTTATAGAACAACAGAGTCCAACACGGTGAACATTCAGCAAAAAAGCAAACAGCCCTTTATAAGCTGAGCGCTCAAGCTCGCCGCTTCACTTACATTCCGGGAATCTATCTGTATTTGTCACATGTATCCGTGTGAGCTGGCCGGCCCCTTACCGTGTGAAAAAGATGCAGACGACGGCACACGGTGAGGACACACGGTGGGCCGTTTTCCGTCCGTTGAACACGTTACCGGGGACATTGCCGGCCATCCGCTCCCGGCAGGAATTTTGAGCGTTCTCAAAACTCCTGCCGGGTTAAATAAAAGCGGCAACGAACGGTGGGAGCCTGGTTTGAGGACGGTATAAAGTCGGTGCACCCGTTTCGCGCCCGTTCGCAGGGCGGTGGTGGTAGGCGGCCACCTTACTGTCTAAAAGAAAAACAACAGAATCCAAACAATCAGTAAAAAATGTCAACGGGCGCACTGATTTTTGTTTGTGGTCACCGGGTCCATACCGTTATATACCAGGTCTATACTGGGTCCTCACCGGCCTGGAACCAGGCTCACCGTCCTCACACATTTCTAGCTGACCGTTCTCATCGGTTGCATAACAACTCCTCACCGGGTCCTCGGTCCATACCGTTCTACACCGGATCTGTACCGGGTTATCACCGGCCTGGTACCGGGCTCACCGGCCTCTAGCTTACCGTTCTTACCGTGTCCTCACTGTGTGCATACCACCTCTATACCGGGTCCTCACCGGTCGGAACGCCTGGGTACCTGTCGAACCGCCTTGAAGGGCCCCCTCAGGCTTCCTTTTTTGAAATAGTCCAGACGCTAAACATTTGCCTTATTCACATAATAGAGTGCTGAGGGGTAACCCTTAGCAATTGAATAAGAAACTATTACAAAGTTCCATTCTTTACCACTTACGTATGACGACCAGGTAAATAAGAAGCTAACGCCCGTTTGAACGAGTCTTACAAGGCAGATGAATCGTCCATGTTTAACCAACAGATGGAAGATATTCAACTTGCTGACATGACGTGAATGGTGACTGTTCCGACACATGAAAAAAGCTTCCATGATCTCTATTGGAGAGACTGGAAGTCCGGTGTGAGGGTCAAGAAAATGGACCAAGACCTGCTTGCAGAATGGATGTATTTTCAGTTCATCGCTAAACAATGACAGCGGTCAAATTCCATCCGATCTTACTACCACCTGCTGCTCAGGACCTACCTACCCATCCAAATTAATCCTCCTACACTTGAGGAGTCACAGAAAACCATTCGTCAAATGAAGACCAAAAAGGCTGCAGGTTGACTGTGCAATGAAATTAGGGACACCTCAAGATGGCGGTGACGCATTTGGTATTAATTGTCCATGGATTCTGCATGGAAGTTTTAACTATGCCACCCTCAAACCACCAACCAGTGGACCACCCGTGTTATTGTTTCTCTACCAAAGAAGGAGGGACCTCTCTATTATGACAAACTATAAAGTACTTTCTCTTCTGCCAGTTGCAGCCAAAGTGTACAAACAAGATCCTGCTTACCAGAATTAGAGATCACGTTGACCCTATCTTAAGGATTAACCAGGATTGCTTTTGTCCTGGCAGTAGCTGTGCTCAGCAAATTCACATCCTCAGGAGGATCATTAAAGAGTGCACTACACTAAATGAGATATCCCCTACCCTTAAGAGCGTTGCTAAAATAGAAGGGCAAAGTATGTATGACAAAATCCTAAATTAAATAGACTTGACAGTAAGAATAATTGTGTAAATGCCTAGTATTCTTTTTATTAATTATGATTAATAGGACATCACATCCATGCACACTGACTTTAAAATGTGCATTTCAACCAGGTAAATTTCAGAGATCTTTCAAATTTGTCTTTTTACTTTAGAAACAAGGGCGATTACGGTGACATTTCCAATCTCGTCGAACATGCAGTCTCGTCAGGGCGGTCGTTTGGGATATTGAACAGGCTACCCTACCTTCTCACTTTTTGGTGAGAAAAAGTAATCATCTTCCAACCAAAATTCACTCTAAAAGTTCCATTTCAAAATTTAGTGGTCTAAAATAGGGTTTTATATCATTAATTTTGTACATATCCCTATGGGTCTCAATGGAGTAGTGTGCACCCGGAAGGGTTCAAAGACCGTCAGCTACCTCTCACAGTCACATTCATAGACTTTAAGAAAGCTTTCGACTACATAAACAAACTTTGCACTCAATATCAATGAGCTGCTCACACCATACTGATCGTCTGTTCATCTCCGCTCAGGCACCCGTAAACTCTTGTAGTCAGCGTTCGCGTTAAGTGGTTGCCCGGTTGCCCGGGACACCCAAAATTAGCACCGGGCAACCAACATGTACTTATTTGGTTGCCCGGTGGGCAACCAATTTTTTTACAAGAAGTGAAACACTTAACACATGCATTTAAATATTTTACAGAACGGGCAACCAAAAAATCTGCCGGGCAACCACAATTTCCTGCTTGGTTGCCCGGCGGGCAACCAGATTTTTTTCCTTAATTCGGACGCTGCTTGTAGTCCCTAGTGCACTGCAACATACGGGGACAGGGATTTCTGCGTTGCGTTGCAGGACCAAAACTCTGGAACAATCTTCCCTTACAGATCCGTAATTCAAAGACGGTCGTAGTTTTTAGGACCGAGCCTATTTTCCACCGTGTAAACAGCCGTCAGCTGAGATTCCTTGGACAAATGTTAACGATCTCCCTGATGAAGAGCCTGCTAAAAAGTATGTTACCTACGTATCAACACATGGCCGAAGGAAATCTGGTCGTCCATGCACATCTGATTTTACATACAACGTTTTAACCAGGGGACAATGATGACGTGATCCAAGAACGGCAGATAGTCACTCTTGCTAAACACCGCGCCGTGCATGGAGAAACTTGTGGTCGCCTGCTCTGCAGCCGAAAAAGAACATAATATGAGTAACAAGTATCAACATCTAACATTTCATTTCAATCTCACTATCAATGTTTATTAAGAATGTTAAAACCCGGTTCAAATCTTTTAAAACCTGTTTCCATATGATGCAAGTTCTTTTTGTTTTAATCTTTTTGTGTTAAACAGTGGTTAAAGGTAAGTCCGTTCATAACCTTGACATTTAGAGTATTAAAAAGAGTTAACAATTGTACTGTATAACTTAATAAGGGATGGAAAGAGAGGCCAGCGGATTACGCATTATGCGTCGATACAATATCAAGTAGTTTTTTATACTACTTGGTACTTGGTACTTGGTTGGATATCCTCCGTAGTACTCCGCAGGGAAGTTTTAACAGGAGGTGGGTGGTCACAGGGGGGATTAAGGTTGGGGGATGCTCTGTTTGAAGGAGGTTTTTGAGGGCAGGTCGATGGTGGATTGGGGGAGTTTGTTCCAGTCGGTGATTGTACGCGGAAAGAAGGAGTTGGTAAATGGAGCCAGTCTGATGTTGTAGAGTTTGAATTGTTGGTCGTGTCCTCTTCGTTCGCGGTCTGTTTTCGGGGCGATGTACGTCTTGGAAATGTTGAGTTGGTCGTGGTGGATCTTGTACAGACAAGTCAGTCTATGTGCTCTTCTGTGGTCTTGTAGGCTGGTCCAGTTAAGGCTGTTTAGCATGTCTGTTAGCATGTCTGTAACTAAATGTATCTATAATATACATCTTCTCCTGACCAGCCTAATTATTGGCTTGCATTATCCAAGACATTCCATGATCATACTGTACTACTAAACCACTGTGTTATTGCATCATGAACATGCATTGGGACTAGACTTTATTGTTTATTGGCATCAGCAGCAAGCTGCCTCGATGGACACTAGATTGGGGTAAACAGAGGATCTTAATTTTAGATATAATAGTTACCCCAGGAGTTACCCGCCGGGTTGCAAAGCTGCAAGCGCAACACCGTTAATCACTGTTAATTGCCGTCTCTTTGATTGTACTCGTAATTTGTCATTTTAAAACTGATGTTCTCATCTTGGTTATTATTTCATAGATAGAAACTGGAGATTATAATGATTACCAATCCTCCCTTTTATCTTACAATCACCACATGAAAGACTATAGCTCTGGTTTAAAACCGTCTGTGTATTCCGTTTATAGCCATAGATTTCAGTATTTCCTTAGATTCACATAATGGTCAGTGTAAAACCCGGGGAAAGTGCTTCCCGAAAAACATTTTGTGATACCCATCGTGTTGGAGCATGCGATTGGTATATAGTCATGTGGGGTATTGTCTCCTCGATATAAGAATATCGCTGTTGGCAAATTAAAATCCTGTGCTAATTAGCTTGCAAAATAAAGTGCCAGTACCTAAATTAAGTGCAGTAACTATGTACTATTCTAGCAACACTACTCTATTGAATTCATGGCGAACCCATTAACGCGTGTCTTTGTGTCGTTATTGAATTGAGTTGCCACCTCGAGTTCGATTCTCATTGATCATGAATATTTTTCGATGAGAATCGAACTCGAGTTCGTTTTAGGAACATTTACTCCGATATGCAGCTATTCGCTCGTAAATCCGTTCATTCGTCTTAGCATACTGTATTCAATTCATAACTTTTGAAAGTGTGCGTACCACCGCGCTTCCACTCAAATTGATCGTTACATGGAAACGCGAACGCACAGCGCAGGTTATTGATATATTGCCAAGACCTCCAAAATGTACTTGTACGCGCATCAATGACCTGGGGGCGGGGCGTTTTGTGTGACGTTGTGCATGGTAACAAGAGGCAGATGTTTGCGAGTGGGGCCCTGAACATGGATACACGCGACACGACTACTCGCGGCTGTACTTTCAACAATAAATACTACATTGAAAACACAACAAAACACCATTTTTATATCGTTGTAAAATGTCAATGATGAACGAACGGCAAATTTGGTCTGCATGATTTGAATAACTGGCGTGTGTTTGTACCACCAGCGCCTAGCCTGCCCTACAGATACTGACTGGTAACTGGACGTCCCTCAGCAGCGAGCGCAGACTCGGTGAAATTTTGTAAGCTTCATCATGGACCCCAAATGACACAAGTGACGAGCGAGGACGTACAATGTATGTCATAGCGATTGTAAGCTAAACATCGCTCTGACGTTGCGTGTCTGTCTCAGTCTCACCGGCAAACACGGCCGTATCAAGCATCAGTGAAATAAATCTGATTACAGGGCTAACAAACTAGTATAAAATTTGACTGGGGACGCAAAAAAACCCCATGATAAACAGCCTAGTACAGAACAGGAATCTGTCTCATCAAAGGTGACTTTATAAATGTTTCAATTCAAGAAACGTATTCAAAATCGAAGTCAGGCGTCATCCATTTTTGTTGTAAAACCGAAACTGACAAGATTAAAAAATGTTAGGCTAAATTAACTAGGCCTACGTACGAGCCTACTCCTAGCTAGGCCTATGATAGCCATCCCGTCTACGACACATGACAACCCATTTAATTTTTGTCAAATCTTGACAAACACTGATGACACTGCAACTATAATAATAATTAGGGCAAGACAACATACTTTTGTTTGTCAAAAAGACTCACGATGTAGGTCTAGTACTAGTAGGCCATCAATCGAATAACGTCGTCTCTAAACAAGCAGACAAAGAATGGAATCGTACAACACGATTTAGCTGCGATTTTGATTATATTTCCCCATCAATTGACCATAAACATAAGAAGGTTTGAAGTGATTCGACTTTGATCCATGGATCCATGATTATGATGAGACATCATGATCCCGGTCATGATCATTTGCATTGACTTTTCAATGATGAATAAGCTTACAAAAATAGCTTCAAAAACTTATTCGTACGGTAGATCTGAGACGAAATATTCGTCCAGGGTATGAAGTCATATTTCATATAATATTATTTCCAATCGGCGAAATTGATCTTTCCTGCTTCTGAATTCTTTACAGGATCGGGAATGAAGAAACAATTCTGTCGTTTGTTTATTTATTTATTTTCCGTGCTTGTTTGCAAATCAAAAACTAAATTAATTTGTGGCCCTGAACATGCATAATATTTGCCGAACTGTGATTGGTCTATCTCATAATTGTTCTTTATAACAGCTTCTCCGCTATTGGTCAAAGAAAAACAATCCAGAGAAAAACAATGACGTAGTGGGGAATCCCCTAGATTGCCCTAGATTGCTCCATTATTCAATGGGGTGGTGTTTATTTACCTCAGGGGGAAATGACACAAAAATACGAACTCCAAAGTCAAAATATAAACCTTTAGCATGTTTAGAATAACTTAATATTACAATTTGGATGCTAATCAACATTAAATGACAGTTATGAATAAGATTGGTGACTTTGTACGGACTATTCTAAGGTTCTTGTTTGAAATCGCTGACTTTGTTTTGGTACCTCGGGATTGCCCCTCGGGGGCGTGCCGCCCCCTCGGGGCAATCCCTTGGTACCAAAACAAAGTCAGCGATTTCAAACAAGAACCTTAGAATAGTCCGTACGCAGTCACCAACCTTAAACTAAAGACAGCAAAAAAAGTAACTCGGCTGTTGTAAAAGCACCTATAATTTTAAAATTGTTACTCATATTCTAGGGGGTGGGGTACCGCGCCATTTTGTCCCGAAGCAATGATTATGACGTCATATTTTTGTCGATTTTCAGAACTCTTGTATTGGATTTACGTGCAAAAAATATGCCCTTGGCATCATACTTTCCCAGGTGTGCAGTTCATTTTAAATTTCAGATGTTCTAAAATGGATGGTTTTCTAAACAATTCGAGAAAGAAAATCGAACTGCACACCTCTGAATTGCCAAAAAAATGCTTTAAACAAGTCCACTTTTTGTGCCTTTGAACAGAGTGTCTGTCGGGAATGTAGAATTACTAGCGCATTAACCCATGACCCCGGTGCATGTTCGCTGTGTATAACAGATCGTAACATGAATAATGCAACGTTTCAGTCAAGCAATGATTGGGTAAGGGTATGGACTTACCGGGTTGATGTGTGGTAGAGCATGACATTGTATTCAGTGAGATCATTTGCATACGTGGGACTTCTACACCATACCGCTACCAATGTTTTTGGACCGTATAAATGACGGCATTTCTTGTGTTCGAAAATGTCAACGTTTTTTACCTTTCTTTCAAAAATAAGGAGTATCATCACATTACAAACACATTTTGTGTGAGAGAAACACACACATTTGGCAAAAATGGCACAATAAAAATCCGTTCGTTACAAATAAAATAAATATGACTAAATAATAAAACTATCACAATTATAGTCATCGGTCTCTGTGGCGTATGACGTTGGACGTGTCGTTGGCAATCGGCAATCACGGGTTCGAGTCCCGGAAATTGCTTGTTATCCTTTTATTTTTAACTTGATGGTAGATTAATGTAACATCATTGTTATGTCAATTTTTATAAATTATAAAGACCGCCCATGCGTTTATAGTTATCTTTTTATTTATTTATCTATCATTTTACTCTTGATTTATTTAACTTTGTATCTAAACAATTAAAATGCGTAAACAATTATATTATTGCTCGATAAATAAGTGATTTAAATTGAGTTCAGTTTGATACTGATAGCAAAACTTGTTGTAAAATCATTTTACTAATGTGTCCAACAATTTCTCCTTTGCACACTTTGTTTATACATTCAGAGATGTCACTTTTAGCTTGTTATAGCTAGGCTAATAATATACAATTGTAAGCAAGTTTGCGACCTCTTTGATTTTAGGCTGGTAACACAATCCCATAGTGCATTTCGTTAAAACAGTGTAAATATTTTTTTCAACTGTACGTATCACGTGACAACCACGATCGTTTTCGCAAAATATCGCAAAATGGCGCGGTACCCCAACCCCCCTACTCATATTCTAAAAATGAAAATACCAGGAGATGGAAAATTTAATTTACGGTGATTTTGACACCTTGTTTGTTAAAATCGATCGAGTATTGTTGTCGCGGTATGTGCTTACAGATGAAAAGCGCCCATTTCCATTGTTGCAGTAACTCCTATTGATCTCTCTGATTCAGCGTGAAGATAATAGCGTGAATGTTGATATCAAATCTGCCCATTTGCGTTCAACAATAAGAACACGACAGTTCTTTTCATTAAAAAAAGAAGGAAAAAAAGGTTGAACTTACATGGTTGTAATCGTGGTAATACGAGGCATTTTAACTAGTTAAATACTGACGACACATCACAGCTCAAATCAATGCTCTTGCAACTTCTGTTTTTTGTTTTGTTTTGTCCCGGATTATGCTAATCAAGTTTACAGCTCAACAAGAACAGCTAATCAAAATTCCCGCTATATTATCTTCACGCTGACTCGGAGAGATCAATAGAAGTTACTGCAACAATGGAAATGGGCACTTTTCAACTGTAAGCACATACCGCGACAACAATACTCGATCTATTTTAACAAACAAGGTGTCAAAATCACCGTAATTAAATTTTCCGTCTCCTGGTATTTTCATTTTTAGAATATGAGTAACAATTTTAAAATTATAGGTGCTTTTACAACAGCCGAGTTACTTTTTTTTGCTATCTTTATATGTGCCGAAGTGTGGCACGGAGAGACTGGACTCCCTTAATTGATAGTTATGGACGTGATCGGACTGTCATTGGTCTGAATAATTTTAGAAGCCTGATCAGGCTACTAACTTGGATATTTTGGTATATAAAATATTTCAATTTTCTGTAAATATCTCATTCACTCTCGATCTCCTATTAGTCCAATTTGTCGTTAAAGGTAGATGACCCGATCACATTTTTGTAACACAGAATTATTTCAAACATACGGAGATTTTCATATCATATGAAAGCTCGTATTTTTCTCATCATCATACTGAAATTTGACGGCCTAATTCGGTATAATGACAGAGAAATCGACGAAATAGCGTTAAATTACCGCGAATGGTGGTTACCACCGATATAGTTTGTGTACTACTCAATGGGTACAGTTCACAGCATCTTGTGCGTCTAAAATAAGAACCATAATAGCTATGCATCTCAAATTTTGGGACACGACGTTTTTAAGGATGACTTTCATGTAGAATAGAAAACTTCAAGATGAAAATCGGAACATCTACCTTTAAGTTAAGGTAAATAATTGCTGTGATATGGATGTTATTTCTGATGAAGATAGCAATGTAACATACATTGTATGGGTGCTACCTACTGAAGAAAGCAGTGCAATAGGCTGCTATCTACTGAAGATAGCAATGTAACATACATTGTATGCAGCGATGGAAATAAGACCCGCCCGCCCGCCCATAGCGGGTAACTTTCGTGTCGGGCGGGTGAAGATGCAAAGGTACCCGTCCGACTGGCGGGTAACATTTTTTTTACATTTTTGAACCTCAAAGTGTAAGTAACAGCAAGTTCAGGGTCTAATTTTCAGTAGCGTATCTCCCGGGGGTCAGAAGGTCAGAGTGCCCCCCAGACGGCTTCGACCGGGAAGGCCAGCCCAAACTACCGGGCTAAAAAAATCGAAGAGAGGGGAAGAAGAGAGGGAAGAGAGGGGGAGGTAGAGAGAAGGAAAAGGGAAAGGGGGAGAAAGGAAAGGGAGTAGAGGAAGATAAAAGGGAGAAAGGAAGAGAAAATCTAAGGGATTTACTTAATTCCCATCTAAATGACAACTTTGCCCCTTGCCCGGTTTTATGATGGGCAATTTAGTATAAAAATGGCAAATTTGCATTTGTCCAGGAATATCATTATAGAAGCCCGTTTGTAAGAAAAATGTACCTTAGTAATGGTAAGTTTCGTGTAGATATGTTGTTAAAATTTCGCGCGCTACGCGTGCATCAACTTTAGGATGCAACGTCATTCGCTGGAATAAACAACCCCCCTGGAAAAATCCCAGATACGCCACTGGTAATTTCATCACTCGGATGACTGCCATGATGATAGAGGAGATCAGGTTGATTTAGGAGATTAAAGAGAGTATTGGATTGATGAACATGATGAATACGAGGAGCTGTTCCGGGCTAGGGTTACAGTGGAACATCGTACAATTAAGACAAAAACATGTAATTGTATCATCATTTAAAAGTTATCTTGCTCTTAATTGTTTGCTGCAAAATATTATGAAAAAACCTTGGGCTGGTGGAATTTTTGCCGGGCAGGTACATTCTGTGAGTTACCTGCCCGACTGGCTAGTTGAAAAAAATCTGAAGTTCCATCGCTGATTGTATGGGTGCTACCTACTGAAGAAAGCAATGCAATAGGCTGCTATCTATACTGAAGAAAGCAATGCAATAGGCTGCTATCTACTGAAGATAGCAATGTAACATACATTGTATGGGTGCTACCTACTGAAGAAAGCAATGCCATAGGCTGCTATCTACTGGAGAAAGCAAAATAGGCTGCTATCTACTGAAGAAAGCAGTGTAATATATGGTGCTGATAGCAATGTAACATACATTGTATGGGTGCTACCTACTGAAGAAAGCAATGCAATAGGCTGCTATTTACTGAAGAAAGCAATGCAATAGGCTGCTACCTACTTAAGAAAGCAATGTAATATATGGGTGCTGATAGCAATGTATCATACATTGTATGGGTGCTACCTACTGAAGAAAGCTATGCAATAGGCTGCTATCTACTGAAGAAAGCAATGTAATAATATGGTGCTGATAGCAATGTAACATACATTGTATGGGTGCTACCTACTGAAGAAAGCAATGCAATAGGCTGCTATCTACTGATGAAAGCAATTTAATATATGGGTGCTGATAGCAATGTAACATACATTATATGGGTGCTACCTACTGAAGAAAGCAATGCAATAGGCTGCTATCTACTGAAGAAAGCAATGTAATATATGGGTGCTGATAGCAATGTAACATACATTGTATGGGTGCTACCTACTGAAGAAAGCAATGCAATAGGCTGCTATCTACTGAAGAAAGCAATGTAATATATGGGTACTGAAAGCAATGTAATCCCTACCCCTAAAAAGTACAAATCAAACTTAAAGGAAATATGTAAACTGATAGAAGTTCGGCTAATCTTCCTAAATGTAGGCCTAAACAATATCACACAATAAATGGCCGCATTTATATTTGTCTAATCATTGATATTTGCAACAAGAATTTCTTTAAACTTATAAAAATACACACCTGTAGGACTTGGTACCGTATATTATCATTATCACGACAGTGTTATGGCATTCGCTCGAAGCCTTCATACTGACATTTTCCCGAGTCCGTTGTTTAGGTTCTCTTGATTTCAATGACCTCCAGAAATGTATTTTTCTTTTATTTAGAGTTGATATTGGACTCTTTGTCAGGGTATTTATCATATTCTTATGTCACTTTCATTGTCTCTTTTAACTTATGTCTATTTGTGTTTCTTGTATATTTTATGTTGGGCCATTGTTCACCTCTTTTTATACACGAAGACCAAACAAAAACAAGCTAAGTTATATCACGTTATACATAGGCCTGAGTGGATTTTGTTATCCTACAATAAGAACTATAATGTAGATTCAAAACAGCAACACCCCTATTCAATTTCCTTTTAGTACCGATGCTGTTGACATATTAGGCGTTATTGTATTATTTCAGGTATTAAATCGATATCACTGAAAACTTGGATCAGCCAATATCCTTGATTCCAAAGCTATGAAAGGGCCACCCATCAGCCCATTTCAAAAAAATGCATAGTAAAATTATGATTGGGATAGGAATAAAAAATATAAATATCATTAGGTCCTATCTAAATTTCGATAGCATATGTGGATTCCTTGTGAGACTACAGTTCAGAAAATATATACTTTTTATGGGGAGAACGAGTAGTGATTGCGATATGCTAATTCGAATCTCAGATGGTGTAAAATGTAAAATTCTAGACATGCAACGGGAAGGGTGGCGAGTTCAAAACACATGGCCATAACCTCAATTGCACTATTTCGTAAAGATTAAATAAAATGATTATGGTGTAAAGTATTAGTGTCAGCAGTATCATTGACATCTAACTTCGGTTAGTGGTGGCAATATCTGGGGGTGGCAACTCCAAAATTGATTTTAAAAATCATAACCATACTCAATAGCAATTACAATCTATTGTTTTCAAGTGCTTGATAATTAAACATAATACTTAGATCATAAATTGATTGCACATGATATGAAGTCTCGTTTTAAAGCACTTATTATAAGTGCAATAGTCAGTCCATAGTTCATCCAATATTGAGAACAAACAAATACACAATGTAATGAAATAGATATAGGATCTGATCCTAGATTCTGCAGGGCCAACACGGACGAAGAATTATACTACACAATGTTTTTATAGTACTAGTAGGCCTATACCAAGTAAAACAGGCCATAGTAGGCCTACCTGATGATGTGAGGGATTCACAATACTGTGCAAGTGGTTATTTTCGCGTGTATACTGGAAGTTACTTTGGGCGTAATGGCAGACCAGACGTCGGATATAACACTGGAAATATTATTATCTTAATTGATTTGAATGAAATATTAGTTATCATGTTACCATGGAGAGAGAGAAGGAAGCATGTGAAATAACGCAAGATCAGCTCTATAGGTAGGTGTACGGTCGGTAGCCATGGTAGCCTATAAATAAGGGTTTCACACCCTTGCTATTTTAGGACGTACAGGGTGTCTCAAAAAAACCCGTGCACGTGTTTAACCAACTTATTGACCATGAAATTCTAGAATTTTGTGTAACAATTGTATAAATATTGATAGACTAAACACTTAGCTTTCATATGCCGTTTATTTCATCTAATTTGGTTTTGTCAATCCTGAGATATGATCAATTAACTAAAGCTACCTAAAATCGAAGTTGTGCCAATTTTACGGAAAGAATGCTAAAAGATAAGCATTAAAACCCTCGTCCTTTTAAGGGAGGGTGGTCGCAGATTGCGCTAGAACGCAAAAAAACAGTGAACTAGGGCGTCTAGGTGATCGCTTTTACATTCCCTGCGCTCATTTTGACGAAAACAAATTGAGGCTGCCACCTTACCCGGGGGTAGGGTAAGCCGTCAAAGTCCGATTGTAAGGGGGTGGTTGCCACTGCACCTTACAATTTTTTTGTTCCTGAAATATTTTAGCATAGGCCTATGTTAGAAACACCATTTCCATCACTTATAAGCACAAAATCGGGTGAAATTCCGATATTTAGAACTTTTTTGGCGAATACTTCTATGATATTTCACTGTCCAGCGAATATGGCGAGATTTTGAGGTCGGCTATGTTTGGTGATGTCATTGTGACGTCATGCGTGAGATGTTTGTACTTGTTTTAGTATGTATGGATAGAGGGAACCTCTAGCTATAACATGATACCAAATAAGCATACTCTGCATTTCGGATTGGATTTTTTTAGGGGGTGGTAACCCTGGTGGTAACAACCCCTCTCTCCGGAGTAACCCTTTCTATTAATTGCAAACTGTAAAGTGACACAACGTCGACTTTAGGTAGCTTTAGTTAATTGGTCATATCTCAAGATTGACAAATCCAAATCAGATGAAATAAACGGATTATGAAAGCTAACCGTTATGGCTATCACTATGTATACAATTGTTACACCAAATTCTATAAGTTCACGGTCAATAAGCTGGATAAACACGTGCACGGTTTTTTTTGAGACACCCTGTATTGTTGAATTATACACCTTTCTAATAAACTTTCTGATTTTATTTTCTTCTTCTGAGGATTGCAAGCTTTTGATTTGACGTAAACATTTATTATAAAACAAATCGAATATATATATATCCTTCGGTAGAAATTGTGCATATTAATGCCATTTAATCGTATTTAGGTGTAATAATAGCTCCTCGGACTACCCCCAATCCGGTGTCCAGCGCGGGACAGCAAACTTAGCTAGGCCAAATCCATGCTCATGACAATTACACAATGGTATTACAGTATGATTGATCATATATTTCTTAAGTCTGGTCAGGAGATGTATCAATAGTATACTGTCCACTCGAGTGTCCACTAAACCCACTCTGTCATTACCGTGCGTTTATTCATGCATTGTCAATTCTTATAATATTAACGTCATTACTCATTCTGAAATCACCTAAGTGAAATCGCTACAAATTGAGCCTATTAATTGGATGATTTAAAATCTAATTTCCGATTCCACTAATATGAACTAAATTAGGACATGCATTTATATATATATAGATTGTCTTTTTGGCAAAGAAAATCAATCGATCAATCCTAATCAATCTATCAATATTTACTACGTGACTGTCAGAAGAACAGCTGTTAGTCAAAATTATATATAGGATGGTTCTGATCAATTGAAATTTCAAGTCTTAACCTGAAAATGAGCAATATTATAAAACACGTGGGACAGTAGTCGCATTTGTAATATAAATGCATTGCGATGATTTAATGCAAAAATGTGATCAATTCGAAAGCATGAATAGATAGATTCAATTTCCGTGCCTTTGAATGTCCATTTTCGAATTAAGATGCTTTTCCCTGATAACTTAGAAAGTCAGAGGTTGATTGTTCATTGTTTTGTTACCATAATGAATGCCCCCTTTATTTGAATAAACGTATTTCTTTAATTATATCAACTATATGTGCTGGAAATCCATCGGTTATCGAGTAATGAACTCTCAATTATTGGGCTATTCCATTCAAAAGAAGACATGACCTTAATCTTCCACACAGGGAGTTAGTGTAGGTTTCAAGTGGAGTCATCCATTCATGTAACCGACCCATTTGAAATTCGCACTGATTTTATTTTATTTGAGTTCATTTGGGTCCTATATACGACACTGGATAACCCAATAAGCTTATATAGCTTATTTCCATTGGGGTCCGTTAGATGTGTGAACAGATACAGACCGGGATGATCCCCTACTCTTTACGAAAGAGTCTGTAACGGTGTAACCTTTTTAACGTGCTCGGGTATTGGTTTATCCTTCATGTAATTCTGCACGGAATTGGCCTAGCACAAAATCTGTGTTAAACTGTGTTAAAGGATTAAAGGATTAGACAGCTTTATTCAGTAATAGAGGCTTAACACCAGTCTAACTCATAAATGAATTACACCAAGGATACACCCGGGTATTGCTCTTCCGATGCACGGGACCACCATTTCTACGTGACTTCCGAACCGCTAGTGTTTGCTGCAATTAGGAAATCGTCACAATCACTTCGTTTCATTTACCAGGCTACCGACAGGCGCACACAATGTCTCAGCACTTAGATTGTAATATCCCCCCAACAGCTCCAGAATCTCGCTTGGGTCGACGAGGCAATTGAGACTATGTACCTTGCTCAAGGATACAAACATGTTGGCTATTATAT
The DNA here is from genome assembly GCA_035610835.1 of Ophiura sarsii. NCBI lineage: Eukaryota > Metazoa > Echinodermata > Ophiuroidea > Amphilepidida > Ophiuridae > Ophiura > Ophiura sarsii. The sequence goes on from CM069450.1 coordinate 63,420,508, forward strand.
AGCGAGGCTAGAACTCACAACCTTTGTATCATGAACCCTGCATGCTATCCACTAGACAACACATGCTCTCATGCACTCCCTGTGAGGAAGATTAATGTCTTCCCGGGATGTATGCATGAGTTCAAATGGAATGGCCCGTTATATTATAGCCAGTCTTATTCATGTCATTGCGGGCTGGGGTTTAAAATGGTGTTACAGCTTATAATATACAGTATCTTGCATTCTATTTTATGTTTAAACATGTTTAATGTTATTTCATCTGCACAAAACCCAAACAACTCCATTATGTCCAAGGTCTGTTTATATGTTCCGATGTTCAATTCACTTTCATTGTGACGAACCTTTTGTGTTATGGCTACTCTCTATTGTAAAACGAGTGGAAAGAGTGGAAATTCACTCGAGAAGGAGTCTGAGGAGTGAAGGGAGTGAAACGCAGGACAACCCGTTTTAGAGTGGAATATTTCCACTCTAAAATGAGTGTGAAAGTTAATTTTTCACTCTCAATAGAGTGAAACATTGTCATATAAAATCCCCTTTCACTCCTTTTTAGAGTGTTTTTCTACTCAAAAACGTGTTGTCCTGCGTTTAACTCCTTAAAAGAGTGGAAAACCACTGTTTTACATTTAGAGAGTATAAATACCAGGCGACTCGGAGGAATGTTTTTGGTCAATGACTGACGAAAACAAATTCTCGTGTCAAAAAAATCTCGTGTCAAATTAATCGCAACTATATTTTGCAAGTATCTGATATTAATACAAATCTATTGTTCTTAAAATATTCATTTAGAACCATTTTCTCTCTTAATATCAGAAAAACAAAATATGTTCGACGTCAACTTCTTGCCAACTACACACGCCGTGGAAGTGCTATGAGTTCGAATCCTATGTCAAGACAAGGTAGCAACTCTTGCGTCCAATCGAGGTAAGGTGGTGGTCATGTCATTTTTAAATTTTAATATGAAACTGAACGAACATTTGGAAACACACTTCTTATCCTTCGTCAATGTACGAAAGTGGTTTCTGTCCAATTTCAAATATTCGTTGTTAATTCTCATGGGCCAAATATATCCCTGATCTAATTGCAATTAATGTGTCTCTATGAACTTAACCCGCAATACATTTTGTCAAGTAGGATTGGCTCGAAACATTGGTAACAATCTGTGCGAACGAAAGTTTTAAGACGGACTGACGGCTAAGTCCTTTATTTTCGGGAAACCACTGCATTTCCCAGTCCCATATACTCTTGGCTAAATATTCTATGCATAGTTCCATGTAGAATTGACGGATATAGTCTGATGCTGGTATACCACATAAGCCTATCCGTTCTCCTTCGTGTAAGTAGGCCTATGTCTTATTTATGGCACTGAACATTCTAAAAGGTGTATAAGATCTCAAATATTAAGATGTTTTCATCAGCAGCTGATTGGGAACTCTTCAGTATGCGGTTCTTGCAAATGAGAGCATTATATCGATTTATCTGGTCAACATGTGTAATGTTGGTAAAATAGGTACTTTTAATATAAGTCAAATAATGTAATTTTAATCATGATAATACATGTGTATGGTACATTCATCATAGACCTCATTGCTACAATATGGTATTTTATCATTATATGGGGACACTTCGGACTATGGTAAAGAGTTATGCATTCCAATGCGTTGTAGAAATGTAAAAACGGCTCCTTTTGAATTGTTTGCCCATAATATAATATTATGTATATTCATGTATACAATTGATATAGTATTAGTAGAACATTCGTGCGTAAATTTCCGGTAAACATGGTAAAGGAAAAGGCTTATTGAAGCATGTCATGACTTCTCTTCTTTTTTATCCTGGAAAAGCCGTCAGTTGTAGTCCGTCTCCTGACACCACGTGTTACACCACTTGGGAACATATGCAAATAAAGGATGGATGTCTGTGATCACATTTTGGTCGATAAAATCTAGAGTTCTTTGATGCAGGTGTCGTCTGCTGAACCAAGCAGAGACTGTCTGGTGCTGAAGCACGTGGCAAAACCACGATTAGTTTAGTATTGACCAGCTTTTTGTCTTTTCAGAGCTAGTATATTACTATTAGCATAATACAATATTTATGCAGAGTGTTGCGGGCCTATGTATAGAAACTCGAATTTATATTATATAGCATTACATCAAATTGTAAGGGTTTTATTTTTACGTGTTAGCTGAACGTGGATTTAAAACGGCTGTACAAGTGTACATGGGTTAGAAATCTTAAAATCACTACGATTGGAAACTAACACTATTCTAATTCATTTGAAAGGAGTAGGACCCCGGGGGACTCAGATTTTTTTGTAGGGATGTGCCGCCAGCAAAATGAAAAACTGACCCATACATTTACCAATTTTCGAGGGAAATGGCCCATACGTTTACCGGAGACCCATAAATTCTCCTATACATTTGACGGTTTTGTTAAAATTTCTATGAAAAACCAGCAAAATTAAGGATTTTAGACCCATACATTACCATAAATGGCTTTGAAAAGGGGGTCTTTCATTTACCAGAGTGTGAAAATGGAACCTAATATATTTGGCGGCACATCCCCGTAACCCATACCGTAACCTCATATCCACATATCCCCCCCCCCCCCCCCCCCCCCCCCCCCCCCAGTGTCGGTGTCGGTGTAAAACTTCATTACTGGGACACCGCCGTCGTATACGTGCGCTGTTATGATACGGATAGACCTACTTGATGAGCTACAGTCATTCTGACTTGGATAATCGCTCGAGCCCTGGTGCACCGCTACCGCACTCTCGCGCGCCGAGTATCAATATCAAGCCAGGACGCAATGCTAGTGAATCATTTATCTGTCATACACTTCGAGATTTGCATCTAATAATATTTTTAAACATAACATATATGAAAAACACTTTCCACGCGGTTATTTGTTTACCATATAGGCCTATACACGGCAGAATTTTCGGAAACCTTTCCCAACTTTCAAGGTCTATCTCAAGGATTACTGAACCAAAATTAGGCATGTGTACTTATTTAATGCATTTCTCATAGCGATTCAAATATGGTGATGAAACGCTTGATATTGAACCCCTTGCAACAAAAGCAACACACTGTAATTCTATAATAGCAATATTTAAAGATCACCCATCAATTTTAGAAAATATTCGAACACTAGTGTAGAGTGTGAAATGGTTTCGTCTCATCAATTATGTTTAATCACATCACATGGTCTCGCACTCGCACTTGATCGATGCAGAAGAGGAACCGCGGGCTCAGACGACGGTGGCCTCGCGGAACTAAATTTTGAATTCATATTGGAATAACACGTAATCGCGAATGTTAATCTTATCATTATGAAAAATTCATCATAATTAGAAGATATTTTTTTCCAATCCAAAACCGTTGGAGTTGGCTAACTACTCCATTGTAAATCTATTTTAAATTATTTTCATCGATAAAAACCGGCGATGGCTGTTAAAAATATTTCAAAATGGTGCACTCCCGTTGCCATATTGGGTCGTCCAAGACGCGTGGCCAGCGTCGTCCTGCGCAAGCTAGCTCCGATAACAGACCCTCTACGAGTCAAAATACTACATGTAATACAAATATTGTTTTAAAACTTGTCTCAGAAGACCGCGCGCGTAACTTTTAAAATTCACATTTCAGCGCATAACCTTTTTTTCCCCCTTTTTTAACTTTTGAAAATGATGGTGTGAGCCAAGTTGTGACTGTATGAAATAGGTTTTTCAATATTCAAACAGTATTTAATTGTCATGTGAAGTACCATACAAAAATATCAGCTTCATTTTCTTGTTTCACAGAGCCTGTCTCATATAAAGCAATTCGCATAGATTTTTGTACTACAAAGACAAAAAGTCGCATTTCGCATTTCGCAAAGCCTTTTTCAGGTTTCTTCTGAGAAAAACGTATTGTATTTTTGGCCTAAGCTACCATATTTTTCTGTAAAGCGTAGGGTAAAATGGGGTAAGTGGGACACTTAAGCTTTAATCAGCTCAAAACAAAGATAAGTATATAAAATTCAGAAAACTCTTGGGTTTTGATTTAATCTATGGCTCATGATGAAGCTTTTAAACTGTGTCGTGATCAAATACCGTACCCATATTAATTTTAAAATGTGTTAATTGGAAGTGTCCCACTTACCCCAATTTATACCCAACCGGGAGTAACTGGGACAGTGTGTGGAATGCTTGGAATAGGAGTTACCTGTAAGTAACCCATTTTCATAGCTATTCACATTGAACGGAGCAACGAAATATTGCATTTAACATAATATTCTGTAAAAAATAATACAAAATTGTTGTTTTCGTGTTTTTCCAATAGTACGCTCAAATTTCACGATTTTTTCTTGTTTTTAACGCTAATTAAGGCACAAAGGTGTTTTTTAGGTGCACAATGAAATATTTGCCATGAAATAGTTGTTTGTAGTATATAATTTGATATTTAAACCTATTAACAACATAATTTATGTTTAAAATGTTACAAATTTGTTAAAAAAAACACCAGTCAAGCGTGTCCACTTACCCCAAACGAAATCCAGTTGGGGTAAGTGGGACCTAAGTAATTAATTAGCTCATTTACATATCAATTTATAAAAAAAATTCATTACATTTTTGCGATTTACTTTCATTAGTTACATTTATTTTATCGTAGAGGCCAAAATATTGCCGGCCAAAAAATTGCCTGTGTCCCAAAATTGAGGCCAAAATATTGCCTGTGTCCCACTTACCCCACTGTCCCACTTACCCCATTTTACCCTATATCTGTCAATTGCCATCGTACAACCTCAGTCACAGCGTAGCACATTTGATTGAATTGGTCACAGTTTGCTAAAAGTGCACCGTTAAAAGATTTTGCGCGCCACATAGATGCGCACATGAATTGTTAATCCATGTTTGACGGCGCGCCCGCCACAGCATAGCATCACATTGATGCATCAATTGACATCGCTACGGCAAACAGTATGATGAATACATGCAATTATAATCGTATTAATCATTTTTGAACATATTTTCAAAGCATTTTGAAGCATTTTGACGACATGTGCACCTGGTTGTATTCATTTCGCTCATGTTTAAACGCGTTCTAGAGACGCCAAATGATATTATTCGTTTAGCCCCAGGATCTGTTTGTTTGATATGATCCGGTATTTAGAAACTAAAGCGACAACATTTAGATGGATTCTTATTGAAGTTGTCATAACCAATATCCGTATTTATCAATCGGCCGAGGTTCAGTGTTACCCAATGTTAGACACTTCAGTGAAGTATGCAGGTGTTTCAACACACAGATGACACTTTGAAACCATGCAACTCCTACAAGACGCATCCTCCCATCGACCCACACGCCGTTATGTCTAGTAATGTTCAGATACAATCTTTAGGATAAAAGCATGCAAAGGACATTTTTTTGCTTACAGATTGATTAAAGCGTCTTTAGAATATCCTATCACAAACTCATAGTACAACCGTCCCAAGATGCAACAGTTTTTTTCCGTGTGGACTTTAAAAGATGAACAATACACAATGTTAAATCAAAGATAGGCTTTGGTTAAATAACATAATTACACGAGCCTAACGGTTCTGATTTTGGATGTTGGCCTTGGTGGTGATAAGCAAAAGGAAATTAGTAAGGAGATTGAAATCACTCGGTTCAGAAGTAATGACTGTTTGAAGTAATAATGGAGCTGTCGAAGGTTGTGTTTCGTCATGAATTTCCTTATAGAAACAAACCCATGGCAACACAAATATTAAATAAATTAATAAAATCATATACACCAAAATCAAAAAGTTCCTAATCAGACGCTATTATGCTATTGTATTCAAAATCTATGACTCAAATCAATACACTTTCTAGGAAATTTATTCTTCAAAATGTAACACCTCATTTATCATGTTTATACGGATTGATTGTTTGATTTTGAAGTTAATGGCATTTGATAAACAAAACGTGACGATTTTTTAAACTTTTGCACGACATTTCCTATGGATTTCATTAATTCCCGGCTCGAAAATCAGAGGCCGATTTTGCACAGTGATGATGTGGACGGGGAAATCTTCACCAGGCGCGTACGCAGGATTTTGTGAAGGGGGGTGTTTTAGAAATATTGATATTATTGTTTGATTATCCATGGCTCGTGTGTCCCGGGGGGTTCGAGGGGGCATCCCCCTCGATGCCTGGCCTCGATGCCAGAAGTTTTAATGAAATTCACGGTTGAAAAGAACGCATTTCCTTACATATTTTTGAAAACTTATTGTAGGTTGCGTGTACAGTGGGGAGTTCGAGGCCTCGACGCCAGAGGTTTTTTGAAATTCACGGTTGAAAAGAACGCATTTCCTTGCATATTTTTGAAAATTTATTGTAGGTTGCGTGTACCGGGGGAGGGGAGTTCGAGGGGGTATCCCCCCTCGACGCCAGAGTTTTTTTGAAATTCACGGTTGAAAAGAACGCATTTCCTTGCATATTTTTGAAAACTTATTGTAGGTTGCGTGTACCGGGGGTAGTTCGAGAGGGGTATCCCCCTCGACGGCAGAAGTTTTTTGAAATTCACGGCTGAAAAGAACGCATTTCCTTGCATATTTTTGAAAACGTATTGTAGGTTGCGTGTACCGGGGGAGTTCGAGGGGGGTATCCCCCCTCGATGCCAGAAAGTTTTTTAAAATTCACGGTTGAAAGAAAGCATTTCCTTGCATATTTTTGAACACTTATTGCAGGTGTATTCTTAGTTCAACGTTGCAATTTTCCACCAGTAACCCATGTGTTAACACCAAATCTTAATACTTTTGACTGAGTTCAACCCTATACAGTAACTTATCCGCAGGCATTGGTTTTACCGGCGATCTCATTGGTTCAATGTGTGTCACATGACACGGGTTATTCTCCCTTTCAAGTTTAATAGACAGACAGAAAAAAGCATCGACGACTAATAATCTCTTCAATTAAGTTTCTTTTAGTTTATCTATATCTCTTTTCATTTTCCTCCTGTCTTTTCCCTTCCTATTCTCTTATTTTTTCTTTTCACCCCGGCTTTGGAGGGGGTATTTAATAGCCTACGTGGTTAACCCTTTGAACCCTAGCTGTCCCCGCCTGTGTGTAACCCTCACTGAGGGGTAAAAACAGGGAGGTGAAGGTTACAAACAGAAAAGTGAACCGAAAATGTTCGACTTTATATTTATATGTCCTCTGATTAAGGTACATTTCTGCTTTAAACAAGCTTCTACTCCCAAAATATTTCATTTTTGGGACATGCGCGCGACATTTTTTCCCGTTTGTGTACTTTTGACCATCATGATTCCTCTTGTCAAATTAACCGACAATGCCAATCTCAACCGACATACAGTCAATATTGGAGGGGCGATCGCCCCCCACATCTCGACCCCCCCCCCTCCTTCCTGGTTACGCCACTGCCTATACCCTGTCTCCGCTGTCCCATCTCTTCCCTTCTCTTTTTCCTTCTCCTTTCCCTTCTCTTTTCCTCTCCTTTCCCTTCTCTTTTTCCTCTCCTTTCCCTTCTCTTTTTCCTCTCCTTTCCCTTTTTTTTTTAGGACAGACCCAAGGGGGGTGTTTCACACCCAAAACACCCCCCCTGCGTACGCGCCTGATCTTCACTATGATGATACGGAAAGATCAACCCTCTAACCAGGAAAATATACTAAACTGGAATTTGCCTCCTCTGTAACGCTCCTGGTCGAGCCATGTTTCGGGGCGCTTGATTCTTTTTGTTCTTTTAGCGTATTTTACAGTTTCCCATCTTTCCGTTATCTCCTGTCCCATTTTCCTTCCCGATTTACCTTTCGACTTTCTGTTCCCTTCCACCCTGGCTATACATGCTATTATATACGCCACTGCTTTTGACGGTTAACATGGTTAAGAATACTTGTTGTGACAAACATACGTACTTAAGATCCTCCACAGTTTTTGATGAAGCATAATTCATTTGGTCTAAAAAACCCGGTGTGAATATAAGCAAAGAGTTATCATAGTTAACATAATAACTCCTTGATATAAGGTACAAGTTTAGATAGGTCCACCTCTTATACACTGTAAAAAGAAGCGTTTATATTTCTGATAACACTTAATAAACACTTCAACACGTTTATTTTTATGTTTTACGTGTAAAGGTATAGGAGGCATTGCATACGATAAACGTTTGCATAAACACTACAACACGTTTATAAGAGGTAATTTTGTAATATATATTAACACACCAACATGTTTATATCAGCAATAAGAAACATGTTGGGGTGTTAATAAGTATACAACAAATACCTCTATAAACGTGTTGTAGTGTTTATGCAAACGTTTATCGTATGCAATGCCTCCTAAACCTTTACACGTAAAACATAAAAATAAACGTGTTGAAGTGTTTATTAAGTGTTATCAGAAATATAAACGCTTCTTTTTACAGTGTACCAGACAGATCATTTGGGGAATATACCTCAAGGTTATAGAAAATGGGTTAAAATTGCAACGCTTATCAATGTTGGCCTTGATTTCAATCGATTAATTCAGATTTTGCTGTTTAAGAAATTCCAAATGCATCTTGTATGTATCACTTTTGAAATTGGACCCACGACCATTGAAATGACAATAACACCGCTCCGCAACATCGTATCTCATCGATCGAGGTGTCAAAATACGCAGAACAAAATTATGCACTTGGATATTTGCTTCGATTAATGCATACTCTTTCGAGCCGTTATATATTGGATCATTTCTAAGTGTTTCGATACTTTTTGTGAGCAGTTTAGTACTATGTGTGTGTTCGTCATGCATGCATACGATGATATGTGCAACATTACATATACATGTAGCCCGATTTATCTGGCTCAGTGGTCGTCTTTTTTCATACGGACGTCTTACATTACGCTAATTGTATCATAATTATTATCAAAAATGTCTGGAAATGGAGCAGATCGGTACTTACCAGTCTTACCGGCTCCTAAACATGTGCTATCTCAATATGACTCTTTAGAGAGTCAATATTACACCCCATTTGGGGTGTAATGACATTTTTCGAAAATGGGTCCTCAGGTAACCACCCAAAGGTGTCAAAATGAATATGACACCCAAAGGTGTCAATTTGACACCCATAATGGTGTCAATTTGACACCTTTAGGGTGTCAAACTCAATATGACACTTAAGAGAGTCAATATTACACCCCATTTGGGGTGTAATGGCATTTTCCGAAAATGGGTCCTCAG